>OU342745.1:54863492-55226891 GCA_910589775.1 Avena eriantha | reverse complement strand
CCCGGTGTAGCCCTCTCTTGTTTTGTGTGTTTGTATTAGGTCATAGGATGATGTAAACCATGTTGGGTCACAAGGGGAGTGACAATATCCTACTCTCTAGTGCCGGAAACAGGGACTTTCCCCTTAGACGAGCCCGGAACCCTTGCTTTTAGTTTACAGTGCATGTTGGGAAGGGGGGACACATGCACCCGGGGACTAGGTTTTGTATGTTTCAACATAGCACCGCACTCTTTCCTGCATGTGCCTAGGGCCACATGCAAGTCCTTGAGGTGTTTCGATGCCCCAGAGCGCGGTTTCCTGCGGAACCCTGACCCGTGGGCCTCGATCGTCTACCCCTAGACTTTCTTCTGACGGGGGTAGCCCGGTGTAGCCCTCTCTTGTTTTGTGTTTGTTTAGGTCATAGGATGATGTAAAACCATGTTGGGTCACAAGGGGAGTGACAATATCCTACTCTCTAGTGCCGGAACAGGGACTTTCCCCCTTAGACGAGCCTGGAACCCTTGCTTTGAGGTTACAGTGCATGCCTGCGAAGGGGGACACATGCACCCAGGGACTAGGTTTTGTATGTTTCAACATAGCACCACACTTTCATGCATGTGCTAGGGCCACATGCAAGTCCTTGAGTTGTTTCGATGCCCCAGAGCGCGGTTTCCTGCGGAACCCTGACCCGTGGGCCTCGGATCGTCTACCCCCTAGACTTTCTTCTGACGGGGGTAGCCCGGTGTAGCCCTCTCTTGTTTTGTGTTTGTTTAGGTCATAGGATGATGTAAAACCATGTTGGGTCACAAGGGGAGTGACAATATCCTACTCTCTAGTGCCGGAACGGGGACTTTCCCCCTTAGACGATCCCGGAACCCTTGCTTTAGGTTACAGTGCATGCCTGCGAAGGGGGACACATGCACCCGGGGACTAGGTTTTGTATTGTTTCAACATAGCACCACACTTTCATGCATGTTGCTAGGGCCACATGCAAGTCCTTGAGGTGCTTCGATGCCCCGGAGCGCGGTTTCATGCGGAACCCTGACCTGTGGGCCTCAGATCGTCTACCCCCTAGAATTTCTTCTAACGGGGGTAGCCCGGTGTAGCCCTCTCTTTTTTTGTGTTTGTTTAGGTCATAGGATGATGTAAAACCATGTTGGGTCACAAGGGGAGTGACAATATCCTACTCTCCAGTGACGGATCGGGACTTTCCCCCTTAGACGAGCCTGGAACCCTTGCTTTTAGGTTACAGTGCATGCCTGCGAAGGGGGGACACATGCACCCGGGGACTAGGTTTGTATGTTTCAACATAGCACCACACTTTCATGCATGTGCTAGGGCCACATGCAGGTCCTTGAGGTGCTTCGATGCCCCGGAGCGCGGTTTCCTGCGGAACCCTGACCTGTGGGGCCTCAGATCGTCTACCCCTAGAATTTCTTCTGACGGGGTACCCTGTGTGTAGCCCTCTCTGTTTTGTGTTTGTTTAGGTTTATAGGATGATGTAAAACAATGTTGGGTCACAAGGGGAGTGACAATATCCTACTCTCTAGTGCCGGAACGGGGACTTTCCCCCTTAGACGAGCCGGAACCCTTGCTTTTAGGTTACAGTGCATGCTTGCGAAGGGGAACAAATGCACCCGGGGACTAGGTTTGTATGTTTCAACATAGCACCACACTTTCATGCATGTTCTAGGACCACATGCAAGTCCTTGATGTGTTTCGATGCCCTGGAGCTGGTTTCCTGCGGAACCCTGACCCAGGGCCTCGCGTCATCTACCCCCTAGACTTTCTTGTGACAGGGGTAGCCCGGTGTAGCCCTCTCTTGTTTTGTGTTGTTTAGGTCATAGGATGATGTAAAACCATGTTGGGTCACAAGGGGAGTGACAATATCCTACTCTCTAGTGCCGGAACGGGGACTTTCGCCCTTAGACGAGCCCGGAACCCTTGCTTTTAGGTTACAGTGCATGCCTGCGAAGGGGGACACATGCACCCAGGGACTAGGATTTTTATGTTTCAACATAGCACCACACTTTCATGCATGTGCTAGGGCCACATGCAAGTCCTTGAGGTAGTTTCGATGCCACATAACGCGGTTTCCTGCGGAATCCCTGACCCGTGGGCCTCGGATCGTCTACCCCCTAGACTTTCTTCTGACGGGGGTAGCCCGGTGTAGCCCTCTCTTGTTTTGTGTTTGTTTAGGTCATAGGATGATGTAAAACCATGTTGGGTCACAAGGGGAAGTGACAATATCCTACTCTCTAGTGCCGGAACAGGGACTTTCCCCCTTAGACGAGCCCGGAACCCTTGCTTTTAGGTTACAGTGCATGCCTGCGAAGGGGGACACATGCACCCGGGGACTAGGTTTTGTATGTTTCAACATAGCACCAGCACTTTCATGCATGTCCTAGGGCCACATGCAAGTCCTTGAGGTGTTTCGATGCCCCAGAGCGCGGTTTCCTGCGGAACCCTGACCCGTGGGCCTCGGATCGTCTACCCCCTAGACTTTCTTCTGACGGGGTAGCCCGGTGTAGCCCTCTCTTGTTTTGTGTTTGTTTAGGTCATAGGATGATGTAAAACCATGTTGGGTCACAAGGGGAGTGACAATATCCTACTCTCTAGTGCCGGAACAGGGACTTCCCCCTTAGACGAGCCTGGAACCCTTGCTTTGAGGTTACAGTGCATGCCTGCGAAGGGGGACACATGCACCCAGGGACTAGGTTTTGTATGTTTCAACATAGCACCACACTTTCATGCATGTGCTAGGGCCACATGCAAGTCCTTGAGTTGTTTCGATGCCCCAGAGCGCGGTTTCCTGCGGAACCCTGACCCGTGGGCCTCGGATCGTCTACCCCCTAGACTTTCTTCTGACGGGGGTAGCCCGGTGTAGCCCTCTCTTGTTTTGTGTTTGTTTAGGTCATAGGATGATGTAAAACCATGTTGGGTCACAAGGGGAGTGACAATATCCTACTCTCTAGTGCCGGAACGGGGACTTTCCCCCTTAGACGATCCCGGAACCCTTGCTTTTAGGTTACAGTGCATGCCTGCGAAGGGGACACATGCACCCGGGGACTATGTTTTGTATGTTTCAACATAGCACCACACTTTCATGCATGTGCTAGGGCCACATGCAAGTCCTTGAGGTGCTTCGATGCCCCGGAGCGCGGTTTCATGCGGAACCCTCACCCATGGGCCTCAGATCGTCTACCCGCCTAGACTTTCTTCTAACGGGGGTAGCCCGGTGTAGCCCTCTCTTTTTTGTGTTTGTTTAGGTCATAGGATGATGTAAAACCATGTTGGGTCACAAGGGGAGTGACAATATCCTACTCTCCAGTGACGGATCGGGGACTTTCCCCCTTAGACGAGCCTGGAACCCTTGCTTTTAGGTTACAGTGCATGCCTGCGAAGGGGACACATGCACCCGGGGACTAGGTTTTGTATGTTTCAACATAGCACCACACTTTCATGCATGTGCTAGGGCCACATGCATGTCCTTGAGGTGCTTCGATGCCCCGGAGCGCGGTTTCCTGCGGAACCCTGACCCATGGGCCTCAGATCGTCTACCCCTAGACTTTCTTCTAACGGGGGTAGCCCGGTGTAGCCCTCTCTTGTTTTCTTTTTGTTTAGGTCATAGGATGACTGTAAAACCATGTTGGGTCACAAGAGGGAGTGACAATATCCTACTCTCTAGTGCCAGAACGGGGACTTTCCCCCTTAGACGAGCCCGGAACCCTTGCTTTTAGGTAACAGTGCATGCCTGCGAAGGGGGACACATGCACCCAGGGACTAGGTTTTGTATGTTTCAACATATCACCACACTTTCATGCATGTGCTAGGGCCACATGCAAGTCCTTGAGGTGTTTCGATGCCCCAGAGCGCGGTTTCCTGCGGAACACTGACCCGTGGGCCTCAGATCGTCTACCCCCTAGACTTTCTTCTGACGGGGGTACCCTGGTGCAGCCCTCTCTTGTTTTGTGTTTGTTTAGGTCATAGGATGATGTAAAACCATGTTGGGTCACAAGGGGAGTGACAATATCCTACTCTCTAGTGCCGAAACGGGGACTTTCCCCCTTAGACGAGCCCGGAACCCTTGCTTTTAGGTTACAGTGCATGCCTGTGAAGGGGGACACATGCACACAGGGACTAGGTTTTGTATGTTTCAACATAGCACCACACTTTCATGCATGTTCTAGGGCCACATGCAAGTTCTTGATGTGTTTCGATGCCCTGGAGCGTGGTTTCCTGCGGAACCCTGACCCATGGGCCTCGCGTCATCTACCCCCTAGACTTCCTTGTGACGGGGGTAGCCCGGTGTATCCCTCTCTTGTTTTGTGTTTGTTTAGGTCATAGGATGATGTAAAACCATGTTGGGTCACAAGGGGAGTGACAATATCCTACTCTCTAGTGCCGGAACGGGGACTTTCCCCCTTAGACGACCCTGGAACCCTTGCTTTTAGGTTACAGTGCATGCCTGCGAAGGGGGGCACATGCACCCGGGGACTAGGATTTGTATGTTTCAACATAGCACCACACTTTCATGCATGTTCTAGGGCCACATGCAAGTCCTTGAGGTGTTTCGATGCCCCAGAGCGCGGTTTCCTATGGAACCCTGACCCGTGGGCCTCGGATCGTCTACCCCCTAGACTTTCTTCTGACGGGGGTAGCCCGGTGTAGCCCTCTCTTGTTTTGTGTTTGTTTAGGTCATAGGATGATGTAAAACCATGTTGGGTCACAAGGGGAGTGACAATATCCTACTCTCTAGTGCCGGAACAGGGACTTTCCCCCTTAGACGAGCCTGGAACCCTTGCTTTGAGGTTACAGTGCATGCCTGCGAAGGGGGACACATGCACCCAGGGACTAGGTTTTGTATGTTTCAACATAGCACCACACTTTCATGCATGTGCTAGGGCCACATGCAAGTCCTTGAGTTGTTTCGATGCCCCAGAGCGCGGTTTCCTGCGGAACCCTGACCCGTGGGCCTCGGATCGTCTACCCCCTAGACTTTCTTCTGACGGGGGTAGCCCGGTGTAGCCCTCTCTTGTTTTGTGTTTGTTTAGGTCATAGGATGATGTAAAACCATGTTGGGTCACAAGGGGAGTGACAATATCCTACTCTCTAGTGCCGGAACGGGGACTTTCCCCCTTAGACGATCCCGGAACCCTTGCTTTTAGGTTACAGTGCATGCCTGCGAAGGGGGACACATGCACCCGGGGACTATGTTTTGTATGTTTCAACATAGCACCACACTTTCATGCATGTGCTAGGGCCACATGCAAGTCCTTGAGGTGCTTCGATGCCCCGGAGCGCGGTTTCATGCGGAACCCTCACCCATGGGCCTCAGATCGTCTACCGCCTAGACTTTCTTCTAACGGGGGTAGCCCGGTGTAGCCCTCTCTTTTTTTGTGTTTGTTTAGGTCATAGGATGATGTAAAACCATGTTGGGTCACAAGGGGAGTGACAATATCCTACTCTCCAGTGACGGATCGGGGACTTTCCCCCTTAGACGAGCCTGGAACCCTTGCTTTTAGGTTACAGTGCATGCCTGCGAAGGGGACACATGCACCCGGGGACTAGGTTTTGTATGTTTCAACATAGCACCACACTTTCATGCATGTGCTAGGGCCACATGCATGTCCTTGAGGTGCTTCGATGCCCCGGAGCGCGGTTTCCTGCGGAACCCTCACCCATGGGCCTCAGATCGTCTACCCCTTAGACTTTCTTCTAACGGGGGTAGCCCGGTGTAGCCCTCTCTTGTTTTCTTTTTGTTTAGGTCATAGGATGACGTAAAACCATGTTGGGTCACAAGAGGAGTGACAATATCCTACTCTCTAGTGCCAGAACGGGGACTTTCCCCCTTAGACGAGCCCGGAACCCTTGCTTTTAGGTAACAGTGCATGCCTGCGAAGGGGGACACATGCACCCAGGGACTAGGTTTTGTATGTTTCAACATATCACCACACTTTCATGCATGTGCTAGGGCCACATGCAAGTCCTTGAGGTGTTTCGATGCCCCAGAGCGCGGTTTCCTGCGGAACACTGACCCGTGGGCCTCAGATCGTCTACCCCCTAGACTTTCTTCTGACGGGGGTACCCTGGTGCAGCCCTCTCTTGTTTTGTGTTTGTTTAGGTCATAGGATGATGTAAAACCATGTTGGGTCACAAGGGGAGTGACAATATCCTACTCTCTAGTGCCGAAACGGGGACTTTCCCCCTTAGACGAGCCCGGAACCCTTGCTTTTAGGTTACAGTGCATGCCTGTGAAGGGGGACACATGCACACAGGGACTAGGTTTTGTATGTTTCAACATAGCACCACACTTTCATGCATGTTCTAGGGCCACATGCAAGTTCTTGATGTGTTTCGATGCCCTGGAGCGTGGTTTCCTGCGGAACCCTGACCCATGGGCCTCGCGTCATCTACCCCCTAGACTTCCTTGTGACGGGGGTAGCCCGGTGTATCCCTCTCTTGTTTTGTGTTTGTTTAGGTCATAGGATGATGTAAAACCATGTTGGGTCACAAGGGGAGTGACAATATCCTACTCTCTAGTGCCGGAACGGGGACTTTCCCCCTTAGACGACCCTGGAACCCTTGCTTTTAGGTTACAGTGCATGCCTGCGAAGGGGGGCACATGCACCCGGGGACTAGGATTTGTATGTTTCAACATAGCACCACACTTTCATGCATGTTCTAGGGCCACATGCAAGTCCTTGAGGTGTTTCGATGCCCCAGAGCGCGGTTTCCTATGGAACCCTGACCCGTGGGCCTCGGATCAGCCACCCCCTAGACTTTCTTCTGACGGGGGTAGCCCGGTGTAGAACTCTCTTGTTTTGTGTTTGTTTAGGTCATAGGATGATGTAAAACCATGTTGGGTCACAAGAGGAGTGACAATATCCTAGTCTCTAGTGCCGGAACGGGGACTTTCCCCCTTAGACGAGCCCGGAACCCTTGCTTTTAGGTTATAGTGCATGCCTGCGAAGGGGGACACATGCACCCTGGGACTAGGTTTTTATATGTTTCAACATAGCACCACACTTTCATGCATGTGCTAGGGCCACATGCAAGTCCGTGAGGTGTTTCGATGCCCCGGAGCGCGGTTTCCTGCGGAACCCTGACCCGTGGGCCTCAGATCGTCTACCCCCTAGACTTTCTTCTGACAGGGGTAGACCGGTGTAGCCCTCTCTTGTTTTGTGTTTGTTTAAGTCATAGGATGATGTAAAACCATGTTGGGTCACAAGGGGAGTGACAATATCCTACTCTCTAGTGCCGGAACGAGGACTTTCCCCCTTAGACGATCCCGGAACCCTTGCTTTTAGGTTACAGTGCATCCCTGCGAAGGGGGACACATGCACCCGGGGACTAGGTTTTGTATGTTTAAACATAGCACCACACTTTCATGCATGTGCTAGGGCCACATGCAAGTCCTTGAGGTGTTTCGATGCCCCAGAGCGCGGTTTCCTGCGGAACCCTGACCCGTGGGCCTCAGATCGTCTACCCCCTAGACTTTCTTCTGACGGGGGTACCCTAGTGCATCCCTCTCTTGTTTTATGTTTGTTTAGGTCATAGGATGATGTAAAACCATGTTGGGTCACACGGGGAGTGACAATATCCTACTCTCTAGTGTCGGAACGGGGACTTTCCCCCTTACACGAGCCCGGAACCCTTGCTTTTAGGTTACAGTGCATGCCTATGAAGGGGGACACATGCACCCGGGGACTAGGTTTTGTATGTTTCAACATAGCACCACACTTTCATGCATGTTCTAGGGCCACATGCAAGTCCTTGATGTGTTTCGATGCCCTGGAGCGCGGTTTCCTGTGGAACCCTGACCCGTGGGCCTCAGATCGTCTACCCCCTATACTTTCTTGTGACGGGGGTAGCCCGGTGTAGCCCTCTCATGTTTTGTGTTTGTTTAGGTCATAGGATGATGTAAAACCATGTTGGGTCACAAGGGGAGTGACAATATCCTACTCTCTAGTGCCGGAACGGGGACTTTCCCCCTTAGACGAGCCAGGAACCCTTGCTTTTAGGTTACAGTGCATGCCTGCGAAGGGGAACACATGCACCCGGGACTAGGATTTGTATGTTTCAACATAGCACCACACTTTCATGCATGTGCTAGGGCCACATGCAAGTCCTTGAGGTGTTTCGATGCCCCAGAGCGCGGTTTCCTGCGGAACCCTGACCCGTCAGTACTGAGGCCAGCACATGGCGAGGTTAGAATTCGGCGGCTCTCGCCTACATAGGTATGGTGGGCTGAAGCGGCAGCGCAGCGACACGAAACAACCTATAGAGACTCTGTAATACTAGCGGCTATAAGAGAGGGATAAGAAAGCCCTATTCGGATCCAACCTGAAGCTAACACCAAACATACCCATCCTGGTATTCCCCCTCGAGACCAATCGAGGAAGTCCAGCCGAGGAAACTCACACGGTTGGCAATTTTATTTAATATTTCCATGGCCGTTAACCAATTTGCTATTCATCTCGGATACAGGTCAAATTATAACAGTAAACTTTAGTTATAGTTGTCTATGATCGAGAAACTGTGCTCCAAGTCGTCCATAACCGCGGACATGGCTTTTCGAAAAGATTTAACCCTGCAGGGGTGCACCAAAGTATCCACACGCACTTCGACCCTTTTTGCCAGATCAATTAACATACACCCATCGGTATGTCAGCGGGGCCTAAGTCATGACGTTTCCCAGACCCAAAACAAGTACATGCGGGCCACCCCACTAAGCTACCCGCACACGAAGTCGGCCGGCTCCAGAGCGGACCCAGGGTTTGTGTCAATGGCTATAAACGACTGGGAACCCGAAAAGTGTGACTGGGCTTGTCGATACCGCGAAAAAATTCCACATCCTAAACAGTACAGGTGCTCCACGCACAATCTTAAATAAAGCAGTAAAGCATGGCATAAGTACAGAATAGTAATAAAGCCCCAAACTACTTGTGGCCCCCGGTACAGTGCTTTGAAATCAGGTAGTAAGCCGATTGGGGTGCCCACACACCCCACCTGTGGTTAGCGTGCTCGATCTCGGAACAGGTGTCAAGAACTCGGGTCCTAGGGGACACTAGTGAGCGGTTAAGAACCAAATAATTACTATTACCCACCGGTGCCTCTGCATTAATCTACCATCAACATTACTTAATAAGCTGTAATTAGAAACATGATCAACACCACCATTAAACATTTGCAAACCGCCCAACAACTGTGGAACATCGACGACGCGAGGCAACACCTGAGCAAGCAACTACGACTCGCCGGGCCAGCTGTCTATCAAACAACGGGTAATAGGAGGTGTCCAAGGTAATATAACAGCTGCAAGGAATATATCTGGCACGGAACACTAAAGCATCGCGACACAGATAGCAATAGATCAATAGGAGGAAGTAAAGACTATAAATGCAAAATAGGTAGAAAGAGGGAGAATGCTCGCCTGGGAAAACACCGTTGAAGGTTCATATCCGGAGAACTTGTCAATACTCGCATCAACTCATCGGCCTAGTCTGCGAAGAAGCAAACACTAAAAGAAACACCGGATGCAATATTTAATACTACGGCAGAAGATCCGGCATGATTATGATATGCATGCGAGATGAACAATTTAATATGCGACAGTCGATAATGTCATATTATAAAAATAATGGGGGTCTCGGATAGGGAATCACATTAGGGTTCGGCGAACTTGGGCTGCGAGGGGTTCAGGGTTCGACAGTGGCGAGGTTCGGATACAAGATGGAGAACTTGTCGTGTCGCGACAGAGAACTTGGGTGCCAAGCGGTCGATCTTGTCGTCGATGACGAACTTGAGTGGATCGGGTACCGGGGGTCTTTGGACCCGGGAAGTAGATCTTGTCGCACGGTGTCTGGGTAGGCGAACTTGGCGGGTTGGGACGATCTTGTCGTAGTCCTCAGGTTCCACTTCAGGTCTCGGCCATCGGACTCGTGCAGACGATCTTGGAGTCTCCGCTTCGGGCGTCCATGGCAGATCTTGGACTGGTACCGTAGTCTTCGGAAGATCTTGTCGTACACGTCGAAGAACTCGGGTTCGGGGTCGGGTGTCGGTGGAGTACTTGATGTTCCACGTAGAAGATCTTGTCTGTGGTTCGTTGAGTGTCGCCGGTTCAGTACGGTCATCGGGCTTCGAGGATCGGTCTTCGGATTCGGTTCGGACTTGCTACCGATTGCAGGCTTGAAACTACCGGATACCCAAACACTGCAGGAACAACACGAGCATGTAGACCTTGGTCTTGGCGCTGAACAAACAGGAGAAAAGAGTCCCTGGCGACGGTTACTGCGAGCGGGCCGGCGAGGTCCTGACAGAACGCAGAGGAGGCCCACCCCACAGCGACAGAGAGCGCCCAGGGGGCGAAGCTCCAGAGAAGGCGCTCGAAGCAGAGGGTGAGGTCGCGAGGCGAGCAGAGTCGACGACCGAGAGGCACGAGGGGCGGCGGGAGGCACGGAGGCAGGAGGCGGTGACGGTGGTTGGGTGATGGGCCTACGCGATAGAGGCCGACGGCGGGCGAACTCGGGGTCACTGGCGGCGAGCGCGGGGCGTGGCCGCCGGAGATGAGGCATGGCAGAGAGAGGTGCGAGACGCGAGGGGGGCGAGCAGAGGAGGGCGCGACGCCGGAGATGAGGACGACCGGCGGCGGGGTCCTCGGATGCGGAGGGCCAGGGTGGCCGCAGAGAAGCGAGGCCGGAGGGATGGAGGCGAGGAGGAACCGCGACAGCGGCGGACGACAGCGAGGAGAGGGCGGCGGCAGAGGCCAGAGCGAGGCCGGCCTCAGGGAAGGCGAGGGGCTCGGTCTTGAGGCGAGGCCGGTGAGCGGTTGGTTGCGGGGGATCGCCGGACGGTGGTGAGGAGGCCAAGGTGGGGAAGGAGGCGGCGGCGGGAGCGCCAGGCGCTGGCGGCGGGGAAAGAGGAGAGGATGGAGGCGGGGACGGCACGCCAGCGGGGGAAGCGGGCGAGGTCGCCGGTAAGGGGCACGTGGCAGAGGCGAGCAAGCAGCAGCGGCGGCGGAGGTTGGTGCGGGAGAGGCGCGGGGAGAGAGAGAGGCGTGGGGCGCGTAGGTGGGCCGCGTGGGGACGTGGGGTGAGGCAGGTGGAGACGGGGGAATCCCGAGGTGTCGGCTGGCTGGGCTGGCGCGCGTGTGTGAGTGCGTGGGTGTGGCTGTGATAGGGAGTGGAGGGAGTTGAGGGGTGAGGTGGCAGCGGGTGAGTGGGTGGGGGATTGGCCAGGGTGATGTGGCGCGCTGCAATAGGGTGAGGTGAGGTGGAGGGGGCTGGGTAGGATGGGGCTGGGTAGGATATTTGGTAGAATAGGTTTTGGGATTTAGACAGATTAGGGTTTTTAATTTGGAGGTGGCCGGCTAGGCTTTCGGGCCTGGCTGGCTGCCTCCTATAAAAATAATATAAATTTTGTTGATTTAAAACGGGGCTTTTGAAATCCGTTGGTAGACGAAACAAAATAATCCGGAGACCCGGGTTTTAATTTGAAATCAAGACGAGGCGTTTAGAAATCAAGAACATACTTTTCAAAAATAGTTTTATGCGAACAAATGCAAGATGACATGACGATGCTCAAATGCAAGGTGGCATGATGACATGAGCATGCGGTCATGATGATGCAAAGCACAAAAACACCGCGATTTTCTAGTAGTGGTTTTTGCGGGGCGCCACAATTCGACACCACTAACAATGGATCTCGCCCTCAAGATCCGCCTCATGGTACCGGGAAGAAGATCTGCGACCTGAATCTTCAGGCTTCATTTATATCCTCGCGACACCACTAACAAGAGGTCGTTGCTCGCGTTCGTCGAGAGAACACTCCGGGGACAAAGGGCGAAGGTGGAGGTATCAACAAACTAAGCCACCTCTAACTTCGATAGAAAGAGAGAATCGATGCATTCTTATCCACTTCAATGTTCAAGAGCAAATAGATTGAGTAGTCGGCATGGGGGCCAATCCATCACGCACCCAAACTATTACTCCGCACAATCAGTAGAAAAGCATGCAACCATTCTCAGAATCAGACTGAAGATCTCGACAATCGAGGTTCGGAAACAAAGGAGTGATGCAGGCTCTGCATCGGATCTGGTGTAGACGAAGTCGTCGCGTCAGAAAACACCGGAAGGCACAAGTTGGAACAGAGAGAAGTCCAACAGATGAATGATTCCTCAGATAGCATGAAGTTCGGAGGTAGAAACACCGTTACCAAAGGAGGAAGCGAAACCCTGAAGGTACGACGGAAACCCAACCACAAGAATTCCTTGGACTCGAAGAAAGGGAAGAGAGCAGATTCAAAACACGCAGAGGTAAGAGGAGAACAGCAGAGTGGTAAGGAGTAAAATCAGACCTAATCAGATCTATCCAACAGATTTTTCCAAAATAGTTTTGACACTCTACTTTGGCCGTTAGCTAGGTTATCCTACAGGCTAGACTTGTGGGGTATCGTAACTGCTGAGCTCTGATACCACTCTGTAACACCCTCGAATCGGCCCTATGCAAGTTTTAGCCCTTTCCGCTAAACCCGCATAGAAACGATTCAAGGACGCCCACCAGGCACTTTCGTGCGGGTGGAAAACGAAGTAATAACATTACACAACAGTCCTCGATGGAACCCACAGAACAGATATATATACAACAGCGACTCCCTGAGTCAAGAATACAGATATACAATACAAAGATCCAAATCACCTTGAAAACGATAGACCGTCCGACTACGGACAAGATGCGATGGGGCTAAGAGCCCTGAACAATAACCAATGGCGTCCATAACCCTGCCCAGGCCAAGCCGGAAGGGTAACCCCGCTAACAACGGCGATCTCAAACCTACTAAAACAAAGGGGTGCCAACAAAGGGCAAAGGAAAAAGAGGAGCGTCAGTACTGAGGCCAGCACATGGCGAGGCTAGAATTCAGCGGCTCTCGCCTACATAGGTATGGTGGGCTAAAGTGGCAGCGCAGCGACACGAAACAACCTATAGAGACTCTGTAATACTAGCGGCTATAAGAGAGGGATAAGAAAGCCCTATTCGGATCCAACCTGAAGCTAACACCAAACATACCCATCCTGGTATTCCCCCTCGAGACCAATCGAGGAAGTCTAGCCGAGGAAACTCACACGGTTGGCAATTTTATTTAATCTTTCCATGGCCGTTAACCAACTTGCTATTCATCTCGGATACAGGTCAAATTATAACAGTAAACTTTAGTTATAGTTGTCTATGATCGAGAAACTGTGCTCCAAGTCGTCCATAACCGCGGACATGGCTTTTCGAAAAGATTTAACTCTGCAGGGGTGCACCAAAGTATCCACACGCACTTCGACCCTTTTTGCCAGATCAATTAACATACACCCATCGGTATGTCGGCGGGGCCTAAGTCATGACGTTTCCCAGACCCAAACAAGTACGTGGGGGCCAGCCCACTAAGCTACCCGCACACGAAGTCGGCCGGCTCCAGAACGGACCCAGGGTTTGTGTCAATGGCTGTAAACGACTGGGAACCCGAAAAGTGTGACTGGGCTTGTCGATACCGCGAAAACATTCCACATCCTAAATAGTACAGGTGCTCCACGCACAATCTTAAATAAAGCAGTAAAGCATGGCATAAGTACAGAATAGTAATAAAGCCCCAAACTACTTGTGGCCCCCGGTATAGTGCTTTGAAATCAGGTAGTAAGCCGATGGGGGTGCCCACACACCCCACCTATGGTTAGCGCGCTCGATCTCGGAACAGGTGTCAAGAACTCGGGTCCTAGGGGACACTAGTGAGCGGTTAAGAACCAAATAATTGCTATTACCCACCGGTGCCGCTGCATTAATCTACCATCAACATTACTTAATAAGCTGTAATTAGAAACATGATCAACACCACCATTAAACATTTGCCAACCGCCCAACAACTGTGGAACATCGACGACGCGAGGCAACACCTGAGCAAGCAACTACGTCTCGCCGGGCCAGCTGTCTATCAAACAACGGGTAATAGGAGGTGTCCAAGGTAATATAACAGCTGCAAGGAATATATCTGGCACGGAACACTAATGCATCACGACACGGATAGCAATAGATCAATAGGAGGTAGTAAAGACTATAAATGCAAAATAGGTAGAAACAGGGAGAATGCTCGCCTTGGAAAACATTGTCGAAGGTTCATATCTGGAGAACTTGTCGATACTCGCATCAACTCATCGGCCTAGTCCGCGAAGAAGCAAACACTAAAAGAAACACCGGATGCAATATTTAATACTACGGCAGAAGATCCGGCATGATTATGATATGCATGCGATATGAACAATTTAATATGCGACAGTCGATAATGTCATATTATAAAAATAATGGGGGTCTCGGATAGGGAATCACATTAGGGTTCGGCGAACTTGGGCTCCGAGGGGTTCGAGGTTTGACAGGGTTCAACAGGGGCGAGGTTAGGATACAAGATGGAGAACTTGTCGTGTCGCGACGGAGAACTTGGGTGCCAAGCGGTCGATCTTGTCGTCGATGACGAACTTGAGTGGATCGGGTACCGGGGGTCTTCGGAACCGGGAAGTAGATCTTGTCGCACGGTGTCCGGGTAGGCGAACTTGGTGGGTTGGAACGATCTTGTCGTAGTCCTCAGGTTCCACTTCAGGTCTCGGCCATCAGACTCGTGCAGACGATCTTGGAGTCTCCGCTTCGGGCGTCCATGGCGGATCTTGGGCCGGTACCGTAGTCTTCGGAAGATCTTGTCGTATACGTCGAAGAACTCGGGTTCAGGGTCAGGTGTCGGTGGAGTACTTGATGTTCCACGTAGAAGATCTTGTCCGTGGTTCGTTGAGTGTCGCCGGTTCAGTACGGTCATCGGGCTTTGAGGATCGGTCTTCGGATTCGGTTCGGACTTGCTACCGATTGCAGGCTTGAAACTGCCGGATATCGAAACACTGCAGGAACAGCACGAGCATGCAGAACTTGGTCATGGCGCTGAACAAATAGGAGAAAAGAGTCCCTGGCGACGGTTACTGCGAGCGGGCCGGCGAGGTCCTGACAGAACGCAGAGGAGGCCAGCGGCAGAGAGCGCCCAGGGGGCGAAGCTCCAGAGAAGGCGCTTGAAGCGGAGGGTGAGGTCGCGAGGCGAGCAGAGTCGACGACCGAGAGGCGCGAGGGGCAGCGGGAGGCGCGGAGGCAGGAGGCGGTGGCGGTGGTTGGATGCTGGGCCTACGCGGCAGAGGCCGGCGGCGGGAGAACTCGGGGTCGCTGGCGGCGAGCGCGGGGCGCGGCCGCTGGAGATGAGGCGTGGCAGAGAGAGGTGCGAGGCCCGAGGGGGGGCGAGCAGAGGAGGGCGCGACGCCAAAGATGAGGATGACCGGCGGCGGGGTCCTCGGATGTGGAGGGCCAGGGTGGCCGCAGAGAAGCGAGGCCGGAGGGATGGAGGCGAGGAGGAACCGCGGCAGCGACGGACGACGGCGAGGAGAGGGCGGCGGCAGAGGCCGGAGCAAGGCCGGCCGCAGGGAAGGCGGGGGGCTTGGTCTCGAGGCAAGGCCGGGGAGCGGTTGGTTGCAGGGGCTCGCCGGCCGGTGGTGAGGAGGCCGAGGTGGGGAAGGAGGCGGCGGCGGGAGCGCCAGGCACTAGTGGCGGGGAAAGAGGAGAGGATGGAGGCAGGGACGGCACGCCGGCAGGGGAAGCGGACGAGGTCGCCGGTGAGGGGCGCGAGGTAGAGGCGAGCAAGCAGCAGCGGCGGCGGAGGTTGGTGCGGGAGAGGCGCGGGGAGAGAGAGGCGCGGGGCGCGTGGGTGGGCCACGTGGGGACATGGGGTGGGGCCCGCGCGGGTTGGCTGTGGGGTGAGGCAGGTGGAGACGGGGGAATCCCGAGGTGTCGGCTGGCTGGGCTGGCGCGCGTGTGTGAGTGCGTGGGTGTGGCTGTGTTAGGGAGTGGAGGGAGTTGAGGGGTGAGGTGGCAGCGGGTGAGTGGGTGGGGCATTGGCCAGGGTGATGTGGCGCGCTGCAATAGGGTGAGGTGAGGTGGAGGGGGCTGGGTAGGATGGTGTTGGGTAGGATATTTGGTAGAACAGGTTTTGGGATTTAGACAGATTAGGGTTTTTAATTTGGAGGTGGCCGGCTAGGCTTTCGGGCCTGGCTGGCTACCTCCTATAAAAATAATATAAATTTTGTTTATTTAAAACGGGGCTTTTGAAATCCGTTGGTAGACGAAACAAAATAATCTGAAGACCCGGGTTTTAATTTGAAATCAAGACGGGGCATTTAGAAATCAAGAACAGACTTTTCGAAAATAGTTTTATGCGAACAAATGCAAGATGACATGACGATGCTCAAATGCAAGGTGGCATGATGACATGAGCATGCGGTCATGATGATGCAATGCACAAAAACACCGCGATTTTCTAGTAGTGGTTTTTGCGGGGTGCCACAGAAAACCACACAAAAAGGATAAGGAGAGGTTATTACAGAAGTAATAACTTCCAAGACTCAACAAAAGAAAAACTTACTGAATAAAAATTTGGGTTATCTCCCAATAAGTGCTTTTCTTTAATGCCTTTGAGCTAGGCTTAGTAATTTGAGAAGATGCTTAAATAAGAAATATGAATTGAAGCAAAAGAGAGCATAAAGGAGCAAATATGATACACTTTTAAGTCTAACCCACTTCCTATGCATAGAAATCTTGTAAGAAAATAAATCAAAAAAGCACATAGTAACAGGACTCGGTAGATAAAACAAGAGGAACTTTGGAACTTTCAATATAAAGAGAGGTGTTTTAGTAACATGAGAATTCCAACTACCCTATTTTTGTCTCTCATAATGATTTTTAGTAGCATCATGAACAAACTCAACAATATAAATATCACACTCATCCTCCTTTGATAAACATGGATGGCGATCAAATAAGGTATTAGTTAAAGAGTTACTCTTATTGGGAGGTAGACATGGGTAGCTGCTCCATTCTTCGCCCCTTGATCATCACTCTCGTCCTCTTTTTCATCCAATGAGCTTCTAGTTTCAGCAATTTCTTCTTTCATAGGATCCTACAAGGCATTAGTCTCTTCCATTGGTGGAGAGCATCTATTAAGATATTCAAGAATATAGCCATTTTCTTCCTTGTAATTATCAAAGCAAAATTTAAGTATATCATAAACCTCATATTTATAAGGTGCATCATTAGTATTTTCAAGAAAATAAGCAAGTTCAAATGCACCCTTCCAAGAAATAAATTCTTCATTTTTTTCCACATCATAAAAGTCATAATTTCCCTTAACATAAGAAGATATGGTAACATCATCATTATACTCACATTGAAAGGGGAGGTGTTTATACCTCCTACAGCAACAAGATTTATCAAAGAAATAAGTAACATTATAAGTAGAGCACACGTTTCTAGCAATGGTGTATAATTTATTAATTTGTTCCCATAAGTGTTTCCCTTTTTTTGACAAGCAGTGTTCCTTATAATAATATTTTTGTTCTTCCATGAACACACCTTGCCAATAAGATCTAGTTTCAAAGAAACCAACGATTGATAGAAAGCATGATAAAGCAAGACAATAAGAGACCATCAAAAATAACAACTATAGTAGGAACTATTTTTTTGTATTTTTGATAAAAAGAAACAAGCAAAAAAACAAAATTAGCTAAGCAAAACAAAAAACAAAGTAAAGAGATTGGTTGTGAGAGACTCCCCTTGTGAAGCTGTCCTTGACTCCTCGGCAACGGTGCCAGAAAAAGGCTTGATGGCTCAAGATATCTCGAGCTTGTTGGGGAACCCCAAGAGGAAGGTATGATGAGCACAGAAGCAAGTTTCCCTTAGTTATGAAATCAAGGTTATCGAACCAGTAGGAGCAAGGAAACAACTCCAAGGTGTTGCTGGCAACTTAGAATCCTACACAACATAACCACAGAACTTTGCCCCCAACTTACAGTGAGGTTGTCAATCTCACCGGTTTTGATGAAAACAAAGGATTAAACGTATTGTGTGGAAGATAGTAATTGCTTGCAGAAAGTAAATAGTAACCAGTAAATAGTAGATGGTATATCAATGGTAAAAGAATGGACTGGGGTCCATAGTTCACTAGAGGTGATTCTCCTTAAGATAGATAGCATATTGGGTGAACAAATTATAGCGGGGCAATTGACAGACTTGAGAAAGCATATAATGCATATACTAATCATCTTGACTCCTATGAGATTTGATTGGGCATTACAACATTATACATAGACCGTAATCCAACTGCATCTATGACTAATAATCCACCTTCAGGTTATCATCCGAACCCCCATCAGTATTAAGTTGCAAGCAACAGATAATTGCATTAAGCAAAGTGTGTAAAGTAAACAATACGATTATCCCATAGACAAAGGATTGTTGTTTTCTCCCTAGTAGCAACAGCACATCTAGTGCCTTAGAGATTCATGTCACTTCCCCAGATTACTAGAGGCATGAACCCACTATCGAGTATAAATACTCCCTCTTGGAGTTGCTAGAATCTACTTGGCCAAGATAGCTACTAACAACGGAAAGCATGCAAGATCACAAATAACATAGACATGATAGAATCAATAATTAATTTAAAATAACATCTCAATATCCATCGGATCCTGGCAAACACAACATGTGAGATTACAAATAGATGATCTTGATCATGAACGAAGCTCACAAGATCCAAACATGATAGCACAAAGGAGAAGTACCACCCATCTAGCTACTACAATGACCCGTAGTCCAGGGATGAATTACTCATGCATCACACTGTAGGTAGTCATGGTGATGAAGAAGGCCTCCAAGGTGATCTCTCCCCTCCGGCAGGGTGCCGGGAAGAGCTTCGGATCCCCCCGATCTGGGGATCGAGATGGCGGAGGCTATAGACTCTTCCGTGGATTTCTGATTGGGTCTTTGATCGGGTACTTAGGGTTTTCATCCTGAGAGGTCTTTATAGGCAGAAGGGAAAGGTCGGTGGAGCACCAGGGGGCCCACACACCCTGGTGACACCCCCAAGCCGCGCCGCCACCAGGTGTGGTCGCCCTGGTGCGCCACTTCGTCTCCCCTCCGGACTCCGTGTTGCTTCGGGTAAAATATTGACTTTGGCTTTTGTCTGGCCCAATTCCGAGAATATTTCCTTACTAGCTTTTGTAAAACCAAAAACAACAGAAACCGGGCAACTAGCACTGTGGCATCTTGTTAATAGGTTAGTTCCATAAAATGTATAAAAATACTCCAAAGTGTGGACAAAACATAAGAAAGTAGATACTAAACAAGCATGGAACATCAAAAATTATAGATATGTTTACAACGTATCAACATCCCCAAGCTTAATTCCTGCTCGTCCTCGAGTAGGTAAGTGATAAAAATAATATTTTTTGAGGTGACATGCACCATCACAATCTTGATCAAGGTATTTGTAAGACATTGATAGCTGGGATCATAGTACTTTAACATAGCATGAAAGATATAGTTCTAACAATAAGACATAGCAACTATGTTGTAACATGAAAAGGTACAAACAAAAGATTCATGAATAACAATGCTTTGAAAGACGTTTGTTTGTTTCACATATAGAAAACATAATGAGAATGGTATTCGGCTTGTCCCTCATGGTATAGCAAAGCATAAATGCATAGGACAACTTCAAAGTTCATAAGGGTGACTAGATACAAATAATTTAAGAACAAGCAATATCAAAGTTATGAATCAATCAACAAGTTTTGGGACAATGCACATTAAACTAAGAATGACCACTATGCTCTCTCAATAGGTACATAAAGATAGAAGATGGAGACTCAATATAAAAGTAAAAGAAAGGCCATTCATAGAAGAAACTGGGATTCAAGTCTCATAAAGAGCTTCCAAAAATTATGTTACTTATTAGCTTTCAGCTCTCATTGCCCCTATCATAAGAATCTTTAGGTGATTAAGGTTAAAGTGAACAAATATGAGGAGATGCTTGACAAGTTATAAGTTGAAAATCTCATGCCCCTTACTTACGAGTACCGAACCTCATGCTACTCAACTTTAGTCACGAGTAAGTTCTTGTCATTGTAAGTACATGTGTATCATAGAGAACCTCCAATGGGGTACCCCTTTCCCCATGATAAAGGAGTTATCCCATATAAAAATGATAAGGCAACAGACAATGAGCATCTCAGTGATCTTTTTATTTGCTATTTGCATAGGTTTTTATTGAGGATGCTTCATAGATTGCTCACTATGGTTATGATGCAAGTTTCCACCATGATTAGGCATGGCTTAGGCTAGCCGCCTAGGCGTTTCTCTAACACATATACAAACTCCATGAGCTTATAGGCTGCCATTTTATTTCACACCACCAGGATCCATAACCAAAAGAACATGATATCAACTAAATAAAGTGCAATGTTGAAAGTGTTCCCCATGGTAACATGGTTCTACTAATTCACAACTTATAAAGTGCAAGCATATACGCAACATACATGGGCACAATGGTGCAAGTTTATTAACTGCAAGAAAGTAAAGTGTGCCATCAAGTTTGTGAGAGCTTTAATCACTAATTTTCACATAACAAGTTTAATTCGGAAGGTAGATGAAAACATGAATATACTTGGAATAGAAATAATGCTAATAGGTAGGTATGGTGGACTCTTTGGAATAACTTGGTTTTATTAGGAGTTGGATGCATTAGTGGAACTCATACTTGGTACATGTGGAGGCTAGCAAAAGACTGGGAGCGACCAACTAAGAGAGCAATAATGGCAATAATCATGCAAAGCAACAAAAGATTATTAATTAAAGCATAAAGTGATATTACAAGTCGAAACCTAAATGATCATAGCGGCTATGGTGCCTAGTATAGTCTTAACATGGTGTGAGCATGCGCCAAGTCAAATCAAATAAAGCATCAAAGGAGAATACCACAATATTATGCTTTTGTATGTTGAAACAATGCATGATTCTTTGAAGGCACATTAAGCAATCTCAATTGTTTGGAACAAGTCATGCTACAGCAAGAATTACTAAGAATAAATTAAAAGAAATATCAAACATGACATGATAAAGTCTAGGCCACGGTCAAAACACAACTCCTTCGATACCACTTATAAGCATGAACTTTCCTACTCTTTTCCAATCCAAATCAACTTATTTGAAACTATGTATGAATGCGGGGGTACAACCAATTTATTTAAGCAAACTAAGCAAAATAAAACTAAAAAACAAAACGAATACGCTCCAAGAACAACACAATTGTGCATGAAACAATAAAAATGAAGTGTTTGGAAGAAACCTGAGATTTTTATTGATGAAGAAGGGGATGCCTTGGGCATCCCCAAGCTTTGACACTTGTACTTCTTGAATATTTCTTGGGGTGACATGGGTGGCATCTCCAAGCTTGAGCTTTTGTCCATAGTTCATCTTACCACATTATTCTTCCCTACACTTTAAAATTTCCTTCATACAAAACTTCACACAATCTTCATTAGCAACATTAGTGTACTCAAGATAATAAGTCTTTGGGCTCAGTTTCAACACAAGCAAAATTTCCATTAAAACACAAGCTACTGTAGCAATTCCTTCTAAAAGTTCATGTAATTGGCAAGAACTCAAAGAGAAAGATATTAAGAGGCAAATGCAAATAATGGCAGAAATCTGTCAAACCAGACCAGAAGTAAATACCAATTTTTTCGAAGACTTTCTGTTGCTCAAATCAAAAAGTGTTTAGCTAACGAAAGTTAGATAACAACCTGGGGCAGAAGCACAAAAACGTACAGTTCAAACCGACGAACATGGATTTTTCACAAATTTTTACAGTGAAGCACAAAAATGTGTTTCGGGACAACAACTTTCCCAAGTCTTATTTCTCTCTCATTAGAGGTTATTCTTAGAAAATGTAACACCCTCGAATCGGCCCTATGCAAGTTTTAGCCCTTTCCGCCAAACCCACATAGAAACGATTCAAGGACGCACACCAGGCACTTTCGTGCGGGTGGAAAACGAAGTAATAACATTACACAACAGTCCTCGATGAAACCCATAGAACAGATATATATACAACAGCGACTCCCTGAGTCAAGAATATAGATATACAATACAAAGATCCAAATCACCTTGAAAACGATAGAGCGTCCGACTACGGACAAGATGCAGTGGGGCTAAGAGCCCTGAAGAATAACCAATGGCGTCCATAACCCTGCCCAGGCCAAGCTGGAAGGGTAACCCCGCTAACAACGGCGATCTCAAACCTGCTAAAACAAAGGGGTGCCGGCAAAGGATAAAGGAAAAAGAGGAGCGTCAGTACTGAGGCCAGCACATGGCGAGGTTAGAATTCGGCGGCTCTCGCCTACATAGGTATGGTGGGCTGAAGCGGCAGCGCAGCGACACGAAACAACCTATAGAGACTCTGTAATACTAGCGGCTATAAGAGAGGGATAAGAAAGCCCTATTCGGATCCAACCTGAAGCTAACACCAAACATACCCATCCTGGTATTCCCCCTCGAGACCAATCGAGGAAGTCCAGCCGAGGAAACTCACACGGTTGGCAATTTTATTTAATATTTCCATGGCCGTTAACCAATTTGCTATTCATCTCGGATACAGGTCAAATTATAACAGTAAACTTTAGTTATAGTTGTCTATGATCGAGAAACTGTGCTCCAAGTCGTCCATAACCGCGGACATGGCTTTTCGAAAAGATTTAACCCTGCAGGGGTGCACCAAAGTATCCACACGCACTTCGACCCTTTTTGCCAGATCAATTAACATACACCCATCGGTATGTCAGCGGGGCGTAAGTCATGACGTTTCCCAGACCCAAAACAAGTACATGCGGGCCACCCCACTAAGCTACCCGCACACGAAGTCGGCCGGCTCCGGAGCGGACCCAGGGTTTGTGTCAATGGCTGTAAACGACTGGGAACCCGAAAAGTGTGACTGGGCTTGTCGATACCGCGAAAAAATTCCACATCCTAAACAGTACAGGTGCTCCACGGACAATCTTAAATAAAGCAGTAAAGCATGGCATAAGTACAGAATAGTAATAAAGCCCCAGACTTGAGAAAGCATACAATGCATATACTAATCATATTGACTCCTATGAGATTTGATTGGGCATTACAACATTATACATAGACCATAATCCAACTGCATATATGACTAATAATCCACCTTCAGGTTATCATCCGAACCCCCTCTAGTATTACGTTGCAAGCAACAGATAATTGCATTAAGCAAAGTGTGTAAAGTAAACAATACGATTGTCCCATGGACAAAGTTGCTGTTTTCTCCCTAGTAGCAACAGCACATCAAGTACCTTAGAGATTCCTATCACTTCCCCAAATTACTAGAGGCATGAACCCACTTTCGAGCATAAATACTCCCTCTTGGAGTTGTTATCATCTACTTGGCCAAGATAGCTACTAACAACGGAAAGCATGCAAGATCACAAATAACATAGACATGATAGAATCAATAATCAATCTGAAATAGCATCTCAATATCCATCGGATCCCCGCAAACACAACATTTGAGATTACAAATAGATGATCTTGATCATGAACGGAGTTCACAAGATCTAAACATGATAGCACAAAGGAGAAGAACCAACCATCTAGCTACTACATGGACCTGTAGTCTAGGGATGAACTACTCACGCATCACACCGGAGGCAGTCATGGTGACGAAAAAGGCCTCCAGGGTGATCTCTCCCCTCCGGCAGGGTGCTGAGAAGAGCTTCGGATCCCCCCAATCTAGGGATCGAGATGGTGGTGGCCACAGACTCTTCCGTGGATTTCTGATTGGGTCTTTGATCAGGTACTTAGGGTTTTCGTCCCGAGAGGTCTTTATAGGCGGAAGGGCAAGGTCGCTGGAGCACCAGGGGGCCTGCACCCCCTGGTGGCGCGCCCCCTAGGCCGTGCCGCCACCAGGTGTGGCCGCCCTAGTGCGCCACTTCGTCTCCCCTCCGGACTCCGTGTTGCTTCAGGTAAAATATTGACTTTGGCTTTTGTCCGGTCCAATTCCGAGATTATTTCCTTACTGATTTTTCTGAAACCAAAAACAGCAGAAAACAAGCAACTGACACTGTGACATCTTGTTAATAGGTTAGTTCCAGAAAATGTATAAAAATACTACAAAGTGTGTACAAAACATAAGAAAGTAGATACTAAACAAGCATGAAACATCAAAAATTATAGATACATTTACAACGTATCACTAAGGAATAATCCATATGATTTAATCCGAATAATAAACTGATAAAGCGTGATCATACAGACAGTAGTAGACCTAATCATGCAGATCAGCACAGTAGATGAACAGATTACATCCAAATAAGATAAACCTATCACATCTACATCAAACGCTAGAATAAAGAACTCTAGCAGAATCTGAAATAGAAAGTTCAGGATTATGTACGGTATAGTAGCGGCAGCAGGAGCCGCGGTGGTGGCAACAATGGTACCTGCAGCGGTGGTAGCAGCATCGCTGGCCATGTAGTCAATGTAGAGGCTGCTGATGTCCGGGAAGAAGTCCTCGTCAGGAAAGGAGTCATCCGTGATGGCATCAGTAGTCGAGCAGAAGCGCTCCCAAAACCCTGATCGCTCCTCACCCGTACAGGTTCACAAGAAGGCGAGGTTCCGGAGGCCTACTGTCCCGATCTGTGGTGCATGCCGCAAGCCGGGATAGGGAAGATGAAGGCGGCGGTGCAATAGACTGGAAGGAGATGCGTGTTGTAAGCTGTGCCGATTTGGTTTAGCGCAGACGCTTATATATCACAAGTCAGGGAGATCGTGGGGCTCAACCCATGTCCGAGTCGGTAACAGCCCACGTCCCATAAAGACTGGAAATAGCTGACTAATTAACGCATCCGTTAATGACTCATAATTAATCCAAGATTAATTTTCCCGACTAGCAAAATTAAAGCTCGGCTCGGCGAGATTCCCGCAACACACGGCGCGCGCGCGTCGTGTCGTGACGAGGCGAGGCGAGCAGCGTCGGAGGAGGAGTGTCGTGGTGGTGTCACGGCAGATGCCATGGATAGGCTAAAGGTGGGGCCAATATGCACTAGAGAAATCCAGAGAGGGATAGTGTGGTTATTCCACACACAAGTGCTTTGTATTCTCCAAGTTCATAAGGTTTTCAGATGCTCCTTGAGCTGTATTGGGGAGAGGAGGAAGAAGAAGCTCTCTTACTCTCACCACTACCTATCTCCCAGTGAACCAACTACTCAATTGCCAACCCCTTCTACAAAGGCCCTAGCGCTCCTTATAAAGAGGAGGCTAGGTTGCCAACTAGGGCATATGTGGAGGCATATTCCTTGGAATATGCCTCTCCCAAAATAGCAAACCGACCGGGTCTTCTTTTGCCATCGTAAGCCATGCAGAGGGTACATAACCCTCTGCGGCGCCAGCGTCAGCCGACATACGCAACGTCACCTTTGTCAGCCACGCCCCGCTGGTCCCTCCCTCTATTCGCTTCGCTCATGCTCCTGCGTACAGAGGTCACCTTTTGACCAGCGAGATACCTTCCTTCTCTTGCAAGCGTGGTATAACCCGGATCAGGCCTGGTTAACCCGGCTCCGTAGGTACATGCATAGAAGTTACAAATATCCTGCCGGCATACGACATACGTCTACAGGGACATAGTCAGGTGGACATCCTCTGGTCCGGGTCATCCCGTAAGTCGGCCTGCCTTGAGGTGACTCGGCCAGCATATGCTTTGACCTTGCCGTACCTTGGCTAACTCGGCCTCTATACCCTGGCGTGACCCTACCCGGGGGTATCCCCCCAACATTAGTCCCCGAAGCTGGTGCGGTCTTAGCAACTTCAGCTGCTAAGGCCACGACAGGTTCAATTTACCGAGCCTTTTGCTCCCTTTTCCGAGTTACCTCATAGTTCGGATTTCATGGCCTACGTTTCCCTTGGCACATTCCGAGTTTTCACTCGTTGGCCAGGTCACCCTTCAGTTTACCGGGTTATCCTTCCTTCTCTCATACACTTCCCCACGTCCTACGTGGAGGGTAATCATTATCTTGCCTCATTTTAAGGGCTTGCACCAGTTACTTCACTTATTGTCAGTGTTTACTGCAGCGAACGTCGCATCACAACTGCCTCCTCGTTAACTGTATCACCACAACGCGTCATGGGATTCCCTATTTTCTGTGGCCCTTCCTGTGGCATGCCTGTGATTGGCTGATCTGGCTGATACACGGCCACACCGTGTGGCCTCGACGCATAGCACGATCGCACTACCCGCCGCGGGGGTGTGGTTAAATAGGGGAGGGGCGCGCCCCTTGGCCATGTTCCCCTTCTCGCGCCCCTCTGCCTCTCTGTCTCTTCTTCTTCCTAGCGACAGCGCCGCCGCCACCGCACCGTGCTTCTTTGCATTAGCCTCGCTGCCGCTCCCACGCTGCTTCAACATCACGGGTCCGCGCCAATCCAAACCTCTGCCCCCCACCTCCGATAGGGCCGGTGAGGACAGTGACCTGGAGATGAGTGAAGAGGAGCTCGCTGTCACTGAAGAAGAGATGGAGGAGGGGGAATCCATGGAGCGTGGTGCCTAGGCCGGTTCTTGGGTGTGCCAAGACGATTTCGATTGGCTCTATCGCACCCGCCGCATCCCCGAGGGCGTGATTGCTCGCCTTGCCTCCGAGGAGCTCGCTCCCTCACCCAATCCGGGTGAGTTCATGGTCTTCCTATCCCACTTCCAGCACGGCTTCGGCCTGCCCGTGAGTGATTTCTTCCATGACTTCCTCACCATCTATGAACTCCAACCTCACCATCTTCCGGCGAATGCCATTATGTCCCTTTCTTCATTCGCCTCCACCGTAGAAGGATATGTCGGATTGTGGCCCAGCAAGGAGCTCTGGATCCGGTTCTTCGGTCTGCGAAGGAACGTGATTCCGAATAAGCTGCGTGCCCTAGAGGACAAACATCTGACTCAATTTAGTGCCACCTCCATCTCTCCCCAGAAACAATCTATCTTCCCCCGAGTCACGGGGCTTGACTCTTGCAAGGGCTAGGCCCGGACCTTCTTCTATGTGAGGAATGGCACGGATGAGGATCTGATCTGGCTGCGCTCCGTTGCTCCGGGTCCTCCTAATCCAGATTTGTGGGACCGGGTTTCCAAGAAACCAACTGTCTTGGCGAATCAAGTCAATAAGCAGTTCCAAGAGCTGAAGGATTTGGGGCTGCGCAACAAGGACGCGATGATCACATTCGTCCGCAGCTGGATCTCTCCTCTCCAGAAGCACACACACAAACTTTGCCACATGAGCTGGCGACTTGAACCCAACCGGACTTCCTCCTTCCAATTGAATAATACCAAGATATTCCGCCGGGTCAAGGACCTCTTCACGACCGACAAAGACTTCTCCGCTGATTGGGAGTGGAGGTTGGAGCATTATTGCCAGGACAAGCCTCCTCCTACGGTAAATCTTGTGATTCAATCCCTTTTCGAGTTATATCCTATGTCGGAGTATGTTGTAAATTTGATCCCTTTGCATTTTCTTTTTAGTTGTTTCTTCAGCAAACCCTTGAAGATGGCACCAAGCCTTCCCTCAAATGGGCGAAGGATCGACTTGCCTCAGATGAGGAGGAGCCGGATCAGGAAATGTTCCTGCCATTCCTGGATGCAACCAAGCGACCCACTGGTAACTTCTCTTCCTTAAGGGATTGGCCTAGCGATGAAGATGATTCCGACGTTGAGGTTATGGAGGCATTTGACGCTGCACCCATTTCTTACGCATTTCCGGCTTCAGCCAACCCGGCTGGGCAGATCCATGAAGATTCTCCTCTCGCTATGGGTGAGCCGGTCCCAGCTGCGTCTAAGAAACGGGCTGCCACTTCCGCTGCTTCCTCCGGACCTCCTAAAACAACCAAGAGGCGAAAGAAGTCCGCTGACAAGGCCGCCACCAAGCCTCTGACTAAAGCCACAACTCGGAGAGCTCGGAAGCCCACGGAGCCTTTGACTTCTGACGAGTAAGTCACTTTTTCCTTTGGTCCAGTTCTCTGCTTCATGCTTCTCTGTCTTTATGCCTTTCTTTTGCTACAACTTGTTATTCATCATTTGATTCGACAGGGTTGCGGTGGAGGTTCCCCAGAGCAGCTCCAGCATTGCTTCACCCCTCCGGCGTACTGCATCTCCCCCTCGTGGTGACAACACACGCCCACTGAGCCCAATTCGTGAGGGTTCCGTGGTTGCTCCGGGTTCTAGCCCACCTCGTCCAGAGGAGGGCCACCTCGGAGCAGGGGGAGTGGCACGGCCGAGGTAGCGGATGCTCCCAGCTCCTCATCGCCTCAGCCGCAACCCGCCACCTCCAAGGTACCAGCAGCAGTAGCAGCAGCACCACCGCCAACACCAGCATCAGCACAAGCACCAGCGCCAGCACCAACAGCAGCACCAGCAACAATACAAGCACCAACACCAACTCCTTCTGCCTCGTCCGAGTCTTCCAAGACTCGGCGAGAGGGCCCAGCTAGCACCAAGGCTGCACCCAAGTCCAAATCTACAGCTCAAACCTCAGCCTCTCGGCAGCAGCCCAAGGCCAAGAAAAGTTCTGATGCCACCAGGGCAGCATCCATCGAGGCTGGACAGGCACGCTCGCGTCCATGCTGCCGAAGAAAGATGCCCCCTCTGGGTCTGCTAGCGGCAAGCAACTGGCATTGCACACCAGCCCTGCTGCCGCCCAAGTTGCGAGGAAGGAGGCCCACGCCAAGGGCTTGGTTACGCCGCATATGCTCAGTGGAGAGAGTTATCCTCCGACTCTGATTGAATACGTAGATAATTGGAACAGAGCGGAGTTCGTCAATCCCAACGACGATCTCCCGGAGAAGTTCGGGCCCGCCGAATTCAGTGCACAAATGAACACCGCAGCCAAGGCTATCAACCTTGTTGGCCGGATGATGGAGGTATGCTACTTTGTCCTTTCTTTAACATGCACAAGTGCTTAGAGATATATCCATTAGTCCTCGAGCCTCCGGGGGAGTAACTTGTTACTCGGCCGGATGCTCCTTAGAGAACTAGCGTAACTCCTTAGTAGCTTTGAATATGCACACACCTAGAGCCGGGTTAAGTTCCACTTGGACTGGATCTTGTATACTTCGAATATGCACACACCTAGAGCCGGGTTAAGTTCCACTTGGCCCGGATCTTGTATACTTCGAATATGCACACATCTAGAGCCGGATTAAGTTCCACTTGGCCTGGATTTTGTACACTTCGAATATGCACACACCTAGAGCCGGGTTAAGTTCCACTTGGCCCGGATTTTGTACACTTCGAATATGCACACACCTAGAGCTGGGTTAAGTTTCACTTGGCCCGGATCTTGTACACTTCGAATATGCACACACCTAGAGCCGGGTTAAGTTCCACTTGGCCCGGATCTTGTACACTTCGAATATGCACACACCTAGAACCGGGTTAAGTTCCACTTGGCCCGGATCTTGTACACTTTGAATATGCATATAACTAAGCCACCCTTGCATTTTTCAGGTCACTACCAATCGCCGGAGCGCTGAATTTCAGCGCCTCTTGGACACACACAAGGCGTTGCGCTCGAAACATACAACGCTTCTTACTGAGTTTGAGAAAAGGGGTAAGTTTTCTCTTTGACTTTTTCCCCATCTTTCTGTCCCTTTTCCCGCCGAACTAATCTGTCATTCGGATTTCATAGCCGGAGTGGAGGCCAAAAAAAATTATGAGAAAATACTTGGCCGAGATAAAAGGTAATTCGCTTTGATTACTCAATTTCAGTGCCCTCTCTCCTTTCTCCTGAGCTCGGCAGATATTCATACCTCGGCTCTACCGGGTCAACAAACCGTTTCAGCATCCCTTGAAGATAGTGTGCCCGTGCCTGATATGATGCTGCATTTTCTCGAACAAGCAGGGCAACAACAGGCCGGACTTAAGAAGAAGGATGATGAGCTCGCCAAACTCCGAGCCAAAGATGATGAAATTGCCAAGCTCAAGGCTGAGATGAAAAAACTCAAAGAGCTTCACAAAACAGAGATGGACAAGGCTGGCCAAGACTTCACCGAGGAGCAAGAACGTCTTAACCTCCAACTCGCAAAGTATCAAGAATTGCTGAAGGAGGCCGACGTCAAGCTTGACTCGGCTAATGCTGAACTTGAGCAGCTCCGGAAGCGAAGTGATAATTGCACCAAGGAGCTGACTCGGATCCATAGCCATGTCTCTCGTAAACTCCTTTCCTTAAGCCGACATGTATTTTTCCGGGTTAAAATGTTTTACTTATTTTACTTGTTTTGTCTTCAGGCAAATTCCCTGAGGGCGATGCCATTTGTAACATCCCAAATTTTACGATTGCAGATGTTACTAGAAGCATGCATCATATCCTTGCATCATGGCATCACACAATAAAAGCCGCATCAAATACTTTCCCTAAACCCTATAGTCATATAAAGACAAAAAAGGGTTAAACAAAATCTAACCTCCTAAACCCTTGCCAAAGTGTTATTTTATAACCCCATAGTAATCTCCTTCATTTTACAAAATTTTAGAGACAAATTTCATTATTTTTGGAGTCCATTTGCAAAAGTTATAAGACAAATAGGAAAACAGAAAATAAAAAGATTAAACTACAAAAAAGGGGGAGCCTAGCCTAACCGGGCCAGCCGAGCCGGCCCACCCCTATCTACCGCGTGCCAGGCAGAGCGCAGCAGCAGCAGCCGCACAGGCCGGCCCAGCAAGCGCCGCCAGCCGTTCAGCCTGCTCCTCTCGCCTCTCACTGACATTGCGGCCCCACCTGGCATCCCCGACCTCCTCCATGTTCATCCCCAACTCCCCCTGACAGACGCAATCCTAACAGAATCCGTTGATTCTGAGTATAGTTCGACCCCTCCCGCACGCAAAATCCCCCATATAAGCCTCTGCATCGAGCCCCGGTCCTTTTCCCAAAAAAATCGCGAACCCTAGAGCCGCCTACGCCAAGATCGATCTCGCCGCCGGAGTTCCGCCTCAGTAAACTTCGGGAGGTTGCTCCCTCATCGAAATCGAGCTCCTCTCCCTCCTTTTCTTCCAAAATAGAAACCACCTCTAACCTCTGCGTCTCCCACCTGTCTTTTCCCTCTCTATAGCGCAGTTGAGCGACGGGAATTGCACGCTGGAGCTCTGCCGGAGACAGAGGACATCAGCAGAGCACCACCACGAACCGAGGAAGGGAAGCCCGACGCCGTCTATACCAGAGAGACCGCGAGGAGGAGGACCACATCGTCGTCTGCTTCGCACAGCTGGGAGCTCGCCAGGACGCTGCCGAGCATCGCCAACCGATGCGCCACCGCCGTTCATCGTCGTCAACACATCCTCACCGCCGCGGGTGAGTTCCCTCCGTCCCCGCCTGTTAGATCACGATCCGACGGTGTAGATTAGACTGTCCTAGCGAATCAGTATCGCCCAACCGCGTCATGCCGCGTGGCACGCACACGCGTCAGCTCGCCGCGTCAGCACCGCGTGCTTAGCTGGGCCAATTCCGCGCGGCCACTTGTCGCTTACGTGGCCGCCCACCTGTAAATACTTTTAAATAGGCAGAAAATACTTTAATCTTGTAAAATTCATAGTAATTTGAATAATTGACCAAAAAATGTGTATAATATACCGTTGGATTCACAAAAATGAGTAGAACACGGATCTGTATAAATATTGCTGGTTTACTGCACTAATCTTGCAGTAGGTTTTAAAGTTTACATTGGAGTATTTTAATTCTAGAAAAATATCCGTAGATCCGTTTTAGTTGATTCTTGTTGCGTTAGCTTTGTATCTACGAGACCTTCTATGGAAAATTGTTAATTCATGCTTAAAGTGTTTAGATCTGTTTCGAGGTAGATTGGAAGTGTAGATCTATTTATGAGCATGTTTAATTAAGTATTAACCCCAAAATACTTAAAATCTATGGGAATTCGATACTAATGACATCCCCAACTCAACAACACCCCAGAATAAACCCTTGGTCGAAATTGAATCCATCCTTGCATATTACCATGTTGCATGCTTGCATATTCACCTTCGTGGCATTGTTTTGTGCAAATTGTGATTGGATCTATGTTTGTGTTTCATTAGATTGCTCGGAGTGCGCTGAGGAGTACTGTTGTGTAGGGTGCTGCTCGGATCAAGGCAAGTTACACCACTTGTACATATTATGTCCCAGTTTTTTACTATGCATGTTTTACTCTTCAACTCATGTAGTGTGCATGTGTAGGTCTTTAGTAGATTTTCTTATTACTATTTTTGCAAGTGCGGTTTTGTAGTATTCCATGAGTAGCTTTATACTTAGGAATTTCCATCCTATTAGGTTCCCCTATTTTTGCTAAGTATTACTTGCTATGCTATATATACACTAAGTACCGTTGGGGGGTTCGAAAGACTCAAAAAATTTCTAAGTATGAGAGCTCTCTCGAGCAAACTTTTCTTCACAAAACCCCCTTCAAAATAAAACTAAGTTTTCTTCTGGGCGGAATGGTTGTCGGGTCAACGAGTGGATATTTGGTGGACGACTGCCGCCCAGGAATCAAAGAAGTCTGCCATGTTTCATAATTCAGAAGCTTCCAGTGCAACCACAATACATATGGGCTCTGTCTTGGCTTAGTACTTAGTGGGAAACCTCACCGGGGTACCAACATTCGGAGCTTCTTGGCACGGTTGGATCCAGCTGGTAGAGGGGCTACTAAGGGAAGGCTTCGCCATGGTCTTGTCTGTAAAAGGACTTGATCGTGGATTGTGGGGAAAGTGCACAACCTCTCGAGAGTATTGCAAACTGATCGATCAGCCGAGTTCATGGAAAATAACACTTTGAGCATCTGAAGGATGGACCCTCTGAAAGATCTTCCCCTCTCTTTTCCAAACTCAAAGTTTTATAAACCCCAAGGCGTGAGTAATATCGCCATTGTGTGGGATTTTGGGAACTTGGTGCGTAATATCCAAGTGCTAGGTTGATTGGACACTTGGTGAGTAATATCCACGTGTTCCATTCGACCCTATACTACTTACCAATGTTTACAAAGTAGGGTAAACTCTCCCTCTTTTCTTCTTACTTAGAGAAACTCTGCCGCTGAATCCGCCGCCACCGCTGCTGCGGCGAAGAAGGGTGGCGTCGCTGTTGTGGGCACCAGTGCCGCCGCCGGCGGGAAGAAGAAAGTTGCGGGCACCCGTGTGACCAATGGTGCCTCGCGCCCCTCAATCATCAAGGCGTCCGATCTTCGTCTTCTTCGCCAAGATGGAGTTATTTCCGCCGCAATCGCCGACGCGCGCGTCCCCAGTGGTGAGACCATTCCTGTGCCTCCTGCTGGTTTTCGAGTGATGTTTCTTGCTTTCATCATTCACGGCCTTTCTTTGCCTATCCACCCCTTTCTTAGGGGTCTCCTCTGTTTTTATGGGCTCCAGCTCCATCAGCTGTCCCCGAATTCGATTCTTCACATCTCTTGCTTTATCACTCTCTGCGAGTGCTGGCTCGGAATCGAGCCGCACTTTGGCCTTTTCAAGCGTTTGTTCAAGCTAAAGCGTCAGTCCGCATCTGGCTCTTTAGTTTATGACATAGGTGGTTGTGGAATCCATGTCGACCCATCCGCCACCTACTTCGACATCAAGCTCGCCAAGTCCGTCCAGGGATGGAGGGACAGATGGTTTTATGTTCGCGACCTGAAGGCCAAGGACGAGCACTTTGGACTCGCTCCTTTTGATCCCGCGACTCCCTGCAAGAAGATGTGCTCTTGGAAGAACGTGATCATGCCGTCCGAACTCGCGGAGATGGACGTGCTATATCAACGCGTCTGCGACCTCGAGAGTCGCATGGGCGCAGAAGAGGGAGGCTGCGCCCTTATCAGGACTTGGTTGCGTCGTCGCGTCTAGCCTCTCCAAGCTAGAGTCCATCCCATGTTTCAATGGGGTGGTGCTGATGATGCCACTCGCGTGTCTGCCGATGGCATGTCCGCGAGTGAGGTAGATAAGAGGGTGCGACTGGTCACGAAGTACACCTTCAAGGATGTGCTTCCGAATGAGCCAGTCGTTCCTCCCTTCGATGCTTTGAATCCTCCTCCCGAGGTACAGTTGTACTACGCAGTAGCTTATATTCATGATTTCTTTTCTGTTGCTTACCTACTCCTTTTTGCTTTTTGTATGCAGGATTGGGCGGTCTCGCCTTGCATGCCTCCTCTCCCTGAGGGCATTATTCCTTGCGAAGCTTTTGAAGAGGACGAGTCTGAATCGACTGTCCCTTCTGACGTGGAAGAGGAAGCCCCCGAGTAGGAGATCCCAAATACTCACAAGCATCCGCGTAGCGAGGACTCTGATGCATCGACTCCTTCAACTCCAGAGGGCATAGTTGCTAGCGCGGAGTCACCAATTCCCGCCGTTCCTGTGAGGGCTCTAGCACCAGCTTCTCGCAAGAAGATGCGATTGCCCAAGGAGTCTTCGTCGGAGTCGGCGGAGGCCACGTTTGATCTTGACAAGTTTGACTGGTAAGTTTATGAGTTCGTTCTTTCTTCTCTGTTTTCTTTTTGTTGGCTTTGCCCTGGAGTTTTGCCCTTTCTCAATGTGAATTTGGTCTTGCAGTCAAGAGGCATCGTCATCTTCTGGCGATGTTGAATTTTTGAAGGAATCAGGAGTCGCGACCTCAAGGGCCAAGGTAGAGGTCGAGCGCGCTCCTTCTCCTCCGGCGGCGGCCCACTCCGGGCACAATTCTTCGAGTTATCCTCACGGAGGAGGGCATCGAATAGTTGCTCGGATGACAGCTCAACAGACTTCTTTGGAGTCGCTAGAGGACCATGTGAGTATATCTTTCCTTTGTTTGTACTTTAGCAGTCAACGCCTTCTGTTGCCCTTATCTGATTCCTTGATTGGTCCAACAGCTCCTTGTAAAAGAGGCCACGCGAGTGGCGGAGCAGGTGATGTGATGGGTCGTCAGCATGCGATGCTGGAGACGCGTCACCGCGTGGTCGAAAGTGAGTGCTTCCACGCTTGTTTCTTTCGTCTTTTTCTGTTCTGGTGTGTTTGACTGATAGCCAATTATTTTGGCGGCCATGTAGCTGAGTATAACGCCCTACTGCGCAATGTCGCATCCTTGGAGAAGACACTGGTCGCAGCTGTCAAGGGGCGCGATGAGGCAATCGCGGCTCGTGATGATGCCCGAAAGCGAGAAGAGGATCTGCGCGCCTCTTTTGTGGCTAGGGAGAAGTTGTTCAAGGAGCAGCTATTCTCAGTCGCCAAGGCCCTCTCAGGTACCTTTTACTGGTGGATTTTTGATTGATGCTTTTCTCTGCTTTTGGAGTTTTGCCGTTGGCACCAGAAATCTGATCCATGTTTTTTGGTGTAGATGCTGGCGACTTGAGTTTTGACCCGCAGGCCCTTCGTCGTGATGACGCTCTGGCTGGCGCGGTATCTGCGGTCAAAGACCGAAGCGCCGTTGTCCAGAATACATTGTCCAAGGCCAAGGTCGCCCTTAGTCGCCTCCAAGAGGAGTTGATGCCAAAGGCGGAGCAGGTCGACAAAATGGACGAGCTGGTGGAGTCACTTGCCGGGGGTGTGCCTTCTACCTATAAGAACTCCCTCCAGGCGGCTGGTGCAACGATGTCACTCGCCATGGTGCAGGCCCACGGAGTCGAGATAGATCCCTCTGCGGTGTCGAAGACAATGCCTGTTGGCGCGGATGGTCAGCAGGTAGTTTTCGCCCCTTTTGCGACTGCCTGTGCCAAATACGGTCATTCTTTGATTAATACCGTTGCCAAGTATTCTGAGGAGCTCCAACGCGCTAAGAAGGCGGCGAAAGCTTCAGCTTCAGGGGCAGGTGGAAAATCAGTGGCGTCTGATACTGCCACGGATTTGATGAAGCCCCCGAAGGCGTCGAAGTCGAAGAAGACAGCTGCTCCGTAGTTAGCTTTGTGTAGTAGATAACGAATTGTCCTTTTTCTCTAAGAACATGCCTGCTGGCGAGTGTGCTTGTGAATATTTTTTATGCTTTATCCTGAATGCATCTGCTGTCCCTGCCTTTGTGTTAGTTTGGTCGCCTTATTTGCTTCTGTCTTGATCTGTGGTAGGGCACATCGAGTGGTCCCGTAGGGGGAGACCAGGATCCATCATCTCTTGATGAGACAGTCGCACCGCCGCGCTCCAGGGTAGAGGAGCTGTCTTTGTTGTCGCGACTTCATGACCGCGTGAAGCAGCTGGAGCGTGAGTTGCCCCTGATCCGTGATAACGCAGATGTGTGGAAATCAAAGGCGGAAAAAGCCGCCGCCCGCGAGCAGTATCTGCTTGGCGAGGTGACGCAGCTGGGCGACCAGTTTAAGTGTTAGTTTGCTCGTCCTCATCTTTTCCTTTGTAGATAGTCACAGTGGTACGTTGTACTCATGCTGTTGGTGCTGCTTCGTGTAGTTGTTAGCGCACACCGTCCGCAGGAGGAGAGGGATAGGATTGTTATCCGCCTTCATGGTCTCACCCAGGAGCAACTCCAAGAGAGTGGATACTTCTGGGTGGATCATGATCGTGCGACTACACTGGCGACCCTGCAGGATCGCGCTTCGCGAGTGCTGCTCTTCCTGAAGAAGTCGCAGTCATGTTTGAAAGATATCTACCGGGCGATGTTCCCGTTGGATGACACGCCGTTAAGTCTGTTGGCTCTCCTGGCCAAATTTCAAGATATGTCCGCGGTTCACGAGTGCGTGAGGCAACAGTTGGTGGCTAGTGCCAAGGCTGCCCTCTCGATGGTGCGATTGCACAGGCCTGACGTGGATGTCGCCATCGTAGCTTCCGGTCTGCCAGCGCCGCCAGCCGGATCTTCTTGGAATATGGTGCCGCACTATCAAGCGGTGGACCGCTCAGCAGAGGAGATTGTTGACTTCTTCGAGGAGCAAACCAATGTTCTTCAGTTGCAGCAATAACTGGATTTGTATCCTACACATAAGTGTATTTGTGTTGTAAAGTTCATTTATATATTTGTATGTAATTTATTGTTGAACGCGTACAAATAGCTTTTTGTAAGCGTAAGGTGCGTTGCACTATGCGAGTCCTTTTCGTTAGCCTGGCCATCCCCTTTATCAACCTGCCAGGTGCGTTGCAGCTGGGTTGAGTTTGCGTTAAGGGGTTCGATTGATGTGCCAGCTACTTAGGATGTCGTGTTTATTAGTTCGAAGAACAAATGTGTGTAGGGTGGCGCAGCCCCCGAGTACAATAGTAACAGAAGTGAAAATAAAAACACAGAGTTTTGGGGCACTTAGCTTTTATTTATTTGGAGAACAGTACGAGGTACAATGTGTGGCTAAGTAGCCTTATTTGCGATGTAAGAGTAAAAACAGCTAGGGGTAGAAGCGTCACATTTGTGCGACGTTCCAAGGGTTGGAGTATGCGACTCCTGTTTCTAGGTCTTGAAGGCGATAGGCGCCACCTGGGATTACTTATGTAACCAAGTATGGTAATTACCAGGGGGACTCGAGCTTGAGATGCCCCTGCTGCTTCAGTCGCAGGACCAGGTCACCTTCGACGAAGGATCTGGGGCGAAGCCTTCTACTGTGGTAGTTGCGCAGGTTCTGCTGGTAGATCATGGATCTTTCTGTGGCGATTTCTCTCGCCTCGTCGAGGAGGTCAACGGAGTCTTCGAGTGCAAGAGATGACTCTTGTTCGCTGTAAGCGACTATGCGCGGCGCCTTGTACCTTACTTCGGCGGGTAGTACCGCTTCTGCCCCGTGCACCATAAAGAATGGTGTGTAGCATGTGGCGCTGTTTGGAGTTGTACGTAGGCTCCAAAGTACGGATTAGAGCTCATCTGGCCAGCAACCCGCGGCTTGTTCGAGTGGTCGAAGTAGTCGCTTCTTGATGCCGCTGCAGACGAGCCCGTTTGCTTTTTCCACTTGACCGTTGGTCTGTGGATGCGCGACTGAGGCATAACTGATGTTGATCCCCAGGTTTTCGCAGAATTCTTGGAATTCCTTGGATGTGAAGTTCGTTCTGTTGTCAGTGATGATGTTGTGCGGCACGCCGAAGCGGTAGACGATGGACTCGAAGAACTTGACCACGCTGTGCCCTGATTGCTTGGTTACTGGCATGGCCTCGATCCACTTGGTGAATTTGTCGACTGCGACCAAGAGGTAGACGTATCCTCCTTGCGAGGACCTTGGGAGTTTGCCAACCATGTCGAGACCCCACTGTGCGAAGGGCCAGGCCAATGGAATAGGCCGCAATTCTGCGCCTGGTGCGTGTGGTTTGTCCGCGAATCGCTGACAAGCGTTGCACTTTTGGACTATGTCCTTGGCGTTGCGCATGGCCGTGGGCCAGTAAAATCCAGCTCGTAGAGCTTTGGCAACGAGGGCGCGACTGCCGGCGTGGTGTCCGCAGGTTCCTTCATGTATGTCGAGGAGGACTGCTTTTCCATCGGCCAGGGAGACGCATCGCTATAACACGCATGTGATACTGCGTTTATACAGTTCGCCGTTGATAACGGCGAATGCCTTGGAGCGTCCTGCGATATGACGTGTGTCCGTCGGGTCGTCCGGTAGGCGCTTGCTGAGGAGATATGTAATGTACGGCTGCGTCCAAGATTGTTCTATCATCATGACGCTCATTGGCCCTTCGAGTCCTGTGTCCAGCTCCAAGTCATCGAGTGCCATTGGCTCATTGGGTGGCGTAGCCCCCGAGTCCATTGCTGCGCTCGTTTTCTTCTCTGCGGCCTTTGGCTTGATAGAGCGTTCGCAGATGTGCTCGAGAAATACCCCAGGTGGTATGGGGGCGTAGGTAGAGCCTATGTTGGCGGGTGCGTCCGCCTCCTCGTTGCTTTCGCGACCTACATGTCGCTACTCGCAACCATCGAAGTCTCCCTCGAGTGTATCATAGAGGTCGCGGTATGCGATCATATTGTCATTGAGTGCGTCGCACTCGTGCATTGTTTGGTTGATGACCAGCTTGGAGTCGCCATATATGATGAGCCTCTTTGCGCCGCAGGCTTTTGCCATCCTCATCCCGTGCAACAGGGCCTCGTATTCAGCCTCGTTGTTTGAGGCCGTAAATAGCATTCGCAGGATGTATTTCAGCTTGTCTCCTTGAGGTGACGTCAATATGACACCTGCTCCTGCTCCGTCTTTCCGCTTGGATCCATCGAAGTGCATTGTCCAGAGGTAGGACATATCTGGCTTGTCCGGGAGTTGGTTTTCCATCCAATGCACGAGAAAGTCAGGGAGAACCTGCGACTTGATTGCGTCGCGCTTTTCGTATGTGATGTCTCATGGAGACAGTTCGATTCCCCAAAGCGCGACTCGTCCCGTGACGTTGGGGTTATTGAGGATATGTCCCAATGGGGCGTCGCTGACTACCACGATTGGGTGTTCCTGGAAGTAATGGCGCAGTCGTCGGGCGGTCATGAAGACGTCGTACGCCAGCTTCTGGTAGTGCGGGTACCGCTGTTTTGTTGGCGTGAGGACTTCGCTGAGGTAGTATACCGGGCGTTGTACGCCATGGACCTTGTTTTCCTCGGCCCACTCAACGACGAGCACTGTACTAACCACTTGGTTGGTAGCGGAGATGTATAGCAGTAGTGGCTCCCTTTATCGTGGAGTCACCAGTACTGGCGAGGTGGATAACAGGCGCTTGAGGTCTTCGAATGCTTCTTGTGCTTCCTTGGTCCACTCAAATTTGTCAGCTTTGCGGAGGAGCTGATAGAAGGGCAGTGCCTTTTCCCCCATTCGACTGATAAATCGACTAAGGGCCGCGATTCGTCCGGCTAGTTGCTGGACGCCACTTATGTTCTTTGGCTTCTCCATGGCCAGTATGGCCTTTATCTTTTTCGGGTTTGCCTCAATCCCTCTCGCGGAGATGAGATACTCGAGCAGCTGCCCAGATGGTACGCCGAAGGCGCATTTGTCCGGATTGAGCTTAATCCGGTAACGATCGAGGTTGGCGAATGTTTCGCACAAGTCGTTGATTAGAGAGGCTTCCTCCTTGGTTTTGATTACTATGTCGTCGACATAGACTTGGATGTTGCGACCCAATTGCTCCTTGAGGCAAGCATACATGCACCGCTGGTAGGTGGCTCCCGCGTTTTTTAGCCCGAAGGGCATTGTGTTGTAGCAGAACACACCGAAGGGCGTTGTAAACGCGGTCTTCTCTTGGTCTTCCTTCTTCATTCGAATTTGGTTATAGCCTGAGTAGGCATCGAGGAAGCAGAGGCGCTCGCATCCAGCGGTGGAGTCGATGATTTGATCGATCCGTGGAAGCGGGAAGTGATCCTTTGGGCAGTGCTTGTTTAGAGAAGTGAAGTCCATGCACATCTGTAGGATATCCGTGTCCTTTTTTGGCACCAGCACCGTATTGGCGAGCCAAGTGCTTTCCTTGATCTCGCGTATAAATTTGGCCTCGAGGAGTCTGTTGATCTCCATGCCAACTGCCTGCGCTCGTGGCTCAGATAGTCGCCTGATTGTTTGCTTGACTGGCCTTGTGTCGGGGTTGACGTTGAGTGCGTGCTCGGCGAATTCCCTGGGAACTCCTGGCATGTCCGCAGGACACCAGGCAAAAATTTCCCAGTGCTCACGGAGGAATTCGACGAGCGCGAGTTCCTATGCGGGACTCAAGTTGTTGGCGATGAGGGCCGTTTTGGCGGGATCTGTCGGATGGACCTGCACCTTCTTTGTGTGCACGGATGAGTCGAAGGAGAGATCAGGTGAGCTTGGCCTGCTCAGAGGAGACATACTATTGTCTGTCGTTTCCTTCAATCGCGCGAGCTCCTCCTGCATGCCAAAGGACTGGGAGATTCTGTTGAATTCTCTGTCGCAACTGTCGAATCGCTCAAAGCTTCCGTTGATCGTGATGACGCCGTTGGGACCTGGCATTTTCATCTGCAGGTAGGCGTAGTGGGGTACTGCCATGAACCTAGCGAACGCGACGCGTCCGAGGATGCAGTGATATTGTGAGGGCCAGTCGACGACCTCAAAGTCAATGCGCTCGCGCCTAAAGTTCTTCGGCGTGCCGAATATGACGTCGAAGTTGATTTTGCCCAGGGGGTATACGCCTTTCCCTAGGACGATGCCATGGAACGTTGTGTCCGATGCCTCCAAGCAAGTTAGAGGAATCCTCATTGCTCGCAGGGTACTCGCGAATATGAGGTTGATGCCGCTTCCGCCGTCCATGAAGACGCGACTCATATCGAAACCTCCAATCTGCGCCTCGAGTACGAGGGGGCAATGACCTGGGCGAGGTACTTGAGGCGGGTGGTCGCGTTTATCGAAGGTGATGCACGACTCACTGCCACTGAGGTACTCAGTGGTGGATGGTGGTGAGTGCGTGGCCAAGTTGACTTGGCGAGTGATAGCTTTCTACACCCTATTGGAGGGGCGCCCCTTTTGGATCATCATGGTACCCATGGCCCGTGGGTACGGTTCTCCTCCGTGGTGCTGGTCCGGTGCAGCTCCGTTCGGGGGTGGCCCTGGTGGTGGTGGCGGTGCGCCATGTGCCACGGCGCCTGGAGCAGCCCTGTAGCCTCTTTTGACTGCTTTGCGGTTCATCCGAACAAATCCCTCGTGTAGCTTGAGGAACTCGTGGCAGTCTTTGAGGAGGTGGCTGGACTTTCTCTTGCCGTCATGCTTGTCGATGTAGAAGTGTACCGTGCATGGTCCGGACAGTTTCTCCTCGATGGAGGTCGCGGTTGCCTCGTCGCGAGTGCGGCGTTGCCACACTTGCACGGTCTTCCTAGAGTCGCGGTATCCGCTGCTGCGGTATCCGCTGTTACGGTTGTCGTCGCGTCTCTCGGCGTAGCCAGCTGCGACCATATTAACGTCGTCACGGTCGTCGTAGATGCGCATGCGGCGTTTGCCTCGGCGGTCGCGTCTGCGTTCGAGCTCTGCCTCCTCGTCAGAGTGAGCGCGGTTCTTCACTAAATCTTCTCCATCAGCCCATCGATTCGCGATTTCCATTAGGTGGTCGATAATCTGGGGCTTTGAGCGGCCCAGCTCGCCCCTGAGCTCTAAGTGGCGAACGCCACCGTTGAATGCATCAATCGCGCGGTCCTCTGAGATGTTTTCCGCGGAATTCTTGATGATGGACCACCTTCGGATGTATGAGCGCAGTGATTCGCCAGATTTTTGCTGGCAGCATCTGAGTTCTTCGATTGATGCGGGCCGTTTGTACGTGCCCTTAAAGTTGCGAACGAAGCTATAGACCAGCTCATCCCAGCTACGAATGGATCCACGTGGGAGGCTATTGAGCCATGCTCGGGCGGCGCCCTGCAGATGTAGCTGCAAACATTGCATGGCAGTACTTCGACTGCCTCTGTGGAGTCTGACGGAGGAGATGTGGTCCTCTAGCCAGATTTTAGGGTCTTGTAGGCCGTCGAACTTCGGGTTTTCCGACGGAAGTTTAAACCCCTTAGGCATTCGTTTCTGCCTAATGGATCTGCTGAAGCATCTGGCGCCGCAGAGCTCCCCGTCTTCCTCCTCTGAGTCAGTCGACCGGGCACGTCGTGCTCTTGATTTGTCGATCTTACGTTGTGTGAGGTCGTTGCGCGCGTCGTAGTCGCGATCGTGTCGTTGCGAACGACGGCGTCGAGACAGGTCGTGACTGTCATCACTAGACGAGGGTGAGGAGTAGTGTTTTGCTAGCGTTTTGCCCTTTTTCGGGTCTGGTACTGGCTGCTTGTCGAGGGCGGCCTCGATTAGCCCCAAACCCGCGATCGTAGATCGGTGCATGGCGGTTCGGGGATCTCCAGCCGGTGGCAGGTTGTTGAGGAGGTACATGGTGGCTGCTGTAACCGCGGCCTGCGGCGTTCTGGGGACCACATTGCCTCTCGTGTCGACTGTCATAGAGCTGAAGTCGAGGACTTTCGCAGCGTCTATGCGCTCTTGTTCGGTGAGGTGAGCCATTCGCGACTGCCTCTTCTTGGCGACATACTCGTTTCCTCGTGAGGAGGATCCTCCGTAGGAGGAGAGCCCAGCACGACGAAGGCTCGATTCGTCCGCCGCCCTTTTACGCGCCTCCAGCTGCGCCATTGCTTCTTTTTGGCGCTTGAATTCCTCTTTCAGGAGCCAGTGGTAGCCCATTAGTAATTCCTGTGGGGATCCAAAGGGCAGAGGTGCACCTCGTAGGGCTTCGCGGCAGCGCTCCCACTCTTGCTCGTTGAGCCTGATTACGACGCGTTCGCTGGTTTGCTCATTGATTATGCTGGGAGGTTCGACTGCTCCACCGTTGGCGCCGTTACCGCCGTTGCCACTGTTGCCAACGTTGGGTGGATCGGTGCCGTTGCTGGTGTTGACGACGGCGCGATTGGCGGAGGTGTCGCCTGCGTTGATGACGGCGCACATGAAGTGATTGGGGAAGCTGTTGCCTCCGCAACTTTCAGATTCGGAACCGCAGGTTCCATCTTCTGTGGCCAGATCGCTCAGATCGGAGTCGCGATTGCTGTCGCTGATCGTGTTCCCGACTGCCACCGGAGTATTGAGCTCGCTGAGGGTGCCGATCGATGGAGGGAACCATGATGCCGGGGCAATCGCCGGTGTTGTCGGTTGATCAGGCATGCGAAGCGTGCCCATCTGACCAACTTGGAAGCGGAAGCTCCCAATCGCCAAGCTGATTCCGTCTCCCACGGACTCAAAAGCCGGGCGGGTGGCCAGTGTGTTGACGGTGAAGTCGAAGGCGCCGAAGAGCTGGCGAATCTCCGCTGTTGCGGAATTGTAGATCGTGGTTGATGGGGCCAAAGAAGCCGCAACATCAGCACACCCAATTCCCACAGACGGTGCCAATTGACGAGGGTTTAACTCATCAATGCGCATTGTTATGGACTTGGGTTTTGGAGAAGGAGGGAGTTCTGGAGACATCTATCGGCTAGCAAACAAGCACACAGGGGACAAAGGATTTACCCAGGTTCAGGCCTCGTAGAGGTCCCTACTCCTGCTTGTCTGCTCGTGGAATTATCGAGGGAGTTGAAAGTTACAATGGTGCGCAGATGCAATCTGGCGAGAGTTGTGAAAAGTAGGGTTGTGTCTGTCTTCCTCGCCGCCCCTCCTAGCCTTTATATAGATAGGCTAGGTCTCGGGTAGCAGGTCGAGTCGGTTACAAGTAAGGGTTCTTCTTTTCTCTCAAGCAATCGAGAGTCCGCAGGTTAGTCGAGTCCTTTCGTCTAGGCCTTGGCGACACCGTGGGTCTGTACGTATTTAGACCGTATACACCAAGCTTGAGTACCTGTAAGGTATACCCATGTCACCTACACTTAGCCTTGCACGTAGAGATAGTCTTATTCTTTCCTTGGTGTAATTTGCCAATACATTCAAAGTATTGACCCAACTTGTTGGCTGCACGTCTTTTGTGCAGAATCCGAAGACTGAAAGGTGCGTAGGGATCGCGGGTCTTCACACAACTAGCCTGAGGCGTTGATGGACTCAAGATTTACTTAGTTTCCGCTGTTTTATTTGAGCTAGCTATAAGCTATGCAAGTTGTAATAATTATACTCTAGATTATTCGTGTAATAATGACTTGTGTTTTACATGATATTCATCGACTGTGAAGTGCTAGCTATTGATCTAGGGACTAGCATGTTAATCACGGGGACTTAGGATCCTTAACGATCTGAGGTCACAACAGATGGTATCAGAGCACAAAGTTGCCTGTAGGACGTGACCCCTAGGATTGGAAACCACCTTTACCATTGTGTGTTTTTGCTTTCTATATTCTTCTAAGTTATTTATGCTCTTCTAGTAATTCTCTTCCTTATCACTTTGTGCCTAATTTTCATTCTCCTAACTTAAAGATGACGACCTTCTACTACGACACCGCCGAAGACATCAAGTACCTGCGCTTTGTGGAATGCCTTCTGGACATCATCAAGGCGTTGGAGTTGCACATGCCTTCAATCAAGGGAAGCGAGTTGAGGAAGATGCACAAGGAAGGATGTTGGGCAATTGAATTCATCCAACCAGGGCGCAGCGAGTCTGAACCCAAGACAGAGGCCATTGTACTCAACGTCACCCGTGACTCCAAGGAGAAAGGACTTAGCATCAGCATGCAGGAGCTCATTGGACGCCTTTGTGGATGCCACCATGAAGAGGTTGAAGGCCACTACATCAAACTCTTTGGAAGACGTGATGAGAAGGGAGTTCCAATCGATTTAACCCCAGGGGAAAGGGCGACATGCAAGCGTCGAAGGATCCAATACCAAGACTTGGAGTGCCACATCAACGATCTTGAGGAGGGAAGCTGCTTTGAGATCATGAGGAATGACGAGTTATGCGCCCTAGTCAAGGAGAAGGACGAGAAGATCGAAGAGCTGGAAGAGAAGATCAAGTCCCTAGGAGGGAAGCTCACCGCCCAAGACAAGAAGCTCGCTAATCAAGAGAAGATGGTGCAGGATAAGAACAAGAGGATTAGGGAACAAAGTCTTGTACTCGTAAAAAACGAGATGGAGTTCAAGAACTTTGCCACCATGTTGAAGGACATGCGAGCAGCCAAGAGGAGCTTGGAGGAGAAGATCACGCCCATGACTATGGGGTCAAGCTTGATCAAGGAGCTGTAGAAGGAGAAGAAGGAACTTCAAGAAGGCTTCACTACTGAGGATGAGGAAGTGGATGATGAGTAGAGTAGATAGTTGGAGCACCTTTATTACTATAGTCAAACATTGTTCGTGATTGTAATAAGTACCAAAACTACATTGGTTTAGTTAAACTTGGTTGAGTTGTGTTAATCTATGTGCTATGGGTGCCTTGTGTTTCTCGTGTGCTTTTCTCGTGTTTACATAAGGGTAGGAGTTTATTCCTTAGGCTCTCTATCTATTTCTTAACTTGTTTTCCCAAACCCCACAGATGGCGAGATGTGGGAACAACAACAACATGCCCCCAGAGATGGCACAACTTCTGAACTCCTAGAATCAGCTGATCCAACTCCTCACTCAAAACATGCAAAACAACAACAACAACCCGCCGCCTCCACCACCTCCACCGCCCCAACAGGATCGCCTGACTCGGTTCTTGAGGTTGAACCCTCCTATTTTCTCAAGTAGTTATGAGCCAATTGTCGCAGATGACTGGCCCCGCACCACCAACAAGAAGTTAGATACCGTCCAAGTTGTTGGAGCTAACAGGGTGCGCTTTTCCGCGCACCAACTTAAGGGACCAGCTACCGAATGGTGGGATAATTACCAAGTCACCCACCCTGATATTGAAGCTATCACCTGGAACCAGTTTGAGGCGGCCTTTCGTACTCATCACGTAGCTGCTGGTGTCATGTCACTAAAGAGACGTGAGTTCCGCGACTTGAAGCAACTGCACCACTCTGTCTCCGAGTATGGGGACCTTTTCAGCAAGCTGGCACGTTATGCACCTGATGATGTCTCCACTGATGCCAAGAGGCACGAAGAGTTCCTAAGGGGACTTAATGATGAGATATCCATTCAGCTTGTGGCTCTGAAGTTTGAAAACTATCAGGAACTTCTGGACAGGGAAGTTGTGGTTGAAGCAAAGCAAAGGAGTATAGAGAACCGCAAGAGAAAGTCCACCTCACACAAGCACAACTCAGCCCCATATCAGAAGCAACGCACTTCGTCACCACCACCCCACAACCACAATGGCCACAACCACAATGGTCATCGTCATGGAGGACATAACCACAATGGCCATAAACACCGCAATGGAAATGGCAATGGGAAGGATCTGAGTGAAGTGACATGCTTCAAGTGTAACAAGACAGGACATTATGCAACTACTTTCCCCAAAAAGATGAAGAATGGGAATGGCAATGGGAACGGCAACGGACACAACCATGGTAATTGAAATGGGAAGAAGCCGAATCCATTCGTCAAAGCCACGGTGAATCATGTCTCCGTGGAGGATGCTCGTGAGGCACCTGACTCCGTGATTGGTAAGTTCAAGCTTAACTCCACCCCCGCAGTTGTTATTTTTGATACTGGTGCATCGCATTCATTCATATCAAGGGTATTTGTGGATAGAGGCAAGATACCTACGGAGACTATTAGTACTCCCCAAAGGGTAAGTTCTCCTGGAGGAGAAATAGTGGCAAACTCTAGATGCCGTGGGTTAGAACTAAGGATTGGGGCACACATCTTTCCCACAAGTCTAGTCGTTCTAGAGTCACAAGGCTTAGACATAATTTTGGGCATGAATTGGATGACCGAATATGAGGGAGTCATAGATTGTGCCAAAAGGACTATCGCACTCACGACTCCGGATAAGAAAAGGATCCGCTTTAAGTCAGCTTTCGCACTCAAAGGAAGTATGGTGAACTCTCTTAAGGGGGTTAGCTTGGAGGATGTGCCAATTGTGAAGGAGTATCCAGATGTGTTTCCGGAAGAATTGCCAGGGATGCCTCCTGACCGAGACATCGAGTTTCTCATTGACTTGATGCCTGGTACTAGACCGATAGCAAAGAGACCGTCGAGATGGATGTTGATGAGTTGAAGGAACTTAAGAAACAACTTAGAGAGCAATTGGACAAAGGCTTCATTCAACCAAGTGCGTCGTCATGGGGAGTGCCTATCTTATTCATGGAGAAGAAGGATAAAACCAAGAGAGTAGTCGTGGACTACCGGTCGTTGAATGAAGTGACAATCAAGAACAAGTACCTTCTACCCAATATCAATGACCTGTTCGATCAATTAAAGGGAGATAGTGTGTTCTCTAAGATTGATCTCCGATCAGGCTATTTCCAGTTAAAGATCTGGGAACAGGATGTACCCAAGACAGCCTTCACCACAAGATACAGATTGTATGAGTACACCGTGATGTCGTTTGACCTAACCAATGCCCCAGCATACTTCATGACTAGGATGAACGAGGTGTTCATGGAGTACTTGGATAAGTTTATTGTGGTATTCATTGATGACATACTCATATATTCCAAGGACGAGAAGGAACATGAGAGGCATCTGCGCCTAATTATGGAAAAGTTAAGGGAACACAAGTTGTATGCCAAGTTTAGCAAATGTGAGTTCTGGTTAAAAGAAGTGGGATTCCTTGGTCACATTCTGTCAGCTAAAGGAGTTGCTATGGACCCAAGTAAGGTAGCTTCCGTGACAGAATGGGAGTCACCTAAGAATGTGGGTGACATCAGGAGTTTCTTGGGCCTTGCAGGATATTACCGAAGGTTCATTGAAAACTTTTCCAAGATAGCAAAGCCTATGACAGAATTGTTGAAGAAAGAAAAGAAGTTCCAATGGACCGAGGCATGTGAAGCAAGTTTTCAAGAATTGAAGAAGCGCCTAGTAACAGCACCAGTTTTGTGTCTCCCTGACATCCAAAAAGATTTCCAAGTCTATTGCGACGCTTCTCGACAAGGACTTGGTAGTGTACTGATGCAAGACGGAAAAGTAGTGTCCTACGCCTCTCAGCAACTTAAGAACCATGAGAATAACTACCCCACACACGATTTGGAACTAGCATCAGTTGTGCATGCGCTCAAGGTATGGAGACATTACCTCATGGGCAAATATTGTGATGTGTTCATGGATCACAAGAGTCTTAAATATATCTTCACTCAAAAGGAGTTAAATATGAGGCAAAGGAGATGGCTTGAGCTCATCAAGGACTATGACTTGGACCTGCAGTACCATCCTGGAAAGGCCAATGTTGTGGCTGACGCCTTAAGCCGGAAAGTCTATGTAAATGGACTTACCGTGGGAGAACTTCCAAAGGATTTGTGTGAACAGTTCAAGGATCTCAGGTTGGAAATAGTTCCGGAGGGATACTTAGCAACTATGGAGGTAGTGCCAACGCTTCTGGACCAAATCAAAGAGGCCCAGAATGGGGACAAAGAGTTGAAGAGATAAAAGCTAATATAAGAAAGAGTAAAGCAAAAGGGTTTCATATGGATGAACAAGGGACACTTTGGTATGAGAAGCGTTTGTGCGTTCCCGATGATCCCGATATCAGGAAGTTAATTCTTTAGGAAGCTCACGACTTGCCTTACTCAATTCATCCTGGTAATACAAAGATGTACATGGATGTGAAGGATAGATTCTGGTGGAATAACTTGAAAAGAGAAATTGCTGAATACACCCCCTTATGTGACGTGTGCAACAGAGTCAAGGCCGAACATCAAAAACCAGAAGGGCTGCTGCAGCCATTACCTGTGCCCGATTGGAAGTGGGACAAGGTAGGCATGGATTTTATCACAGGACTACTCCGGACTTGTTCTAGGTATGATTCTATCTAGGTAGTAGTCGATCACTTCACAAAGGTGGCCCACTTTATTCCCGTAAAGACCACCTATACAAGTGCTAAACTTGTCAAGATTTATATGTCAAGGATCGTAAGTCTTCATGGTGTACCCAAGGGGATTGTCTCTGATAGAGGTACCCAATTCACCTCGAAGTTTTGGCGACAGCTACACGAGTCTCTAGGGACACGACTGGAGTTTATTACGGCTTTCCACCCGCAAACAGATGGATAAATAGAAAGAGTTAATCAGATCTTGGAGGACATGTTAAGAGCCTGTGCACTAGACTATGGGTCTAGTTGGGATGATAATTTGCCATATGCGGAATTCTCATACAATAACAGTTACCAAACTAGTATCAAGATGGCTCCATGAAGTTCTATATGGCAGAAAGTGTAGAACTCCGTTGCTATGGAATGGAGTTGGAGAACGTAGTTTGTTTGGACTTGAACTGATCAAGGATGCCGAAGGAAAAATAAGACAGATTCAAGATAGGTTAAAAGTAGCCCAATCCAGGCAAAAGAGTTATGCGGATTCCAAGCACAGGGATGCAACTTATGAAGTGGGAGACCATGCATATCTCCGAGTTTCACCACTACGAGGAGTTAAGAGATTTGGAATCAAGGGTAAGTTGGCACCTCGATTCATAGGGACCTATAGGATTTTGGCTCATAGAGGGGAGGTTGCCTATCAGTTGGAATTGCCCGAAGTGTTGACTGTTCATGATGTATTCCATGTGTCACAACTAAAGAAGTGTCACCCAGAAATGGCTGAAACACCACTAAAGGATACGGTTCCTTTGGACGCGGTTCAACTGGAAAACGATCTCACCTATGAGGAAAAACCCACCAGGATTCTAGAAAAAACTGAGAGAATTACTCGTACCAAGACTATCAGGTTTTGCAAAGTTCAATGGAATCACCATTTCGAGGAAGAGGCCACGTGGGAATGTGAAGAAGACCTGAAGAAAGAACACCCACACCTATTTGCTAACCAACATGAATCTCAGGGACGAGATGCTGCTTAAGGGGGGTAGGTCTGTAACATCCCAAATTTTACGATTGTAGATGTTACTAGAAGCATGCATCATATCCTTGCATCATGGCATCACACAATAAAAGCCACATCAAATACTTTCCCTAAACCCTATAGTCATATAAAGATAAAAAAGGGTTAAACAAAATCTAACCTCCTAAACCCCTGCCAAAGTGTTATTTTATAACCCCATAGTAATCTCCTTCTTTTTACAAAATTTTAGAGACAAACTTCATTATTTTTGGAGTCCATTTGCAAACGGTATAAGACAAATAGGAAAACAAAAAATAAAAAGATTAAACTACAAAAAAAGGGGGGAGTCTAGCCTAACCGGGCCAGCCGAGCCGGCCCACCCCTATCTACCGTGCGCCAGGCAGAGCGTAGCAGCAGCAGCCGCGCAGGCCGGCCCAGCAAGCACCGCCAGCCGTTCAGCCTGCTCCTCTCGCCTCTCACTGATGCCGCGGCCCCACCTGTCATCCCCGACCTCCTCCGTGTTCATCCCCAATTCCTCCTGACAGACGCGATCCTAATAGAATCTGTTGATTCTGAGTATAGTTCGACCCCTCTCGCACGCAAAATCCCCCATATAAGCCTCCGCATCGAGCCCCGGTCCTTTTCCCAAAAAAATCGCGAACCCTAGAGTCGCCTGCGCCAAGATCGATCTCGCCGCCAGAGTTCTGCCTCAGTAACCTTCGGGAGGTTGCTCCCTCGTCGAAATCGAGCTCCTCTCCCTCCTTTTCTTCCAAAATCGAAACCACCTCTAACCTCTGCGTCTCCCACCTATCTTTTCCCTCTCTACAGCGTAGTCGAGCGACGGGAATTGCACGCCGGAGCTCTGCCGGAGACAGAGGACATCAGCGGAGCACCACCGCGAACCGAGGAAGGGAAGCCCGACGCCGTCTGTACCAGAGGGACCGCGAGGAGGAGGACCACATTGTCATCTGCTTCGCACAGCTGGGAGCTCGCTAGGACGCCGCCGAGCATCGCCAACCGACGCGCCGCCGCCGTTCATCGTCGTCAACACGTCCTCACCGCCGCGGGTGAGTTCCCTCCGTCCCCACCCGTTAGATAACGATCCGACGGTGTAGATTAGACTGTCCTAGCGAATCGGTATCGCCCAACCGCATCACGCCGCGTGGCACGCACACGCGTCAGCTCGCCGCGTCAGCACCGCGTGCTTAGCTGGGCCAATTCCGCGCGGCCACTTGTCGCTTACGTGGCCGCCCACCTATAAATACTTTTAAATAGGCAGAAAATACTTTAATCTTGTAAAATTTATAGTAATTCGAATACTTGGCCAAAAAAGCGTATAATATACCGTTGGATTTGCAAAATTGAGTAGAACACGGATCTGTATTAATATTGCTGGTTTACTGCAGTAATCTTGCAGTAGGTTTTAAAGTTTAGATTGGAGTATTTTAATTCTAGAAAAATATTTGTAGATCCGTTTTTGTTGATTCTAGTTGCGTTGGCTTTGTATCTACGAGACCTTCTGTGGAAAATTGTTACTTCATGCTTAGAGTGTTTAGATCTGTTTCGAGGTAGATTGGAAGTGTAGATCTATTTATGAGCATGTTTAATTAAGTATTAACCCCAAAATACTTAAAATATGTGGGAAATCGATACTAATGACATCCCCAACTGAGGAACACCCCAGAATAAAACCCTTGGTCGAAATTGAATCCATCCTTGCATATTACCATGTTGCATGCATCCATATTCACCTTCGTGGCATTGTTTTGTGCAAATTATGATTGGATCTATGTTTGTGTTTCGTTAGATTGCTCGGAGTGCGCTGAGAAGTACTGTTGTGTAGAGTGTTGCTCGGATCAAGGCAAGTTACACCACTTGTATATATTATGTCCCAGTTTTTGACTATGCATGTTTTACTCTTCAAATCCTGTAGTGTGCATGTGTAGGTCTTTAGTAGATTTTCTTATTACTATTTTTGCAAGTGTGGTTTTGTAGTATGCCATGAGTAGCTTTATACTTAGGAATTTCCATCCTATTAGGTTCCCATGTTTTTGCTAAGTATTGCTTGCTATGCTATATATACACTAAGTACCGTTGGGGGGTTCGAAAGACTCAAAAAATTTCTAAGTATGAGAGCTCTCTCGAGCGAACTTTTCTTCACAAAACCCCCTTCAAAATAAAACTAAGTTTTCTTCTGGGCGGAATGGTTGTCGGGTCAACAAGTGGATATTTGGTGGAGGACGGCCGCCCAGGAATCAAAGAAGTCTGCCATGTTTTAGAATTCAGAAGCTTCCAGTGCAACCACAATACATATGGGCTATGTCTTGGCTTAGTACTTAGTGGGAAACCTCACCGGGGTACCAACATTTAGAGGTTCTTGGCACGGTTGGATCCAGCTGGTAGAGGGGCTACTAAGGGAAGGCTTCGCCATGGTCTTGTCTGTAAAAGGACTTGATCATGGATTGTGGGGAAAGTGCACAACCTCTCAAGAGTATTCCAAACTGATCGATCAGCCGAGTTCACGGAAAAGAACACTTTGAGCATCTGAAGGATGGAGCCTCTGAAAGATCTTCCCCTCTATTTTCCAAACTCAAAGTTTTATAAACCCCAAGGCGTGAGTAATATCACCATTGGGTGGGATTTTGGGAACTTGGTGCGTAATATCCAAGTGCTAGGTTGATTGGACACTTGGTGAGTAATATCCACGTGTTCCATTCGACCCTATACTACTTACCAATGTTTACAAAGTAGGGTAAACTCTCCCTCTTTTCTTCTTACTTAGAGAAAATTGGCATTATGCAAAAGAACCCCAAAGCCTACACTTAGCCTTGCATGTAGAGATAGTCTTATTCTTTCCTTGGTGTAATTTGCCAATACATTCAAAGTATTGACCCAACTTGTTGGCTGCACGTCTTTTGTGCAGAATCCGAAGACTGAAAGGTGGTAGGGATCGCGGGTCTTCACACAACTAGCCTGAGGTGTTGATGGACTCAAGATTTACTTAGTTTCCGCTGTTTTATTTGAGCTAGCTATAAGCTATGGAAGTTGTAATAATTATACTCTGGATTATTCGTGTAATAATGACTTGTGTTTTACATGATATTCATCGACTGTGAAGTGCTAGCTATTGATCTAGGGACTAGCATGTTAATCACAGGGACTTAGGATCCTTAACGATCCGAGGTCACAACACCATTGCATCTACTGCCGTTGCCAAGTTCCACCAGTAGAGGGGTACTCCAACTGGCCCTGGCTCTGACCCCATTCCTTTTGACATGGAGGATCTAATAGTCAGCCTATCCTCCCGAGTTGAAATTATGAAGAACTATGGTTCGGGTCTCCTGGATTCAGCCGTCCGGATCTTCTGTGCCCTTTGGCCTGGTGAGGATGTTCCGGAGGGATCCACTGCTCTGATCAACAAGCTGATGGATTGTGAGACCCAACTCGACCTCTGGAGGGAATCCACCGCTCGCGCTGGAGCTGATACTGTCCTCCACTTCGTTCTCACGTGGTATGAAGAACTAAATTTGAATCTTCTCGAGCACTTGCGCACCGGATCAAGGTGGTCAAATGACCCGGATTGGGTAGCTCGGCGTAAGGCTTGTGCCCACAACCTCATCCAGTTTTTCCCCGTCCATCAATGGAATGAGGGACCAAGCTTCCTTGATGCTGTTGACGACGAATATGTCGAAGATGGTTCGGATGAGGAGGAAGAGGACAACGCCTCGGACGTCGAAGAAAATGGAGATGACGATGAGGTTGAGGCCGGAGTTCCACCTGCTGGCGTCAAGTTACCTCCTCCTTCTGCTGCTCCTTGAGCACCAAAAAACACTTTGAGATTTATCAGATCCCCGATATGCCGGGTGTAGATGTATTAAGCATATTGATTTTGTTTTGCTACTAAGTTATTCACACCGGATTAACTTGGGCGTAGTCCCCAAGTTTCATTTTCTTGTTCCTTCAATTTCATGGCTCGGCTCACGTCTACCTTGATTCGGTTTAGTGACTTACGAGACCGAGTTTCGAAAATTGACTTAACAATACTTGGAAACTTTAGGATTAGCTCAAAATAATCCAGCATAGTAAAGGTAAATTTAACATAAGGTTAGTCCGAATAAAGAATGTCGGCTCGATTACGTTCTTGTCCTTAGTCGTTTTTGTGTGCTACGCAATTCCAAACATGTCCTCTTGCTTGCCATGAAGTCAATTCTTATTGGACATCAGCAAATCAAAGAGTTGAGTTTTTGGTGCTCACACACTACTAATCCGGCTTAGATAGAAGCAACTTAAGCCAGCCGACATAAAAATATAACAAACACAAATGACAACCAATATTACTAAGGCAGTCCCCGAGTTACTGCTCGAGGTGCCAAGATTTCATTGATAAACTCATTGCCGGCATACATAGCGACATATGAGAAACCCGGATACACACACTTCTTTGTTAAGTGTAGAACGGACGAAGTAGAGCTACGTTCCATGGATGCTTAGATTCCTCGCCGGACCTGTCCGCCTTGTTATTCTCCTGTGGTTTTACATCGATGAGATAATAAGAGTCATTGGACAATGCTTTACTTACAATGAATCACTAGTAGAGAATTGCTTATCAGTGAAGCATATTTTTTGCTACTAGTGGCGCATATGGGATGCGCCACTAGTGTTGCGCCATTGGTAATTATTTATCAATGGCGCATATCCAATATGCGCCATTGATAGTGGGACAAGCATCTTCAATATGCGCCATTGATATTTTACCAGTGGAGCATATATCCAAACGCCACTGATATTAGATGCGTGACTGGCTGAATAAAAGATCGTCACTGATGTTTCGTATAGGTATATAGAATACAGGGATCTCAGGTACATATACAGGTATTTATACAGGTGCACAACAATATAGAAACAGAGATAATAGTACAAATAGAATTATACATCATCATATCAATTAGGACCCGACATAGTGACAAGTGCCCGAATATTATACAAGTCTTGCATACAACAAATTGATCATCACTCATACATTACACATTACAACAAGTTCATCATTATCATTAACCGAGTCCTAAACTGAGCCGGCTGCAGCTGGGAGACGCTGAGCACGATGGTGCTGTCGACGAACATAACCACATCAATCTTAAAGAGTGGCCTAGGCTGACGAATATATCGGAAAAAAGGGATTTAGTAAGAAGAAAGAAAAAGAAGCCGCGCATCAGCGAGACAACGTCCTCCATATGATTAGCACCACAATTTGTCCTTTCAACTTCTCCGTATCTCTGATAATCTTTCCGTGTTCTCGTTTCGACGCGCAGCCTCTAATCTCTTCTTTTCAGCAATTCTCTTGTCTTGACCAGCCCTAATAATATTGGTAGATGAGATTAATTAATAATGTATTTAGCATGCACAGATTATTGAGCAATTATAGAACCATATCCAAAAACAGCACCAACTCCAGTGGCAGAACATACACAACATCTTGGGTGTTGCCTTCACAGCCCCTCAGCCCTACTTCAAGACCTGGGTAGATAAACTTGGATCTCAAGGCGAAAAGAAAAATCCCTGAAAAAACATGGATGTATTGCGACTACTTTCTGGTATCAACCTGAAGTGATCACTAATTATACTTATTTGAATCATAAAAAGGACTAAGATAAGACACCCTAGTGTTGCATAATGATTTGTCCCTTTGGTACTATAGACATTATATTTGCTTCAGAACTACAATATTTTCTAAGGACGACCATGAAGGAATGCACTTCTAACTTTGGTACTACAGAAAGCAATAATCTCCGTGATAAAAAAGGCATACCCCATAAAAAGATGGAACACAATTTCATGCAATTTTTCACAGAAAATGTGTGAAACACAGATGGCAATCATGATGCGACTGGACAATAGCATCTTGTGCATAAGGAAACACTCAAACGAAGCAACATATTATATTTTAGAAAACAGATGGAACCATGGATGACTATTTCTTCCGAACACAAATTAAAAATATCTCAAAATACTAATCAGAGCACATCGTACATAGCAATTTTTTTAGGATGGCAAACTACAGAGCATCTCCACCAATTTAGAAGTGGTGCTTACATGAAGACCTACAAAGAGAATGAAAACACATTATAAGGGAAGAAGAACAGCACGGCAGCAAGACCAAAATCAACGGAAAACACCATTGGAGGAATTAAAAATCAAGTAAGAAGGATCTTTTTTTGCAACAAAATCGATTGAATCCTGATGAAAGAAAACAGGATACTATAACACCACATCTTACCACCGGAGTGCACCTTGAAGCGGCAAAAATCATAACAATGAAGATAAACCATGGCAGAGCTGGAGGATGGGGATGCGCGGCTGGCCTTCTTCCTAGGCTGCGCTATGTACAGAGGACGGCAAGCGCGACATCGAGGAGCTCAGCTGCCGCGCATGGCCATTGTCTCCGTCTGCCCCTGTTCCCCTCCAGTGTTAGCCCGACCTCTGTAGTGCCCTAGCCCACTTCATCCCTGTGAGCATGGGCGGCGGCACGGGGCGCCGCGACGAACATAGAGGGGATGGGGATGGGGACGATTTAGCAGCAAGGGCAGAGTCTGCGGTGGCCGGCTAGAAGAGCCGCATCAGCGGCCGGTCGACAAAATCGTGAGGGAGGCCAACCAGCTATGGGGGCTCCTGGAAGTAGATTCAGTAGCACAAATAGACTTCATATTTGAAAGAAACAAATTAACTTTAAGAAAATTCCAAGTTACAGTAGAACAGTTCTGTAATGCAAGAAACTTTGCATTCATGAACATGAGTACTAATCTAGTAGTACAATCTTTCCAAAACTAACATGAGTAAATTGGAACGTGCAAGAACATGAGTAAATCTGGGCACAATTACTGCCTAAACACAATATACACAATTAGAACATGCATGAGTACATGTTATTGTCAGTTAGCTTGATTCCAATATTTCTGTCGATCATTTGATATAAAAGTAAACTCAAGCCATTACTTCTCGATCATTTTTTAAAACCCTTAATTCTACTCCTACAGTAGTTCAACTACTTACTAATTTTGTCCTACTCCTGAAATGACATAACTCCATATTATAGAGAAAAACTACAGCAGTTCAACTACTCCTTATTCACAGTCAGTCTTTTCAACACTAATTACTCCTTGCAAGTCCAGTTAATTGTACTCAAATACAGATCACAGAGCACACAAGCAATATTATCTCACTGTACTCAAACAAGCAATATTACTGGAATAAGGAAAATGGGATCACAAGCAAGAAAGATTACTCCAGATGCATGCGCAGATTGAGGAAGAGGAGCCCAGGGCGGTCGGACTGGTCACGGGAGTCGCACGGCTCGGGCAGAGTGGCACCACACGGTCCAGCTCCGGAGGCCAGGACGAGATCCTAGGGAAGTCGGCAGCTGCTGGACTGGTCGCAGCCGTCGCGCGGCTCGGGTAGAGTGGTTCGGCCGTCGCAGGGGACGAGGTTCCCAAGGTGGGGCATCGGTCTTGGCAAGCTCAGGGCTGGGGACGGGGGACGGCCAACGAGCAGCGGCCGCGAGAACGCAGGGCGGTGAAGGACGACGGCCGCGCGCGGGGCGGACGTGGTGACGGCCGGCTCAGGGAGGCGGCGGTCGGCTCTACGGCTGGAAGAGGCGCGCGAGGCAGAGGGGTGGTGGCCGGAGCAGAGGGACGGGGGGCGCCCTAGCGGTGGCTCTGAAGGAGAGGAGGCGAGGAAGGCGAACGGCAGTAGGGACCAGCGCAGATGGAGAAGCAGCGGCGCGGGGAAGGCGAGAGGAAGCGCCGTCAATGGGGCTGGTAGCGGGCGACGAAGGAGGCGACCGCGGGAGAAGGGGGCCGGAGGCGTAGGGGCGAGGTCCAGGCGGCAGTAGGGGAAGGATGGCGGTGGCGGGGCTCGCGGGGTCAACTCGCTGCGGGGCAGCGTGTTGGGTCCAGGGAATGCGTGTGTTAGAGCTAGGGTGTGCGTGTGCTAGAGCTAGGGTGTGGCAGCCACAAGATTCTTCAGTGGTTCTGTCAAAAAATTTCTTCGGTGGCGCATCTTTTATAATATGTGTTATTGGCAAAAAAAATATTAGTGACGCATCTCTAATATATGTCATTGATAATCCTGCCACATTTCTGAGTGGTGGGATCTAGGTGGGTCCATAATTTATCAATGGCGCATATTGAGGAAGATGTGCCATTGGTGAGCATAATATCAATGGCGCATATGGAGATATGCGCCATTAATATTTGGTCCACGGTCCTCCAGGGTGCTGGACCCACATTACCAGTGGCGCATTATTTGCGATGTGCGCCATTGGTTAGACAAAATATCAGCGGAGCATATTTTTAAATGCGCCACTGATAATTATCAGTGGAGCATATTCAAAAAATGCTCCACTGATAATAAATCTATCCATAAGCGTTTCTCTAGTAGTGAATGGCCCTTCCCATGGGGGATAATTTATGCATGTCCGCAGTGCGTTGCACCAACCGGAGTACCAGATCACCTTTCCAGAAGACTCGAGGGTTTACTTTCCGGCTATGATAGCGTCGAAGATTTTGCTGATATATGACACATCTGGACAATGCCAATTCTCTCGCTTCTTCCAGCAGATCAACATCATTTTCCCGGGCTTCTCGTACTTTGGCTTATGTGTATTGGGTGACCCTAGGCGAATCATGCTCTATGTCGGCTAGTAATACAGCTTCTGCCCCATATACCAGAAAAAATGGCGTATAGCCTGTTGATCGATTCGGAGTTGTTCTTAAACTCCATAGTACCGCTAGTAGTTCTTCTATCCAGCACCCCGCTGATCTTTGCAGCGGCTCAACGAGCCAGGGTTTTATCCCGGATAACACTAATCCGTTGGATCTTTTCACTTGTCTGTTCGATGCGGGGTGGGCTACTGAAGCAATGTCCAGCCGGATCTTTTTATCTCGGCGGAATCGCGCAAATGCTCCTTCAGCGAAATTGGTGCCGTTATCTGTTATGATACTGTGAGGGTAGCCATATCTCAGGATGATATCTTTGAGAAATGTCACGGCTGTAGCTCCATCACATTTTCTTATCGGCTTTACTTCGATCCATTTTGTAAACTTGTCCACCATAACCAAGATATGAGTCATATTTCCTCTTGCTGGCTTAAATGGACCAACCATATCCAAACACCATACAACAAATGGCCAGTTAATTGGTATGGCCTTGAGCTCCGACATTGGCATGTGTGTCTTGGTAGCGTACCTCTGACAACCGTTGCATTTTCTTACTAGATCCTCTGCTTGCTCTAAGGCACTTGGCCAGTAAAACCCATGCTGGAAAGCTTTTGCTACCAAGGCTCTAGACGAGGCGTGATGCCCACATTCCCCTTGGTGTATATCTCGGAGGATGTCTAGCCCCTCTTCCGGGTCAACACATCGTTGGAGCACATTCGTGACACTTCTCTTGTATAGCTCGGCATTGATAATCGTGTATGCCTTTGCCCTTCTCTGAATTTTCCTTGAGAGCACTTCTTCACTAGGCAAAATTCCATCCTTCAGGAACTGGAATATGGGTAGTGCCCAATCTGGTATAGCTCGCACCAGAAACACTTCCTCGTCAAATTCCATTTGATCCACCGGCATAACCTCAGCCGGATCACACTGCGCAGTCCCCGGGTTCTGCGAAGTAGTCCCCGGGTTTCCTGAACCACTTCCCATATCAATGTCCATGGGCACAGCTTCGGACTCCTGATTTGCCAGGATATAGATTGACTCGGATTTTGGGGATGGCCTGATAGATGGCTTTCTGAGGTGCTCTAGTGCTACACTCGGTGGAATCGCTTGTCGAGCTGATCCGAGTTTTGACAGTATGTCGGTAGCCTCGTTTTCCAGCCGGGGTACATGGTGAAACTCGCATCCCTCGAAGTATCCTGATATCTTTTGCACATGAAATCTGTACAATGCCATGTTTGCATCCAAAGCATCCCATTGCCCTGAGGCTTGCTGAACTACCAGATCCGAGTCACCAAAGCACTGGATCCGACATATTCCCACTTCTTTTGCCACTTTGAGTCCATGCACAAGCGCTTCATACTCTGCAACATTATTTGATGTTGTGAAATGGATCTGCAGCACATACTTCAGCTGGTCTTTCTTGGGTGGGGTAAGCACAACTCTGGGGCCTAACCCGGTTTTTTGATCCATCAAAATGCATTCTCCAGTAGTTCGGATCTGGCAACGGTGGCTCATATTGCATCTCGACCCAATCCACAAAAAAGTCGGCCACAGCCTGAGACTTGATCGCATCTCTCCTGTCGTATTGTGGAGCATAAGGGGCTAGCTCAATTGCCCATTTTGCGATCCGTCCGCTCGCATCCTTGTTGCTCATTATCTCAGATATGGGGGCCTCACATATCACTTTGATGGGGTGTTCTTCAAAATAGTGCTTCAGCTTCTTAGCTGCCATATACACACCATATGCCATCTTCTGATAGTGAGGATAATTTTTCTTTGAAGCTGATAATACCTCGCTCAAATAATAGACTGGCCTTTGCACTGACTTACCCCCCTCGTCGCGCTCTACCACAATCAATGCACTTACAACCCGGTTGGTTGCGGCTATGTAGAGCAACATTGGCTCTTTTGATAGTGGAGAGGCTAACACTGGCGCAGTGGCTAACATTTTCTTTAACTGAATGAAGGCTTCATTGGCATGCGGCGTCCATACGAACTTGTCCGACTTTTTCATTAGTTGATAGAGAGGAAATGCATTTTCTACCAATCAACATACAAACCGACTTAAGGATGCCAGGTAACCAGTGAACTTCTGGACATCGTTAAGGCACTTTGGAAATTCCATTTGCTCTATGGCCCGGATTTTAGTTGGGTTAACTTCGATACCTCGGCTGGAGACAAGAAATCCGAGTAATTTTCTAGCCGAGACACCGAAGGTACATTTCTCCGGGTTAAGCTTCATTTGGAACCTCCTTAGGTTTGCGAACGTTTGCATGATATGATCAAGGAGCGTTTTGCTTTCCTTGGTTTTGATAACCACATCATCCACATATACTTGCACATTTTGGCCAATTTGGTCATGTAAACATTTTTGCATGCATCTTTGGTATGTTGCCCCTGCATTGCGTAAACCGAAAGGCATGGTGCGATAGCAATAAGCCCCGTACGGGGTAATAAATGCAGTCTTTATTTGATCATTCGGGTTCAGAGGTATTTGGTGGAAACCAGAATATGCGTCTACGAACAACAATAACTCGCACCCAGCAGTAGAATCTATGACCTGATCTATCCTTGGCAGTGGGAATGGATCTTTTGGGCACGCCTTATTCATGTTCGTGTAATCGATGCACATACGCCAAACCACTACCACATTCGGATCATCTTTCTTCTTTTCCACCAACACCAGATTAGATAGCCAATCCGGATAAAGCACTTCCATGATGAACCCGGCTGCGAGGAGCCGAGCTATCTCATCCCCAATGACTTTTCTCCTGTCTTCGGCGAAGCGGCGGAGAGGTTGCTTCTCCGGCTTTGCTCCGGGTCTTACATTTAAAGAGTTCTCGGCCAACTCCCTCGGAACACCTTGCAAGTCTTGTATGGACCAAGCAAAGATATCCCGATTCTCACGGAGGAAATTGACGAGTTCACTTTCCTATTTGTCAGTTAACCCGGCACCAATTGTTACGGTGCGCTCTGGGAACAGATCATCAACAGGTACTTTCTTCGTGTCCTTTGTTGCTTGAAATGAGACACTTCCATGCGGAGCGCCGGCATATACTGCTGCGCGGACTGAGCCAATGCCACTACTTCCTGAATCTTTCTTTTTTCTTGTGCAATCACGAGTGACTCGGCCAGGTTAGACCCGGCTGACGCACACTCAATGGTGCGTCGGAAGTCCCCAGCTATGGTAATTACGCCATTTGGCCCAGGCAACTTCATCTTCAGGCAACTGATGTGAGTACTTGCCATGAATTTGTTCAGGGCTGGCTTGCCGAGTAACGCGTGATATGCGCTTTCTAAGTTCACAACCTCAAACTCCAAATTCTCAGTTCGGCAGTTATCTCTCGTGTCGAACAATACGTCAACCCGGACTTTGCCAATAGGTTCACAGGAAATGCCTGGCACAATGTCATGGAAAGTTGTCCTTGTAGCTTGGAGCATGTTCATCGAGATACCCAACTTGCGTATTGTATCCACGTACATGATATTGATGCTGCTGCCATTGTCGATCAGCACCTTGGAGAATCTCACATTAATATTTGTCCCGATGAACGTTGGGTCTAGCACTAGTGCATACGAACCAGGACTTGGCATGAGCTTGGGATGGTCTTTGATACTCCAGGTAATTTCCTGATCCAACCAAGGCATATACCTCGTCACCGCCGGCATAACTGCATTCACCTCCATATGTCGGCGTTGCATGATCTTTCTATCTGTTTCCTCTGTGGTGAACACAGAGTAACTCTGGTGATGCTCTCTGTATTCATTTCTCCCATGGTTTTCATACCTCGGTGGAGGTGGTGGCAACATTAACTGTTGCGTGTTCGCTCCGGAGAGCAATTGCTGTCGGGGTAACTCCTGCCGAGGTTGATCGTTCCGAGGTGCCTGAGCATTCCTCGAACCACTTTGTTCAATCTTCCTCATCCACTTGCATTGCTGAGTCGTGTGACCCGCCGGGTTACTCGGATTTGGCATGTGAAATTTGCACGGCTGATCCAGCATTGCCTCATACGTATACGTCGGCCGGTCTTTCTTTTCTTGCCACTGTCTCTTTTGTTCGGGCGTCCAAGTTTTTTTGCCATCATTTCTCGGAGTCCATTGTTGCCCTCCAGTTTTCTGACGCTGATTACTCCCTGCTCCGGGTTGATCTTGATTTATAGGATCACCTTGTGGAGAACTGTACTGGTAATCCGGTCTATCATCTCTTCTCTTACCCCGGTAATCATTTCGCCGGGATGATCTGGCTCCATCTCACGGATAGTACTCCTCATTTGACTCGTTTGACATAAGCCGGGGTTGAATCGGATCACCCAAAGCATACGAATCAGCAATCCGGATCGTCTCTGCTAGTGTAGTTGGCATATCCCTTTGTAACCTTTGCCACAACATGCTTGCATATCTACACCCTTGTGCAAACCAAGCTATAGACTAAGACTCAATCATGCCCTCACACGAGTTTCTTACGTTGCACCAGCGAGTTAGGAACTCCTGGTCTGTTTCATTCGGTTTCTTCTTGCACATCGCTAAGGTCTGTGGCCTATTCGGCCTCTAATACGTGCTCGAGAAGTTACTGACAAACATTTCCTCAAAATTGATCCAACAGTTGAAAATACCAGGTGGTAAATTGTTTAACCATACCCTTGCTGGCCCCTCCAGCATCTGAGGTACGTATCTCACTGCCCATCTCAAATTGCCTGTTGTAATCTTCACTGCCGTTGCGTAGTTGATCAGCCAATCCTCCGGCTTGGTGCTGCCATCATATGTTTTCGTGCCTCTGGGTAACTGGAAATTAGGTACCGGAGGCTCCTTCATGATCCGGGGCCCAAAGCACGCTGGACCCGAAGGACCTTGCCCCTCAATCTGCTCCGACCTATAGAGCCGATCCAGCTTTAATTTGGCGTCGTCGGGCATCAAGTTCCTGCTTCCCAACCTTGACCCTATCACATGATAATCCGGCCTAGGGTATCCTGCGTTCACCATTTCTGAATCACTGTCATTGTATTTGTCTTGCTCTTGTGGAGCGCATCTTTGTTGCATACCTTGGCCGGCACTTCACTCTTGCTGTGGTATATTCCCCTGCTGTGGTTGCCTTGCACCAGCTGAGTTACGCTGTCCGGCATTGCCGTTTACAGCGTTTCCCTGACCAACATTGCCTTGGTCGCGGTTTCCTCGGCCAACTTTACCTCGGCTGACACTCCGTCGATCCTCATTTCCCTGCACTGCTTTTCCTTTCCCTGCCCTTGCCAGGTCATACGGGACTATCTGTTTGTTTCTCCTCGCCAAGGTTACCACTTCCTCTCTTCTAGGGCCATCATGAGGTGATGATGCAGCCCTAGTGGATTTCTCCGGGTTTCCCACTGCCGAGTAAACGACCTTGGATGCCCTAGCTCTTGTTAGGTTAGCCCTGAGCAACTCTTCATTCCGTCTGTTAGCAATCTGAACTAGCTCGTTGACCCTCTCCTGCTGTCTTTGTCGGGCTTCACCCGCCAAACCTTCTAACTCGGACGCAGCTGCATCTACTGCTCTAAGGTTCTTTGCCGGGGTGTTGTACTTCGGCAGCCCCATGGACAAAATGTTCTCTGATTCCTCAACTCTAGTGTCACCCTCTTTGTTCATCTCACTGATGAGGTTTCTCCCTTTTACTTTTACAGCATCTACTTTATTTGCTCTTGCGTACTCGCGCAGCGTCATATTCAACGACTGCTGAGCCGTGGCTATCTTTTTCGCACCCTGTAGTATTTTCTGCCTAGTTTCCTCTAACTCGGCCTGTGCCTGAGTCGGATCTACCACTGGTGCTATGGGGCTTGCCAAGCTATCTATGGCCTGCTGCAGCACATTTTCTGGCCTCTCTAGTGGAGGACCTCTACTTTTCCTGGGCGCCTTGGGTGTTACCTCCGGATCTGGTGCCGGATCCTTGCTTGCACCAGCGTCAGGCGCTGTCATCATCACCTCAGCACGGTCAGGGGAGCGAGTGATATGCGCACCGTTGGCCGCGCTAAGGGGTGGCTCGCCTCCCTCGATGACGTGCCGCGGGTGAAGGCAAGACACATCGACGCCGACGTAGATCCTGTGGGCACCAAGCTTAACGAAGACGCCATTGCGTGGTGGAGGCCGCTTGCAGAAGCTACCAGCATTGTCACTGATGTAGTCCAGCGCTCCAAAGCGTTGAACGAGCCCGAAGACGATGTGCTCGCCGTTGCTGATGATGCTTCTCGTCCAGATCTTCACTCCTGCTAGCGCCGCTAGCCCCACGGTGGGCGCCAACTGTCGTGGTGGTGTCACGGCAGATACCATGGATAGGCTAAAGGTGGGGCCAATATGCACTAGAGGAATCCAGGGAGGGATAGTGTGGTTATTCCACACACAAGTGCTTTGTATTCTCCAAGTTCACAAGGTTTTCAGATGCTCCTTGAGCTGTATTGGGGAGAGGAGGAAGAAGAAGCTCTCTTACTCTCACCACTACCTATCTCCTAGTGAACTAACTACTCAATTGCCAACCCCTTCTACAGAGGCCCTAGCGCTCCTTATAAAGGGGAGGCTAGGTTGCCAACTAGGGCATATGTGGAGGCATATTCCTTGGAATATGCCTTTCCCAAAATAGCAAACCGATCGGGTCTTCTTTTGTCTTCGTAAGCCATGCAGAGGGTACGTAACCCTCTGCGGCGCCAGCGTCAGCCGACATAGGTAATGTCACCTTTGTCGGCCACGCCTTGCTGGTCCCTCCCTCTGTTCTCTTCGCTCATGCTCCTGCGTACAGAGGTCACCTTTTGACCAGCGAGATACCTTCCTACTCTTGCAAGCCTGGTATAACCCGGATCAGGCCTGGTTAACCCGGCTCTGTAGGTACCTGCATACAAGTTACAAATATCCTGCCAGCATACGACATACGTCGGCCGGGACAGGTGGACATCCTCCGGTCCGGGTCATCCCGTAAGTCGGTCTGCCTTGAGGTGACTCGGCTAGCATACACTTTGACCTTGCCGTACCTCGGCTAACTCGGCCTCTATACCCCGCGTGACCCTACCCGGGGGTATCCCCCCAACAAGGAGTGCGCGAGAGCTGCTCTTCTTCTCACACCTTAGTGAGTGGTGGAACAGCCTAGTATATAAGGAGGTGTACTCACTCAACTAGTAATGTGGAACTAAACTTTGGCACCACTAGCACAGCCATATGCTGCCATGCACAAATGGGCCAAAGAGAATTTCAGAATTTGTCTAATGGGCCAATAGCCCAAAACTCACCAAATTCCAACAATCCCCCACAAAGTCTCATTGCCACATCACCTCTCTTCCATTCTTGAATATTGTTTTATATACCGGTATGTAGTGGAGACTGTTAAGTTGAACTTCCATGTTAAACTTCATGCTACACTAGCTGGCAACTTGAATAGTGGACTATTCCTTGAACTACAAGTTTTCTGCACACTAGTTTCACACAAAATCTAGACCAGTACAGGGCTGCCGCAGGGCTTCCCCGTGGTTTGGAGCTTATGCGTCATACTCCAGGGCCTTTCATGAGTTTATTAGAGAGCACCCAACTCTCACGGACTGTGACATATAATAGTCAGACTCATATAGGTGTGTTCCTCAATAGATGTTCTACAGGATAACATCTCTGCTTAGAAAATCCACTTGGAACACATTAAGATAAATATCAACCTTCCATGCAGAATAAGAGAGTATTGCATATTTATGGAGACGTAAATATAATATGGGCATACTCTCCTCTCAGCTGATCAACGGCTTGTCTCGCAGCTCTAATTCACGGGATCTCCGATCACATAGAGTGGGTTACCACTACGGACAACTAATTGTGTGGTTCGCAAACCCATCTCCCTCGATGCATTATCTATCACATTACGTGATAAACCCTTTGTAAAGGGATCTCCCAAGTTCTTAGATGTTTGGATGTAATCCAATGCAATAACTCTAGAGTTTCTCAGTTTCCTGACAGATTTCAATCTCCTCTTCACATGCCTTGATGACTTCATATTATCCTTAGAACTGTTTACTTTGATGATCACAGTTTGATTATCACAGTTCATCAGGATGGCTGATACATTGCAAATGTATTTATAATTTTTGATGCTCCATGCTTGGTTTTATCCACTTTCTTGTGTTTTGTCCACACTTTGGAGTACTTTTCATATGATTTCTTGGAATAACCTATTAACAAGAGCCACAGTGCCAGCTGCCTGTTTTCTGCTGTTTTTGGTTCCAGGAAAGTCAGAAAATGAATATTCTCGGAATTGGACGGGACAAAAGCCAAAGTGCCTATTTTTTCAGAAGACTCACGGAGCCAGAATACGAGACGGAGGAGGGCCAGGGCCTGGCCACACCACCCCCAGGCACGGGCTAGGCCTGGCCGCGCCAGGGCATGGTGTGGTGGCCCTAGGCACCCCCTCGGTCTCCCTCTTCGCCTATAAGAAGCCTTCTGACCTAAAAACTTCGGGGGGTTCGACATTTTTTCAGAAGGAGTTCCGCTCCGCCGCCACCACCAGATTCCACGAAACAGCACCAGAAACTTTGTTCTGGCACCCTGCCAGGACGGGGAATTGGAGGAGATCATCGCCATCATCATCACCATCGCTTCTCCATCGACCATCCATGTTTCCCCCATCTATGAGTGAGTAATCTCCCGCTGTAGGCTATGGGGATGGTAGGGATTGGATGAGATCGTTCATGTAATGGCATCAGATTGTTAGGGCATGGTGCCTAGTATCTTTTATTAGTGCTTTATGACTTTGTTGCAACTTGTTGTGCTTAATGCTTGTCACTAGGGCCCGAGTGCCATGATTTCAGATCTGAACTTATTATTGATTCATTATGATAGTATTGTTTCTGGTCTTATCTACAAGTTGTATACACACGTTGTTGTCCAGAACCTATGGCCCCGAAGTGACAAAAATCGGGATAACCCGAAGGGAAAGGATTTGATGTGAGGATCACATGTGTTCACGGAGTGTTAATGCTTTGCTCCGGTACTCTATTAAAAGGAGTATCTTAATTGCCAGTAGTTCCCTAGAGGCCCCGCTGCAAACGGGCTGGCGGACAAAAGATGTTGTGCAAGTTCTCATTGCAAGCACATATGACTATATATGGAACACATGCCTAGGATTGTCTAGTACTTGGGTGCTTTATCTTATTTATCTACAATTACCCTATGTGAATTGTCTTGTCCATGCAACGCCCGTCAATCCATCCCTATGCCTACCGCACTCGAATCCCACTGTTTACTGCTTTTGTTACTACTGTCTTTACTTTACTACTGCTATTACTTTATTCCTACTACAAAACTGTTGCTACTGATAAACTGCTGTGAGCAAGATTGTTTCCAGGTGCAGCTGAATTGACAACTTAGTTGTTAAGGCTGATAAATATTATTTGGCTCCCCTTGTGTCGAATCAATAAATTGGGTTTCACTTCCCTCGAAAATACTGCGATACACCCCCTATACTTGTGGGTCATCAAGACTATATTCTGGCATCGTTGCCGGGGAGCATAGCTTTATTTATCAAGTTCACTTGGATTCACTATTGTTCAAGCTAAGTTTATTTTCTCCTTGTTTGCTTGTTTCTTTATCAAAAATACAAAAAAAGTAGTTCCTACTCTAGTTGTTATTTTCGTTGGTCTGTTATCGTCTTGCTTTATCATGCTTGTTTTCAATGGTTGGTTTCTTTGAAACTGAATCTTATTGGCAAGGTGGGTTCACAGAAGATGAAAAATATTATTATAAGGAACACTTCTTGTCACAAAAAGGGAAACACTTATGGGGACAAATTGATAGATTGTATACCATTGCTAGAAACGTGTGCTCTACTTATAATGTTACTTCTTGCTTTGATAAATCTTGTTGCTGCAGGAGGTACAAACACCTCCCTTTTCAATGTGAGTATAATGATAATGTTACCATATCTTCTTATGTTAAGGGGAATTATGACTTTTATGATGTGGAACAAATTGAGGAATTTATTGCTTGGAAGGGTGCATTTGAACTTGCTAGTTTGCTTGAAAATATTGATGATTCACCTTATAAGTATGAGGTTTATGGTATAATTAAATTTTGCTTTGATAATTACATGGATGAAAATGGCTATATTCTTGAATATTTTAATAGATGCTTTCCACAAATGGAAGAGACTAATGCCTTGCAGGATCCTATGGAAGAAGAAATTGATGAACCTGAAATCTCATTAGATGAAAAAGAGAAGGAGAGTGATGAACAAAAGGAGGAAGAATGGATTAGCTACCCATGCCTACCTTCTAATGAGAATAACTCTTTATCCCTTACATTATTTGATTGTCCCCATGCTTACTAAACAAGGATGAATGTTATGTTCCTGAGGATTCTTTTGAAGATGTTTATGATAAAGCTCTAGTGCTTGTAGATCATGAAAAGCATGCTTTATGTGATAGTTATATTGTTGAGTTTATTCATGAGGCTACTGAAAATTATTATGGGAGAGGAAAATATGGTTGTAGAAGTTTTCATGGTATTGAAACACCTCTCTATATGCTAAAAGTTTTGAAGTTACTCTTGTTTTATCTTCCTATGCCTGTCACTTTGTTATTTGCTTACAAGATTTCTATGCATAGGAAGTGGGTTAGACTTAAATGTGTTTTGAATTTGCTCCTTGATGCTCTCTTTTACTTCAAATCATATTCCTTATGAGAGCATCCTCTTAAACTTTTATGCCTGAAGATGATAATATGTCTATTATTCTTGGAAGACCTTTTCTTAATACTGCAGGAGCTATTATTAATTGTAATCAAGGGAAGGTGACCTTCAATGTCAATGACAAGGAATATACTATCTATTTCCCCGAGAAGATTGATAAGACTTATGGTTTTGAATTCAATTGAACACGTTGAGGGCATTCAAGTTGGAGAAATATATTGTCCCATACCAAGAGAAAAATTTGAAACTATTATGATTGGGACCATTGCTATCAAGGTTGAGGTAACATAATCATTGGTGGAATACAAAGTTTTGTCTCATATGAAATTGTTTTGGTAGCAAGACCTGATCAACCTTGTTAACAAAAGGATTCCATTGAACAAAACAATGTTTTCACCGTGATTATCCCCGCTTACTTCTATTCTATCCATTTTAGTTTTTGCTTATGCCTAACTTAAACGCGTTAAAGAAAAGTACTTACTGGGAGATAAACCAAAAGTTTTAGATGAGTCTTGGAAGTTATTACCTCTGTAATAACCTCTCCTTATCCTTTTTATTTGCTTTTTGTGCCAAGAGTAACCTCTAATGAGAGTGAAGTAATGATTGGGAAAGTTGCTGTCCCAAAACAGATTTTTGTGCTTTATCGTAAACATTCCTGAGAGAGATATGTATGTCGGATTGAGCTGTAATTTTTTGTTCTTCTGCCCCGGGTTGTTATATAACTTTAGTTAGTTCAACACTTTTTGATTTGAGCAACAGAAGGTCTTAGAAAAAATTCGTCTTTACCTGCTGGTCTGTTTTGACAGATTTCTGCCATTTTCTGCATTTGCTTCTTGTTAGCTCCTTCTTGAGTTCTTTTGGGGAATTGAGCTTTTTGAGGGAAGTGATACAGTAGCTAGTGTTCTAATAGAAGTTTATTTGGTGTTAGAACTGAACCTTAAGACTTATTTATCTTAAGTGCACTAATGTTGCTAATGAGATTGTGTGAAGTTTTGTATGAAGGAAAAATTTCAGGTGTATGGAAGGAATGAGTAATGAGATGAAGGATGGACTAAATCTCAAGTTTGGGGATGCCACATGTGTCACCCCAAGAAATATCCAAGAAGTACAAGCATCAAAGCTTGGGGATGCCCAAGGCATCCCCTTCTTCATCAATAAAAATCCTAGGTTTCTTCCAAACACTTCATTTTTATTGTTTCATGCACAGTTGTGTTGTTCTTGGAGCGTCTTCTTTTTTATTTTCGTTTTGGTTTTTAGTTTGCGTGGTTTGCTTAGTTTGCTGAATAAATTGGTTGGACCTCCCCTTTCATACATTGGTGTTCAAATGGTTTGGTTTGGTTTGGAAAAGAGTAGGAAAGCTCATGCTTAAGTGGTAAAGAGAGCTTGTTTTTGACTGTGGCATATGCTCTATCATGCCATGCTTGATATTGTTTTGGCTTTATGCTTTGTATTATTTGCTGTAGCATGACTTGTTATAAACAATTGAGATTGCTTAATGTGCCTTGGATGAATCATGCGTTGTTTTAGCATATTAAAGCATAGTATAGTGGTATTCTCCTTTGATGCTTTATGTGGGTTGACTTGGCATATGCTCACACCATGTTATGACTATCCCAAGTCACCATAAGCCTTTATGATCCTTTAGTTTTCAACTTCTAGTATCACTTTATGCTTTGATCAATGATGTTTTGTCGCTCTGCATGATTATGGCCATTATTGCTCTCTCGTTTGTCGCTCCCTTACTATTGCTAGCCTTCACTTTCACTGAGTATGTTTTACTCAAGTTTCCAACTCCCTAAACCAAATATTGCCAAAGTGTCCATCATACCTACCTATTAGCATCATTTGCTACTTCCGTGCATATTCAATATGCCTTTTTTTCTTCCGAATAAAATGTTTGCTTGTTTTGAGAAAGTTAGTTAGTAAAGCTCTCACGAACTTGATGGCACACTTTATTTCCTGCACTTAATAAACCTGAACCATTGTGAACTCTCCATGAAAGTTATATGCTTGCTAATTATAGGCTGGGGATTAGCAGAACCGTGCTGTCACGGGGAACACTTTCAACACTTGTAAATATATACCCAGTTGATACCTTGCTCTTTTGTTTGCGGATGTCGTCGGTGTGAAATAAAAGGGGAGCTTGTAAGTCCATGGAGTTATGTATGTGTGTTAGAGAAACGCCTGGGCCGCTGGTCTAATCCATGCTGACATGGTGGAAACCTGCAGCGTAACCATAATGATATCTATGAAGCATTCTTCTTATAAAAAAGAGAAAGATAGCTACTGAGAAAAAGAAAAAAAAAGAGATTTATGAAAAGAGGAAAGAGAGAAAAAAGCACCATTTTCCCATGGTACATAAGAAGATTGCTGAGATACTCATTGTCTGCTTGCCTTGTCATTTTGATATAGGGATTCTTCCGTATCATCGGGCAAGGGGTACCCCGTTGGCGGTTCTCAATGATACGCACATACTTACGATGACAAGAACTTACCGGTAACTAAAGTTGAGTAGCATGAGGAGCGGCCCTCGTACTCAAGGGACTTGGGATTTTCAGTTTATAGTCTGTCAAGCATATAACTCAGATTGGACCTCACTTTCACCTTAACCACTTTAAAGATGCTTATGATAGGGGCAATGAGAGCTCAAAGCTAATGAGTACCATACTTTCAGCATTTGGAAGCCTTTCAAACTATTCAAAACTTTTTCATTTCCTTGTTGAGTCTCCACACATTCTATGATCACTTTCTTGAGAGCATAGTGGCCATTCTTAGTTCTATGTGCATTGTCCCAAGACATGTTGATTGATGCATACCTTGATATTGCTTGTTTTAAACTATTTGTATCTAGTCACTCTTGTAAACTTCGAAGGTGCCCTATGCATTTATGTTTGCTACTCTATGAGGGACAAGATGAATGTCACTATGCTATGTTTTCTTTATGTGAAACAAACAAACGTCTTGCAAGGCATTGTTATTCATGAATCTTTTGTTTGTGCCTTTTCATGTTGCATCATAGTTTCTTTGTCTTATTGCTAGAACTTTGTCTTTCATGTTATGATTGAAGTACTATGATCCCAGCTTTGAATGTTTTATGAATACTTTGATCAAGTCTTTGATGGTGCATCTCACCTCAAAAATTATTCTTTCTTTTTATCACTTACCTACTCAAGGACGAGCAGGAGTTAAGCTTGGGGATGTTGATACATTGCAAATGTATCTATAATTTTTGATGCTCCATCCTTGGTTTTATCCACTTTCTTGTGTTTTGTCCACACTTTGGAGTACTTTTCATATGATTTCTTGGACTAACCTATTAACAAGAGCCACAGTGCCAGCTGCCTGTTTTCTGCTGTTTTTGGTTCCAGGAAAGTCAGAAAATGTATATTCTCGGAATTGGATGGGACAAAAGTCAAAGTGCCTATTTTTTCAGAAGACTCACGGAGCCAGAATACGAGACGGAGGAGGGCCAGGGCCTGGCCACACCACCCCCAGGCGCGGGCTGGGCCTAGCCGCGCCAGGGCATGGTGTGGTGGCCCCAGGCACCCCCTCGGTCTCCCTCTTCGCCTATAAGAAGCCTTCTGACCTAAAAACTTCGGGGGGTTCGACGTTTTTTAGAAGGAGTTCCGCTCCGCCGCCACCACCAGATTCCACGAAACAGCACCAGAAACTCCGTTCTGGCACCCTGCCGGGACGGGGAATTGGAGGAGATCATCGCCATCATCATCAGCATCGCTTCTCCATCGACCATCCATGTTTCCCCCATCTATGAGTGAGTAATCCCCCGCTGTAGGCTATGGGGATGGTAGGTATTGGATGAGATTGTTCATGTAATGGCATCAGATTGTTAGGGCATGGTGCCTAGTATCTTTTATTAGTGCTTTATGACTTTGTTGCAACTTGTTGTGCTTAATGCTTGTCACTAGGGCCCGAGTGCCATGATTTTAGATCTGAACTTATTATTGATTCATTATGATAGTATTGTTTCTGGTCTTATCTACAAGTTGTATACACACGTTGTTGTTCGGAACCTATGGCCCCGAAGTGATAGAAATCGGGTTAACCGGAAGGGAAAGGCTTTGATGTGAGGATCACATATGTTCACGGAGTGTTAATGCTTTGCTCCGGTACTCTATTAAAAGGAGTACCTTAATTGCCAGTAGTTCCCTAGAGGCCCCGCTACAAACGGGCTGGCAGGACAAAAGATGTTGTGCAAGTTCTCATTGCGAGCACGTATGACTATATATGGAACACATGCCTAGGATTGTCTAGTACTTGGGTGCTTTATCTTATTTATCTGCAATTGCCCTATGTTCTGATTGCTATGTGAATTGTCTTGTCCATGCAACGCCCGTCCATCCATCCATATGCCTACCGCACTCGAATCTCACTGTTTACTGCTTTTGTTACTACTATCTTTGCTTTCCTACTGCTGTTACTTTACTATTCCTACTACAAAACTGTTGCTTTACTACTGCTGTTACTTTACTATTCCTACTACAAACTGTTGGTATTGATAAACTGTTGTGAGCAAGATTGTTTCCAGGTGCAGCTGAATTGACAACTCAGTTGTTAAGGCTGATAAATATTCTTTGGCTCCCCTTGTGTCGAATCAATAAATTGGGTTTCACTTCCCTTGAAAATACTGCGATACACCCCCTATACTTGTGGGTCATCAATGGCAGGTATTGGTTTTTCAACCACAGGTAAGTCCATCAAAAGCTCACGAAGCCACTCTACTTCAATAGTGGTTATGTCTAATGTTGTGAGTTCTGCTTCCATAGTTGACCTCGTTAAGATGGTCTGCTTGCAAGACTTCCAAGAAACAACTCCACCACCAAGGGTAAACAAATAACCACTTGTGGCCTTAATCTCATCAGTATCAGATATCCAGTTTGAATCACTATAACCCTCAAGTACTTGAGGATACCCAGTATACTGAATACCATAACTCACAGTGCCTTTCAAATAGCGCAAAACTCTCACAAGAGCATGCCAATGATCATCTCCAGGATTGACACAAATCGACTCAGTTTGCTTACAGCAAAGGAGATGTCAGGCCTCGTAGCGCTGGCTAAATACATGAGCGAGCCAATGATTTGAGAATATCTCAATTGATCTTTAGCATTCCTTCGATTCTTTCGAAGTAGCACACTTGGATCATAAGGCGTTGAAGAAGACCTGCAGTCGCTATACCCAAAGCGACTCAATATCTTTTCCACGTAGTGGGATTGAAGCAGTGTAATCCCACCATTGTCATCCTTTAGTAGCTTGATGTTTAAGATTACATCATCCACTCCCAAGTCCTTCATCTCAAAACAGCGAGATAGGAACTATTTGACCTCCTCAATAACAGCGAGGTTGGTCCCGAATATCAATATGTCATTGACATAGAGACACATAATAACTCCCTCGCCCCCACCTTGGCGATAGTACACACACTTATCAGCTTCGTTTACGACAAATCCTTCAGCACTTAAAGTTCTTTCAAACTTCTCGTGCTACTTCTTAGGAGCTTGCTTAAGACCATATAAATACTTCACTAACTTATGCACCTTTCCTTCTTGACCATCTACTACAAATCCATCAGGCTGCTCCATATAAATTTCCTCATCTAGCTCTCCATTTAGAAAAGTTGTCTTAACGTTCATTTGATGAACAAGAAGACCATGCGAGGCAGCCAAGGATAGTAGTACTCGAATGGTGGTCAATCTGGCTACGGGTGAGTAGGTATCGAAGAAATCTTCACCTTCTTTCTAGGTATAACCCTTGTCCACAAGACATGCCTTGTACTTTTCAATAGTACCATCAGGTCTAAGCATTTTATTGAACACCCACTTACATCCTACAGGCTTACAACCATAAGGATGATCAGTGACCTCCCACGTTCCATTAGCTAAGATGGAATCCATCTCATTCGGATAACTTCTTTCCAGTAGTCAACATCTTGAGATGCATAGGATTCTGAAATAGAAGTGGGAGTATCATCCACAAGGTACACAATGAAATCATCACCAAATGACTTTGCAGTCCTTTGTTTCTTGCTCCTTTTAGGAGCTTCATTGTTGTCCTCCACAGGATCATCATAGTGTTCTATCGGCATAGTGGGTTCAGGAATTATAACAAATTCCTAACTAGATGAACTAGTCATCTCCTGATTTGCTGAGCTAGACATACCTTTCATGGGAAAGATGTCCTCAAAGAAAGTTGCATCATTCGACTCCATAATCATACCAACATGCATGTTGGATACCTCAGATTTTACTATCAAAAATCTATAACCAATGCAATGAAAAGTATATCCTAGAAAAACACAATCCACGATTTTTGGTCCAAGCTTTCGCTTCTTGGGTATTGGAATATTAACTTTTGCCAAACATCCCCAAGTTCATAAGTAAGAGAGTTTAAGACTTTTCTTCTCCCATTCCTCAAATGGAGTCATGGTTTTATCCTTTACGGGAACGATTTAGGATATGACATGCAATCATTAGTGCCTCCCCCACCATTCCTTGGAAAGACCCGATGTATCTAACATGGCATTAACCAAATCAGTTAGAGTGTGGTTCTTTCTTTCGGCCACCCCATTTGACTGAGGTGAGTAGGGAGGCGTTCTCTCATGGATAATACCATGTTCCATAAAGAATAGATCAAATTCATTCGAAAAATACTCTCCACCACGATCCGACCTTAGCCTCTTGATTTTAAGATCAAGTTGGTTTTCTGCTTCAGCCTTATAGTTTTTGAAGTAATTCAAAACTTTATCTTTAGATTTCAGAAGATAAACGTAGCAGTATCTAGTGGAGTCATCAATCAACGTCATAAAGTATCTTTTTCCACCGCGTGTCAACACACCATTCATCTCACAAAGATCTGAATGTATAAGTTCTAGTGGTGCTAGGTTTTTCGGTTCCGCAGCCGTATGATACTTGCAGGGTTGCTTTGCTTGCACATAAACTTGGCACTTAGAACCTTTGACAGTGGTAAATTTCGGAATTAAAGTCATATTGGCTAGCCGCGTTATGCAACCAAAGTTAATATAACAAAGTCGTGAATGCCAAATATTGGACTCATTACCATTGCAAACATGATTAATAACTTTAGTACATGAGTGTGACAAAGATAAACGAAACAGACCTCCGCACTTATAACCTTTTCCAACAAATTGTACATACTTAGAAATTACAACTTCATTGGACTCAAAAATCAACTTAAAGTCATCTCGACACAGAAGCGATCCGCTGACGAGATTCTTATTGATGGAGGGAACGTGCTGCATATTCTTCAGCTGTACGGTCTTCCCCGAAGTAAACTTCAGATTTACCGTACCAACACAATGAACAGAAGCATGTGTATTAGCACCCGTGTCAATCCTTGAGACCTGATAAGAAAAGAACATGGAAATATCAGAATATACATGTGTATTAGCACCCGTGTCAATCCACCAATCAGGAGAATGACATACTGAAAGGATAGTAGGTAAAATACCGTACCCAGCGTCCTTTATCTCAATATCACTAATAACAATATTAGCGGTCTTGCCGCTGTTCCCATGTTGCCTCTTGTCAAAGCGATTAGGGCAGCTAGGAGCCCAATGATCAGGATCACCACACACGTGGCAAGAGCCTTTCTTCTTATCATTTTTCCTCTTGAAGTTGGTTGAGTGAGTGACATTGTTCTTGCCATCAAACTTTCCTTTGTCATCAGATTTGTTCTTATTCTTGAACTTGTGGGATTAGGAGTTTTTCTTCTGTACCAAATTGGCACTAGAAGCTCCCTCAAATCCTCGAGCACGTGTGTCTTTTGCTCTCGCCTTCTCTTCTACATGAAGAGACCCAATGAGATCCGTAACGGAAAACTCTTGTCTATTATGTTTCAAAGAAGTAGCAAAGTTCCTCCACATGGGAAGAAGCTTGGCAATAATGCCTCCGGCCACCAAATTTGTTCGTTAAGGTATACTTAAACTGTTCAAGTTCTTTGGCAAGTGATTGTATCTCGTGAGCTTGCTCAACGACGGAGCGCTCATCAACCATCTTGTAGTCATAGAATTGCTCCATGACATACAACTCAGTGCCAGCGTCTGAGACCCCAAACTTGGCCTCGAGCGCATCCCACGCGTGAAAATATAAGCAATAATCCATATGATTTAATCCGAATAATAAACTGATAAAGCGTGATCATACAGACAGTAGCAGAACTAATCATGTAGATCAACAAATTAGATGAACATATTACATCTAAGTAAGATAAATCTATCACATCTACACCAAACGCTGGAATAAAGAACTCTAGCAGAATCTGAAGTAGAAAGTTCAGGATTACGTACGGTATAGCAGGGGCAGCAGTAGCCGCGGCGGTGGCAGCAGCGGTAGCCACAGCGGTGGTAGCAGCATCGTCGGCCATGTCATCGATGTAGAGTCTGCTGATGTCCGGGAAGAAGTCCTCATTGGGAAAGGAGTCGCTCGTGATGGCGTCAGTAGTCGCGCGAAAACGCTCCCCAAAAACCTGATTGCCCCTCACCCGTACAGGTTCACAAGAAGGCGGGGTTCCAGAGGCCTACTGTCTCGATCTGTGGTGCACGTCGCAAGCCGGGATGGGGAAGACGAAGGCGGCCGCGCAATAGACTAGAAGGAGACGCATGTTGTAAGCTGTGCCGATTAGGTTTAGCGCAGACGCTTATATAGCGCAAGTCAGAGAGATCGTGGGGCTCAGCCCATGTCCGAGTCGGTAACAACCCGCGTCTCATAAAGATTGGAAACCGTTGACTAATTAACCTGTCCGTTAATGACTCATAATTAATCCAAGATTAATTTTCCCGACTAGCAAAAATAAAGCTTGACTCGGCGGGATTCCCGCAACCCGCAACCCACGGCGCGCGTCGCATCGCGTCGTGACGAGGCGAGGCGGGCAGCGTCGGAGGAGGAGTGTGTGAGAACTGCTCTTCTTCTCATACCTTAGTGAGTGATGGAACAGCCTAGTATATAAGAAGGTGTAACTCTCACTCAAGTGGAATTAAACATTGGCACCACTAGCACAGCCATATGCTACCATCTACAAATGAACCAAAGTGAATTTTCGAATTTATCTAATGGCCAACAGCTCAAAACTCACCAAATTCGAACGGACAAATTCCAACAGAGATTCCCTCGGACATAGGTGATAACGCATGCGCGGATACAGAACGTGACGACGTGGGAGTGGATGCAAAAGGTGATGACGCAACGTAGTCAGTTCCAGAACCTAATCGCACATGACGTGAGGAAGTGGATTCCGGTTCAGATTCTGCATGCGATGGTTCAAATTCTGCATGCGATTTTCCCTCGCTGTCCGAACCTGATATTTCATGTGTACTGTTTTGAGACATATTTTCATCATTTTGCTCGAAATTTTCAACATTATTCTCCAAATTTTCACCTGATTGCTATAAAAACTCACTAGCAGATTTAGTAGCAAAATTAGTAGGATTAGCCAATGAAGAATCATCAATAAATTCTCCCCTGGTTTGAAATTGTAGAGAGATTGATCAAGCAAAATTATTTATTTTCGAAGGAGAGCTCCGGCATTTGGATGAAGGGACTCAAAAGGAAAAATAGCCTCATCAAAAACAACATCACTTGAGATGTAGACTCTCCCGATGGATACATCAAGACATTTAACACCCTTGTGAGAGAGGGCTATAGCCTAAAATGAAGCAACACTTGGAACGAAAAGTAAGCTTATGTTTATTATAAGGACATAGATTCGGCCAACAAGCGCATCCAAAAACACGAAGAGCAGAATAATCAGGTTTAGTGTGAAGAAGACGATGAACATGTGTACCATTTTTATGACTTTTCTAGGAAGCATATTAATGAGATGGGTGGTAGTGAGAAAAGCTTCATCCAAAAATTTCAATGGCACGGACGCATTAGCTAGAAGAGCTAGACCAACCTCAAGTATGTGGCGATGTTTTCTTTCAGCAGAACCGTTTTGCTGATGAGCATGAGGACAAGAGACATGGTGTGCAATTTCTTAAGTTTGAAAGAAGGAGTTTAACTTGAAATATTCGCCTCCCCAATCTGACTAAATTGCAAGTATTTTTCTATCAAACTTATGTTCAACAATTTTTTGGAAATTCGCAAAGGCATGAAAAACATCGGGTTTCTTTTTAAGAAGGTAGATCCATGTAAATTTTCTATAGTCATCGATAAATCTTACATAATAATCATGATGTCCAACAGACGTAGGAGCGGGACACCATACATCAGAGAAAATCAACTGAAGAGGAATAGTAGATACATCGGTAGATATAGGATATAGTAATTGATGACTTTTAGCTTGTTGACAAGAATCACACACCGACTCTATACTCGAATCTCTAACACATGGAAGATTATTCTTGCCAATAATTTGCCTAACAATATCTAATGAAGGATGTCCTAGACGACTATGCCACTTTGTGTATGAAGGCGTGGTGGCGACGAAATATTGTTTGTGCGAGGAAGACACCAAATATGAAATAAGAGGATAGAGACTGCCAACACGCAGCCCTCTATGAATTATTTTCCTCATGACATGATCCTTGATCAAAAAGAAGAAGGAATGAAATTCTAAGAAGACACCATTATCAAGTGTGAAGCGTAAAAAGATTTTTGGAAGCATTAGGTACATGCAAGACATCTCGAAGATGAAAATTTTGAACAGAAATGACCAACATGAAAAATATCCATACCTTGTTCACTTGAAGTGTTCACTTTGTCACGACCATTGTGCTTGTCTCAGACCATGAGATTGTTGAGTTCTCTTGTGAGATGATGTGTAGCACCATTATCTGAGTACCAGTTCGTATCCACACCATAAGCATAAGCATCCTTTTCATCGGACATATCATCATCATCATCCTCCTCCTGGAAGAGATACTAGCAGTCCTTGGCAGCGTGTCCTTCGCGAGTGCAAATTTGACATGTGATGTCAACCCATGGTGACGTACGGCAACGGCCACGCCCACGTCCGCTGCCTCCTCCCGCAGGTCTAGTACGCCCTTCTCCTCTATTTGTAGGAAGATGTTGTTGTTGGGGACGATCATCAGACAACTGATGTTGCTGGCAATCACCATGCCACGCAGGTTTGTTTCCTCCACCACCACGGGGACGGTATCCACCACCTTCCCGAGAGCGTGTGGCAGCATTAGAAGAGGATTCAAGGTCGCCTTCATTGGAGTTTCCTTGGAGATCGTGGCGTTGATATTGAGAGAGCACCTAAGCGTAAATCGTTTATAGTGATCGGCATTGTCATGAGACCAATTGCGCCAACCAAGTTGTCATAGGCCGGTCCAAGACCAACCAAAATATAGGAAACAAGCTCCTCGTCCTTAGTCGTCACACTGGTTGCTGTGAGTTCATCCACGATACTATTCATCTTGGATAAATAAGCCGGTGTAGTCATACCAACTTTCTTTGTGTTGGCAATCATGATGCGCAGATTCGTGGTCTTTGCACGGCTTTGCGTTGCAAACTGGCCTCCGCCGCAGTCCAGACATCAACGGCATGCTCATAGCAGAGAACAGATATGAGAATCTCCGGCAAGAGCAAGTTCAGGAGGTGGCTTAAAACCCGTTGTCCCTAGCGTCTTGTCTAGATTCTCCATGGGTACTGTCTTCGAGGGTGCAGCCTCAGTGCCATCAAGGAGCCTGATCATCTTGGCACCTCGCAGCGACAGAAGGATCAAGGCCTTCCAAAGCAGGTAATTTCCCCTCTTGATCTTCTCAGATGGTGGCGAACCCAGGGAGGGCATAGCACCGGAGCTTGTCATCACCATGGAGTCGACGGGAGGATGGGAGATAGGAAGATCGATTTGGGTATTTTTTCGGCCGGTAGATCGGTCGGATGTCACGAAAGAGCTAGGCTTCTGATACCGTGTAAAAGATCGATATGAAGTGTTTCTACTCGGGTACAGATTACCAAGCCACGTGATGTTTATTTATATTGGTTGGATACATTGTGGTAGTAAGCGTACAAGGGAATCTGACCATACATGGAAGTCCTAGAGAAATAGGTAGACTTACCGACTCATATCACGTTCGGTATAGCCTGTTAATAGAAACTAATTATATTTCTAACACATTAGTGCCAGACACAACCAAAAAAGGTCAGACCTAGCATACTGGCCTTAAAAATTGGGACATGGTATTGTAGGAGCATCATCAGTAAATAAAGAAATCCTATGTTGTTGACCCCACTTGCGGATAATCACTGCTACTCCCTCGATCCAAAGTAATGGATTTAGTTTTGTCTAGATTCGGATGTATCTAGTCATGTACTAGGCATCTGAATTTAGATAAATCCGAGTCCATTAATTTAGATCGGATTGAGTACAAAACAACCATCATTGGGCTCAAAGTTATCGCGCGCTCAGTTTTGAGAACATGACCACACAAAGCTAATCGTGGTCACATAGAACATTATGCCAAGGCTTATTAGATTATGCGCATGTAAATATATGGGACCGTCACGTAAGACTTTTATTGTTGGTGCTAATTACGTACATATTTATTATCATTGATGATTATTTAAAAAAAGTGTGACCATGTTTTTTGAAATATAAATCTGATGTTTTTGATATTTTTAAGAAGTGAAAAGTTATGATAGAAAAGCAAACTGAAAACAAGGTAAAAGTACTACATACTGAAAATGGTATAGAATTCTGTTTTAATGAGTTTGAGGCGTTTTGCAGTAACGATGGTATGATAAGGCATCACACCACCCCCTATACTCCTCAACAAAGTGGCGTGGCTGAGCACATGAATGAAACCATCATGTCGAGTATTCGCTCTATGTTGTCCAATGCAGGTATGGGCAGATGTTCTTGGACTAAAGTAGCCAATACAGCATGCTACCTCATCAATAGAATGCCTTCTATTCCACTTTAAAAAAAACTTTCATTGATGTATGGTCAGGTTTTCTTGCCGATTATTCATAGTTGAGAGATTTTGGTTACACCGCATATGCTCATGTTGATAATGGAAAACTTGAGACAAGGGCTATTAAGAGCATATTTCTTGGTTATGGTTCAGGAGTAAAAGCATATATAATTACGGAATCCTAGAACTAAAAAGGCTTTGTTGAGTATGAATATTGTTTTCAATAAATCCGTTACGTATCATGACAGGTTTCCTTTGGATATGTCTCCTGTTTTTGTTGGATAGGAGAGAGTTAGTGTGCATGTGGAGAACCTATAGAAAACTATTGATAATGATGTTCTTGTTGAAGATACATAGGTTGAAAATATTGATTACTATGTTGTTTAGCACTCACCTATTGTTTTGCAACAACCACGTGAGTCTATTGCTATTGATATACTAAGGCGTAACAAAGGTCCACGTCATCGTTTAATTTAAGAGTGTAATCTTGTTATTATGCTTTAAGTTGTGCTAAACATGTGGAGAATGATTATTAAATTGCTACATACAATAAAGTTATTGCATCCATTGATCTCGAGAAGTGGATTTCTACTATGGAAGAATATATGCAATCACTTGATAAAATAACACATGGGATGGTGTGCACTTTTCTAAAAAAATGAAGGTCGTATGCTGTAAGTGGATATTCAAGAGAAAGGAATGTCTCTCTCCTAATGAGCCTCCAAGGTTTAAGGCAAGATTAGTAGCAAAAGGTTTCATTCAGATTTCAGGTATTGATTATAATGATGTTTTCTCTCCGGTTGTAAATCATAGTTTTATTTGTGCATTATTTGGTATTGTTTCTATGCATGATCTTGATCTTGAGGAGTTAGATGTAAAGACTGTTTTTCTGCATGGAGAACTGGAGGAGAAGATATACATGGACCAACCTGAAGGGTTCATGGTTCTTGGAAAAGAGGATTTTATGTGCAAATTGAAGAGATTGCTTTATGGCTTGAAGCAATCTTCAAGATAGTGGCACAAAAGGGTTGATTCATTCATGATCTCACATGGTTTCAAGAAATCACAATTTTATAGTTGTGGTTACATTAAGTTTGTTAATAGATCACCTATATATTTGTTTTTATATATTGATGATATGCTAATTACTTTCAAGAGCATGAAATAAATCACTACTTTGAAGGCACACCTAAGTAGTGAGTTTGAGATGAAGGATCGTGGTGTTGCTAACAAAATCCTAAGTATGGAAATTAAAAGGGACATAAGATCTAGATTGTTATTTCTTAGTCTGCAGAGTTACATTGAGAAAGTTCTTCATCGTTTTAATATGCATGATGCAAAGTCTATCAATACACCTATTTCTCGTCACTTCAAATTGTCAGCATTGCAGCGCCCTAGTTCTGATGAATATTTTGAGTACATCTCACGAGCTCCTTATTCTAGTGTCATTGGTTCCTTGATGTATGACATGGTTTGTTCTCATCATGATTTTTCATATACTATGAGTTTGGTCAGTCGATACATGGCTAATCCTAATAAAGAACATTGGAAGATTTTCAATGGATTTCCAACTACCTCCGTAGCACATCCAATGCTTGCTTAAAGTTTGGAAAGACCGACGAGGGACTCACAGACTATGTGGATTCAGATTTTGCTGTCGACTTGCATAAGAGGAAATCCCTCATAGGTTATGTGTTCACGATAGTTTGATGTGCTGTGAGTTGGAAGGCAATGCTGCAACTAGTTGTTTCTCAATCAACAACCGAAGTAGAATATATGGCTATTGTTGAAACTTGTAGAGAGTCTGTTTGATTAAAGGTTTGTCAAGATGATTTTTGCATAAATCTATTATGTGACAGTCATAGTGCCATATACCTTACTAAGGATCAGATGTTCCATGAGGCATCAAAACACATTGATGTCTAGTACCATTATGTTTGCGACGTTGTTGCACAAGGTAAACTGAAGGTATGCAAGATTAGTAGTCATGATAATCCTGCTGATATGATGACAAAGCATGTTCCTAGTCCTATGTTTAAGCTATGTTCAAGCTTAGTAGGTATAATTGGTTCCCTAGTGGTTGTTGCCGCCAAAAGTGTTTTCTATGTGTTCAGGAGAGATGATTTATGTTGATGCTACAAGAAGGAATTTGTATCAAGGTGGAGTTTGTTGAAGTTGTGATCAAAATTCATTGAGGAGGCTAACTTCTGACGAGCGAAGTGAGGCCCATCGCTGGGTAGGCTTGGGCCGAAGCCGACAAATGGGTCTCGCTTGTCAGTGTCGGTGTCAATTCACTTTTAGACGGTCATTAGCACAAATTGAAAAACCATGCAGTGGGATTGTAGAGTTTGGTCGATGGAACATAAAGTGGCACCAAAACATAAATTTGATCTATAAAGTGATAGTATTATGCTATAAAATCCGCTAGAGAAGAACACCCGCAACATAAATTCTTGGTTTGGGAATAGCTAACATTTCTAAAATAATCTTTGTAACCTAATTTGTTGGATGTATCTAGAAGAAGGCACGTGAGCATGAAAAATGGTAATATGTGGACATGATGTGACCTCAACCACCCATTTTTCATTTACTCTATTTTATGGTAGTGTGCATTGTTTTCATTCATCGAGAACATCCACACTTCTTCCTATTGAACATGACACCACAATTTTAGCTTTATGACTTAGAACCTTAGATTGATCTGGAGCAGTGTGTTCTGTGTGGCAATGGATGGCGATTAATAATCCCATCAAATCGCCTTATTATTCAACAATTACATTAGTGTCCCCCACAAAAAAAAACAATTACATTAGTACTTTTGCGTTGTGGGAAAAGTACTTGCGGCTGGAGGAAGATACCTACACGTTGGACACACAATTAGGCATGGCAGAAGTCTTGGGGATGAAAAGATACTTCAGTATACAAAAAAAATCTAAGGGCATGGATACGAACTATGGACCCTCAGTACCAAATACAAATGCCACTTCAAACAAGGAATTATGAAAACTACCAGTGGAGAAAAGGTTAATTCGATATATTTTAATCCTAGAGTGGCATTTGTTGAAATATCCAAGTGATCGTGGAATTTTTTAGAATACGCAAAGTTTACAGTAGCATATAATAAGAGTCTAGGCCTCTTGGCAAAATATAAAAGATAGCACCAGTAGACTTCTCTGCAAGTAGTTGCACACAACTTCTTCCTTGGACTCCCCACCCCCCTCTACACACACATGAACACAACGAATAAAGACATTTTCCCGGTCAATAGGATATATCTATAGCAATTTGCTCCTCAAGATCACACTATCTTCTTATTCAACCTAGCACTATAATTTGCTTCTGAACCTAGAAGCCTTCTAATAAGAGCAAGGATCTCAGACAAAAATATGTGGCATAGAGCTAAACTAGCACACTACGTAAAGTGGGTGAAAAACATCGAGACTTCCCCAAACTTTAGATGATATAGGCTTCAGAGGCAACAGGATTTTGGTCATCTGAGATTGTCCTAGAGAGAGCTCGCCATCTCTTGAAGGTCTAAGGATGTTGCATGGACTCACCGGTGAGATTGTACTAGTTGTGTCCCTTTGCTGCATCTCTTGCTCAAGGAAATCGTTAAAGCAACTTTGTGGGATGAGCTCTGCACATGGGCTGCCGAGGTGTACACTATGTGCTTCATGGGTTCAAGTGCTTGTACAGTTGTAGCAAGATCTAGTTTATATCCAATTGATAGTGATCCATGCCTGAATTTGGAACTATCTAACTAATGTCCAAATATACTAGTCCACATCCAATGAAGTTTATGATTTACCGTAGCAAATGTTTTAAATAAATTGGATTTATGTTCTTCGGTAAACTATTATTTCTAGGACAATAAATTTGAATATAGTTGGTCTTTAAAAACTTGATAAGTACAAATATGACAACCTACTGGCTAATGCGAGTACAAAGATGATTGACGCAGACAATTGCATATGCATGCATCTATCTATGCATGCACGGCGTTCGTAGGGTTGATCCCCAAATTGACAAATTTGCTGTTCCCACAGGGGCGAAGGACCCCTTTGGGCAAGGTATGGCAACTGGCCTACCTAGAATTTTTGCTAAAAATCACATATATGTATGCTTTTTTCGATATACATACAGTTTTCTGCAAGTTAAGCGAGTTCTGAAGAAAAACTAAACGGAAATAAGAAAATGGGCCGCGTTGGAGGGGTTTCAGCCGTCCTGGGCCTTTGCTGGGCCACACACTGAGGAGAGAATCATCCCCGAGGCCCCTCGACCCGTGCAGCCTACTCCTCACCTTCGCCCAGGAGCGATCGAACAGAACGACGAACGGACGAACGAGTCGAGGCGTCGAGCACTCGAGCAGGTAGGATCGCGGCCGTCTTCCATTCCTGTCCTCACGACCCCCGAGCGGGCGAGCGGCGAATTTCCCCTGCCGGCGGCAGGAATGCCCATTGATCCCCCCTCGTTCCTCCTCCAACCATCTCAATTCTTACTCTCACGGTCAACCGGCTAGGGCTCCTTCCCATCCCAATTCTGAATTTCTGATCCTCCTTCGAAATATAGGTTTCGCTCCTTCCCGTTGGTGGCCTCTAGGCTCTGCAAATTTGTGGTAGAGATGGACAAGAAGGGGAAGAAACCTGCTGCTTCAAAGGGGAATAATTTGTGGTATAATTTTTGATTTTGTGGTCAATTGAACTAGTGTATGTTTTTCTTTGATTTAAATATGTTGCTATTACCTTGTATTGAGTGATCATGCTATTATGTTTGTGCCAAGACAATTCTGATTTTTTGCATCAATTTTTTTAATGCTTAGAATTTACCCGACCTAAATTTTTTCCCGTCCTCCGCCACTGTGTTCGCATGCATGCGGTGCTCAATCCTAGCGTAGAAGATCTACTTGTCGCGATCGATTTAAGTAAAACTAGTACAATACCCGTGCGTTGCTACGGGAGAGAAAATTCTCCGCTGGAGAGGCATACAATGAAACGTTTCGTGGAATCACAACCATGATCTATTTTTCACAAAACAGCATAGTTTGTGTTAATTAGTTGCAAATAACAAAAATCTTGTAGCCCATGCGTTGCTACGGTTTGCTTTTATATTGAATAATTTTTAGGCCTCAAAGAATTTTATAACTAGAAATAAGTTTTTATTGACGGGACAATTCGCTTTTGATGTGCAATATTAGAAGCATATTTAAATTGTTCAATGAACTACCCTTGAGCAGCAACTTTCCTTAGAGATGTTTTGGAGAGGTACATGCCCATATATATATAACTAAAAAGAGGAGTAATCCATGGAACTGAAAAGAGGAATAATCCTCTATAGGGCAATCATTTTATCTAGTTTGTTCTTTGTCAACTCTTGTAATACAAATGACATCTCTGCAAAATTCAAAACCGCAAAAACAAAAAAAACATTCACCAAATATACTATCAAATCATATAACTGGGTGTATCTCATTTTGTCTAAAGAATCCTTAGCTAGGAAGGGCTTCCATTTTTCTGTCTCCTTATTTAGATGAAATATTTACCGATGATGTACCCGGTGAAGCTGCACAGAAGATGATGATCCACACAGTTAGTATTTAATCAAAGTTTTATTTGATTGTACCCCGAACAACTGAAAGGTTTTATAAATATCAATCTACCCAACCAATGAATGTACTCATGTATCACATAGAACAGCATATTAAAGATGTCAGTTATCAAACTGGTAGAGCTAACTTTGCAGCTCCTTTTCTTGGTCACCTTTCGGGAGGCCTGGATTTTGTTTGGTATTGCTTACCTCCACAAGGGAGATCCGGTGGTATTCTTGTGGGTATTAACAACTCAACGCTAAAGGTGAATAATGTTACTAATGGTAACCATTGTGTTAACTTTAATCTGAGGTCAAAAGTTGATGGGTTTGAGTGGGCCCTTGTTCCTGTATACGGTACCGCTCAACAAGAACATAAAGCTGAATTCTTAGCGAAAATTGTGCGTGTCTGTGAAACTGAGTCTCTTCCTATGGTAGTCGGGGGGATTTCAATATTATGCGTAGACAAGAAGATAAAAATAATGCAAACTTTGACACTAAATGACCTTTTGTGTTTAATGCCATAATTGAGAGCTTAGATCTTCGTGAGATTGCGATGTCTGGTAGGCAGTATACTTGGACGAGTCATAGAGATACACCCACCTATGAGAAATTAGACAGAGTTTTGGCAAGTGTTGAGTGGGAACAAAAGTTTCCACTCGTTTCTATTCATGCTCTGGCAAGAGCGAATCAGATCACACTCCGCTTATCCTCCATTCTGGTGAACAAGCTCATCTCGAAAATAAAGTGCAGTTTTCTTTTGAGCTTTCTTGGCTTCGACGCGAGGTTTCGGGGACATCATTGCTAGAGAGTCGAACTCTGTCTCACATGGTAATAGTCCAATGGATATTTGGTAGAATAAGATCCGACATCTTAGGAGCTTTCTTCGTGGGTGGGCAAAAAGCATAAGTAGCTTATATAAAAAAGAGAGGGATCGGTTACTCATTCTTATTGATATGCTTGACAAAAAAGCCGAGCTTGCTCCTCTAAATGATTCTGAAAGTAGAAAGCTTAGAGATGCCAATGTTAAATTAGCTAAATTAAGGTGTGATGAGGAGTCTAAATGGGCTCAAAGAGCCAAGGTTAAATACATTCAGGAGGGAGGAGATAATACAAAATATTTTCACCTAATAGCTAATGGCAAACATAGAAGGAAAAAATTATTCCAGTTAGAGCAAGATGAAGGATCTATTGTTGGTCAGGAAAATTTAAAAGACTACATTACTGAGAACTATAAAAATCTCTTTGGCGCTCCGATTCCAAATTCCTTTTCTTTGAGGGAGTTAGACACGGCTGGCATCCCTCAACTTTCAGATGAGGAAAATAAAATTTCAACGGCTAATTTTACCGAGCAAGAGGTGCATGATGCGATCTTACAAATGGAAAAGAATAAGGCGTCGGTGCCAGATGGGTTCCCGGCTGAATTTTATCAAACTTTCTGGGTGGTAATTAAAGGAGACCTTATGAAAATGTTTCGGGCCTTCCAAAACGACGAGTTACCTTTATTTCATCTTAACTTCTGAGCCATTATTCTTCTACCAAAAAAATAAAATGCTATACAGATCCAACAATATAGACTCATTTGTGTACTTAACGTAAGTTTTAAAATCTTTACTAAAGTTGGAACTAATCGGGTTACTGAGGTTGCACACAAGGTGGTCAGACCTACACAAACTGCTTTTATGCCGGTGAGACATATTTTGGAGGGAGTGGTTGTGCTTCATGAAACCATTCACGAGATGCATAAGAATAAATTGGATGGGGTGTTACTGAAAATTGATTCCGAAAAGGCCTATGATAAGGTTAATTGGGATTTTCTACAACAAGCTTTGCGCATAAAGGGTTTTGACCCAAAGTGGTGTCAATGGGTTCAGAACTACGTAAGTCACGGTAGTGTTGGGGTTAGAGTTAACAATGATATCGGACACTATTTTCAAACTCGAAAAGGACTTAAAGAAAGGTGATCCACTATCTCCTATTTTATTTAATATTGTAGCCGATATGCTAGCAATAATTATCAATAGAACCAAAGCTGATGGCCAAGTTCAAGGGCTTATTCCTCATCTAGTGGAAGGAAGTGTGTCTATCCTTCAGAATGCGGATGACACAGTAATTTTCTTGAAGCACTATTTAGAAATGGCCTTAAACATGAAATTGATTTTGTGCATGTTTGAGCAATTGTCTGGTCTCAAAATCAATTTTCATAAGAGGGAGATTTTTTGTTTTGGGCAAGCCACAAGGGTAGCTGATCAATACAAACTGCTTTTTGGTTGTAAGATTGGGTCTTTTCCTTTCAAATATGTAGGAATTCCAATACACTGTAGGAAATTAAAAAACAGTGAATGGAAACCAATTGAGGATAGATTTGAACGGAAGTTAAGCAGTTGGATAGGAAAACTTTTATCCTATGGAGATCGGTTAATCCTTATTAATTCGGTTCTAACAAGTTTGCCAATGTTTATGCTCTCTTTTTTCGAGATTCCAGTTGGGGTGAGAAAAAGATTAGACTTTTATAGATCACGTTTCTTTTGGCAGAGTGATGGGCATAAGAGAAAATATAGATTATCTAGATGGAACATTATTTGTCGACCGAAAGATTAGGGAGGCTTAGGCATTGAGGTTCTAGAGTTGAAAAATAAATGCCTTCTTAGTAAATGGCTCTTTAAATTATTAAATGAGGATGGAGTATGGCAAGAACTACTTCGAAACAAGTATCTTCAGTCTAAAACCCTCGCTCAAGTCATGGCGAAACCATATGACTCACCGTTCTGGAAATGTTTGATGAAAGTTAAAGAAGAGTTTTTTAGCCGGGCTTCTTTTAAAGTTCGGAATGGCATGGATACTAGATTTTGGGAAGATAGTTGGATTGGCGATATTCCATTAGGTCAACAATATCCGTCTCTATATAACATCGTCGATCGAAAATAAGTTTCGGTGGTTGATGTGTTAGGTCATCGTCCACTACATGTTACTTTTAGGAGGACTCTAACTCCCAACAAGTGGGCTTTGGTTAGAGTTAGTGGAGAGATTAATGCATGTCCAACTTTCAGAGGAGAATGATTCTTTCATTTGGGATCTCACGAACTCAGGTGTTTTCACAGTCAAGTCTATGTACCTCGACTTGTTAGATGATCACACAAAATACCTTCGCAAATATATTTGGAAATTGAAAGTGCCACTTAAAATCAAAATTTTCATGTGGTTTCTGCATCGCAAGGTCATTTTGACAAAGCATAATCTTATTAAACGAAATTGGCAAGGCTGTAAGAAATGTGTTTTTTGTGACAAAGATGAAAATATTCAACACTTGTTTTTTCATTGCCCTTTGGCTAAGTTAACATGGCGCATCATTCATATGACTTTTGGTTTATCTCCTTCAAAGAATATTACAAATCTTTTTGGCAATTGGTTAAGCGGTATTGCCAAGAAGGATATTAGTCAAATCAGAGTGGGAGTTTATGCTATGGTTTGGGCTATTTGGAATATACGTAATGATGATGTTTTTAATAAATAAATAAAACAACCTTTTTTGCAGGTGTTCCCTATGGTTATTCACTGGATCCGTACGTGTTTCTATCTCCAGTGCGAAGAACAGCGGGATGCCATGGAGTCTGGGTGCAACCGATTGGAAACGGCTGCACAGGATTTCTTCAGCCGGTGCGGCTGGCGGCTTGATCATATGATCACTTTATGATGCTATTTTTTTATTGTCTACTTCTTTATTTTCGCTGGTTGATCTTCGAATCGACTCTAGCTGATCATTGAGCTGTAATACTTGAAATACTTTAGACTCTAATAAAGAAATAAAGCAGTCATATGCATCATTTTGATACATAGGCTGGGTACACCCCCCATTTCGGAAAAAAGATCAATAAGTTCTACTACAAATTAAGGCATTTATGCAAAAGCAGATGACAATAATTTTTACCTCTATAATAATTGGTTGCTTAACTCTTTAATAGCTGGAGTACTCCAATGGATTTTTGTCGTTTGCAAACTTAGCACGGGTTTATGTTGACATCACTACACAAACACTGTCAATTTGTAAAACCAAGTACTCCATTGGCTGGCTACTGAACAATCTTGATAATAACTCCCGATAATTACAGTTAGATCAATTACATTTTGAATCAAAAAAGTAAGAAAACCCTAGCTGCTGCTCTATTACGTGATCCTGTGAGGTGTTATCTTTTATCTAGCGACCCCTGCTGAAATTTCGGCAGAAACAGAGCGAGCAAACTTTACAGAAGCAGGGAGATACACACAGGGTTTAGCTCGAGATGGTGGAGATCTGGATAATGTCGCTGACAATGGCACAGCCGGCAGCGACAAGGCCGGTGCGGCGGGTGCGCTAGCGCTCTTGCAGGATGTACTGCACCTAGTCCTTGGACCACGGCCGCACCAGCTGCAGGAGGTGTCCGTGCCCCCAAGCGCATCCATGTAGTTGCCTACATCCAGCCTTGCCTCGGGGCACGCCGACACCTGGACATGGACATGGAAGAACGGTTGTGGCCACCCTGCCTTTGTATTTCAAGCCCTGCATGGTTACACCCCATTGTCTCAGTGAGTATATCTTCATCTCATTGCAGCCATTATCACCAGAATGAATCGTCAACATTTCTCAAATATAGTTACCTGCCCAAAGCCTATGTCTTTTCGAAGCTTCTGCTTGCACACTAATCTTGCTTCCTTAGCAAAAACTTAGCCGGACACCTATATTTCAGGATAAACATATTAAAGGCATCCTAAAACAAGTACATATAAAATATTTCATACAATAGCAGTGTAGAAACATAATTTGTAGTAACGAGCTCTGCTTTATGTTTGGACCTAAAACCTGGCATACATCTGAACATGAATGCTATTTTTATGTAGACAACCTGGTTTTCATTTGTATGCATACAACCTGGCACTAAGCAATACCAGAATCAGATGCCACTAACAATAATTCGAGGAGATTTAAAATGATCAACTAAGCACAACGTACTTACACAGTGCGCAGAATCGTTTATATATACTACAGTAGTATTGAATTATCTAGAAGTCATGCATGATACATTGCATTTGGATTGATGTAAGCAGCGAATATTTCTGAAGCACAAAGCCCATCAAATTTGCAAAAGATAATCAAATTTGCCCCTGATACATACGGCATTCAGAGCTAGCTTGATCAAACAGGAAAAGATCGATCAAGTTGTAGTAGCACCCCCACGCATGTTCTTGCGCGTGCACAGCAGACTACACACCAGCGCACAGGCACGAACGGGCAGTTGGAAAAAAAACCAAGCTCAACAAGAAGACTCAAGCAAGCTGCCCCCTTTTGCTGCAAAGCAAGGTATGCGGTTGGAATATTATTTTAGTATTTCTAAGTAATTAATGTATGAAATATGGCCGGCAAGGTGTTTCCAATCTCTTAATCTGGACGGAGGGCGCAAGATTCGACCGATGCGGTGGTCAGCTTCAGCTTGCGGTGGCTGGATCCCGGCAACAGTGCGATGCAGAGGGGATCAGGTCCCGATGGCGGCAGTAACACCGCACATGAACTGCTCCCTCTCCAATTGCTTGGTATCTTCTATGTCAACGGCGGATTTTCTATACATGTTGGCCGCCTAGCTAGCGAATCAAACACGAGGCACCCAGCCATACCGGGGAAGTGGGGGAACTGATGTACCTGCTCAACATGGCCTCGTAGCTGGATCTAAACCAACGGAGTCGACCGGTGGCGGGGAGGTCCGGGCTTCCGGCGGCCACGAATTTGGTGATGTTGGTGATTGGTGAGGATTGATGGCGGGTCGTAGTTTCAGAGGAGGAGAAGGGACTGAGAAGGGAAAGTCCCTAGACCCTTCTTCCACCTCCAATCCCCTTCGGGGGTGAGGAGCTTTCGTGCCTCCACAGTCCCATTCCACCGTTCGGACAAGGTGTAGGTCACCGGTGGTCACAGATCAACGGGTGGCGGGCTGGCGGTGGCGGTTCTGTATGGGAGGATTACCTGTGCTCTCTTGGGCTCGGGGTGAATGGGCTCCGTCTTCGTTGCCGACAGCCTGCCGGATGGGAGGTGAGCGGCGGCACCGCCCTCCAATCCCCAATGCGCGCGAGCAGGAAAGCTCACCGCCCTCCAATCCTCAACGCACGCGACTATGAAAGTTCCGGGATGCGCTCCTTCTTTGTGCCCCGCCTCAAGCTTCTCCTCTCGTGGCCGCCAGCCGGCCGGACGGGAGGTGAGCGGCGGCACCGCCCTCCAATCCCCTTCCTCGAGCCTTCCCATCCTCTGCCTCCACGTGCGGCCCAGGTTGTCGACGGACCGACGCCAAGCGTGCAGTTGACTAATCGGTGGCACCGCTTGTAATATATCTGATTCAGCGAGGGCAAAATCGTCTATGTTTGTGCTTTGCTATGGATGTTGTGGAATGTGCGCCGTGATATTACCTTTAACAATACAAAATTTTCTTCATTTATGCTAGACATCTTCCTCGCTACGCACTGGAACCATATGTGGTCTTGGCTGCAACCAATGGACAAGCCACAGGTCTCGGATGTTGGGTGCAACCAGCTGAAAATGGTTGCGCAAGATTTATACAGTCAGTACATCCAGCGTTCTGATCTTCGGATATCATCTAGTTGATGGTTTATCGTATCACGTCTTCTCTACTTTGTAAGTGGCTGATTTATGTTGAGACTCTGTGTGACCCTTGACGTAATCCGGATATAACTCTTACTACTCAGTAAATTAATTAATTAAAAAATGCCGCATGCATTGATTGATGTACAGGCCGGGGCTATATTCCCCTTCCCAGAAAAACACTTGGATAGTTTAATGATGACCAATCGGTTTGTGCTTTAGTAACAAGAAGAAAAACAACCATGTCCTAGCTGGATTTTTTCTTTATAATTTTTTAGCCAAAATTTCCTTTTCTTCTTGTATTATGCTTTTCATATGACTACACTTTGGCAATTACGAATGTTTAACAATTGCTCGAAAGAACCCTGACTCTAGCATTATGAATTGCACTTGATGTGTGGTACTTAACCATGAATTACCAGTAGTTGAGTGGCGTGTGCTTCACCATACCATAATTACTAGGGCATCATGGCGAGGGATATTGATGAGAGCGACAAAGATCTTAAACTACCCAACTGCTCCTCTACGCAGAGTTGCATGCAACTTCTTCTTCCAGTGTCCTCCTCCCTGTCCCTTTCAAGATCGCACATCATCCTTATTTAACATGGCGCTACATCTCTGCTTTCTAGAAGCCTTATAAGAGCACACACTGTATTGGTAAAAGGATCTTAGGGTGCAAAAGGATGTGTGATAGATCACACACGAAAAGTGAATGACAAATAGGCACAAATCAATTGTACTCCGTAGAAGATATAGGCTTGGGTTGTAACGGGAATTCCTTCATGCAAGGTTGTCCAAAGACCTCTAGGCGTCTCCGATGGGCAATAAACTTAACGGACTCGAAGATCGATCTGGGAGGCGTATGTGGAGCGCACTGAGATAACCAGATTTGGCATGGGTTAGGGCCTGCACCATTTCTGCAGCGAGATTTAATTTTGTTCGTAGATGCTGATAAGTACCAGCTGTTGGGGCCCTGCACCATTTCTGCAGCGAGATTTAATTTTGTTCGTAGATGCTGATAAGTACCAGCTGTTGGATACACTATACACACAGTTAAGGACGACAGCATAGGAAACCAAAACGTACGAGGATATCTAAAGGTATAATAGGCGGGAGGTCCGGAAATTATCTAAAAATCGGATTTGATTAGACACACGATTAGATACTAAGTAGCTGAGCACCGTAGATCTTTTTCACCGTGACCGCAGCTGATAAGTACCAGCTGTTGGATACACTATACACACAGTTGAGCACGGTAGCAGAGGAAACCAAAACTTACGAGGATATCTAAAGGTATAATAGGCCGGAGGTCTGGAAATTACCTCAAAATCGGATTTGATTAGACACACGATTAAATACTAAGTAGTTGAGCACCGTAGATCTTTTTCACTGTGACCGCATAAAAACGAGCATGTGAACCCTAGCGTGTCTCTAGGTCGAGCCGCCACCAAGGCTGGTTGGAGGGCGTCGCCCCCACGCATCTCCCCCAACCGCGCTCCTCTTCTTCTCCTCCTCCCTCCTAGGGCGCCGCCTCTTCCCCCCACTCCCGCAGCCATAGAGAAGCCGCCTCCTTTCGCTGCTCCTCCCTGCGTCCTCCTCGTTCCCCAGGTCGAGCCGCCACCGAGGCTGGTTGGAGGGCGCGGAGATGTCTGAAACACCCTCGAATCGGCCCTATGCAAGTTTTAGCCCTTTCCGCTAAACCCGCATAGATACGATTCAAGGACGCCCATCAGGCACTTTCGTGCGGGTGGAAAATGAAGTAATACCATTACACATTAGTCCACGATGGGACCCACAGAACATATATATACAACAATGACTCCATGAGTCAAGAATACAGATATACTATACAAAGATTCAAATCACCTTGAAATCGATAGAACGTCCGACTACGGACAAGAGGCAAATGGGGCTAAGAGCCCTGAAGAATAACCAATGGCGTCCATAACCCTGCCCAGGCCAAGCCGGAAGGGTAACCCTGCTAAGGACGTCGATCTCAAACCTGCTAAAACAAAAGGGAGTGCCGACAAAGGGCAAAGGAAAAAGAGGAGCGTCAGTACTGAGGCCAGTACACAGCGAGGCTAGAATTCGGCGGCTCTCGCCTACATAGGTATGGTGGACTGAAGCGGCAGCGCAACAGCACTAAACAACCTATAGAGACTCAGTAAAACTGGCGGTTATTAGAGAGGGGTAAGAAAGACCTATTCGGATCCAACCTGACAGTACACCAAACATACCCATCCTGGTATTCCCCCTCGAGACCAAACGAGGAAGTCAAACCGAAGAACTCACACAGTTGGCAGTTTTATTCATTCCATTATAGTTGAAGCACTTACTAGTCAGATATAGATAGCATGAGTCATCCTGATAGCATAAGTAGTGGGCAGTTTTAATCACCATTCCATTGTAGTTGGAACGTTTACTAGTCAGATATAATTGTCCTGAGGAATCCTAAAACCCAGCAGTTGTTGGCACTTTTATCCCATTCCATTGTAGTTGCAATACTTACTAGGCAGGTATAGTATGACACAGATCACCACAGATCCACCAGTTGTTGGCATTTTTATTACCCATTCTATTGCACTGAAGCTAAATTACTAGTCACATATTAAGTCAAATTTGTAGCACTACTTTAGTTATGCTTGTCTATGATCGAGATACTATGCTCCAAGTCGTCCATAACCGCGGACACGGCTTTTAGAAAGGTTTACCCTGCAGGGGTGCACAAATAGCAACACACACACGATCAACCTCGGAAAAACCAACTCAAAACCCAACGAGGCTTTCACGACAAAGCAATCATAGGATTCAGAAAATATTTCAGGGGGCCACCCCACTAAGCTACCCGCAACGAAGTTGGCCGGCTTCGGAACGGACCCAGGGTTTGCAACAACGGCTGTAAACGACCGGGAACCCGATAGTGTGACTAGGCTTGTCGATACCGCGAAAACGTGGCGCGATCCAAAATAGTACAGGTGCTCCACGCACAATCTTAAATAAAGCAGTAACATGGCATAAGTACAGGATAGTAATAAACCCCTAAACTAGTTTGTGGCCCCAAGAAATAGAAATGAGTCAAGCTCTGGCTCAGGGGGGTCCATAAGGCCTCCCGGATGTGGATAGTGCGAATAGTCAAGGAACATGTATCAAGTACTCGGGGCCTACGGGACACAAGTGGACATAAAAAACCAAATAGCATATATTACCCACCGGTGCCTCTTTCATTAGTTGTCCCAGCAATTTAATAGTTGTATTTAAAGTCATGATCATCTCCACCATTAAGCATCTCCACCATTTATCATGTGCCAACTTGCCGTCAACGGTGGAACGACAACGACGCGAAGCAACACAGAAGCAAGCAACTACGACTCGCAAGGCCGACTATCTATCAAACAACATGCAATAGGATGTGTCCATGGCAATATAGAGGCTGCAAGGAGTATAAATGGTGCACAGAAACTAAAGCATCGTGACACAGATAGCAATAGATCAACAGGAGGAAAATAAAGACTATAAACGCAAAATAGGTAGAAAGGGGGAGAATGCTCGCCTGGGAAACACTGTCGAAGGTACATATCCGAAGAACTTGTCGATACTCGCATCCACTCAACGGCCTAATCAGTGAAGAAGCAAACACTAAAAGAAACACCGGATGCACTGTTTAATACTACGGCAAAAGAATCGGCATGTTTATGATATGATGCATGACATGGCAAAGTGCAAGAGACAAGAAGGGGGATAGGTCAGGACTAGAGACTGATTGATGCATAGTGCCATGAACGAATTGATTGACGGTCTGGTAGACATTGGACCAGCCTAGCTGCTAATGGAAATTGAAACAGAAGGCCGACAAATAAAGGGGCAAAGGTTGGGAGTTTGATGCATGGATAAGTGGATTGGAGGCGCATGGCTATAGCCATTGCGATGATGTTTGATTTGCGACAATTGGTAGAGCATACAGATAAAGAACCAATAAATTAGGAGACTGTTGTTCGATAGCAAAACAAAAAGGATGGAATTGATTTGCGCATGTGGAATTTGTCTGAACTATAAAACAGACGATAGACGACAGTTTACAAGTGACATAGTTTAGAGTTTCAGACTGGACGGATTCATCCTGTGCTTGCATGGCTGGTTTAGCTGTTCCAAAGAAAATCGAAAACAGTTGGATCAAAAGAAACTAGCTAGGTGAATGGAATTGTTGTAGATCAAAGACGAGAACCATGCTCAATAAATTCACCACGAGAGTGTTCAGCTAGCTAGCTAAGCTGGTGAATCAAAACAGCTAGGTAGCTAACTAGATCAGACGAACACACACGCGGCTGAATCAAAACAGTGTACAAAAAAAAACAGCCAGCTGAAACGATCGAGGAGGTACGGTGCAGCGTGCGTGCGGGGCGGTGACCATGTGCGAACCCAACATGTCCGTGGGATACCTGCAGGTGATGAGCGACTGAAACGGCATGTATCAGCCTCTCGTGCATGTGTGCGTACGGGAAACAGCGGAACAACAAGACCTATTGTCGAACCTGAATAAAAAAGGCTACGCATGACTGATGGTTTCTGGCGACAACGAATTGGACACATGGAAGCACTGGTAAGAGGGGGAGGGGAACGAGCATCTCACCGCGAGGCCTCTGCCGCTCTTGGCTTGGACAAGGGCGAGCCGGAACGACAGCGATGGTGAAGGTCTAGCTGGCCAGTCGAAGAGGAAGAAGCTCTGCAGCGGCTTGATGGAGACGACGAACAGGGACTGCTCCGGCTCCTTCTGCAGCTTCCCGGCGATCGGTGGTGGATTGGTGAAGCGCTTCCTAGTCTCAGCGGTGCTTGGCGGTGACCACGGCGTCCACAGGATCGATTTCTTCAGCCCCACCCATGGGCTCTCATGAGACAACAGGGAAGGTGGGGAAATTTAGTGAAACCCAGTGGGAGCGAGGAAGGGGAGTAGATAGGGCTCAGAGGGGAGGAGCTCTCGATCTTGATCTGGAAAAAGTAGAGAGAGGCATGAGAGGATATGTGGAGGAGGGGGATCAGCCAGCGAAGCGAGGTGCTCACGCGCGGGACATGTCTTGAGAAGATGGAATGGGATAAAAGTGCCAACAACAGACCCAAGGTTTGCGACGACGGCTGTAAACGACTGGGAACCCGATAGTGTGATTGGGCTTGTCGATACCGCGAAAACATGGCGCGATCCAAAACAGTACAGGTGCTCCACGCACAATCTTAAATAAAACAGTAACATGGCATAAGTACAGGATAGTAATAAAACCCCAAACTAGTTTGTGGCCCCAAGAAATAGAAATAAATCAAGCTCTGGCTCAGGGGGGTCCATAAGGCCTCCCGGATGTGGATAGTGCAAATAGTCAAGGAACAGGTATCAAGTACTCGGGGCCTACGGGACACAAGTGGACATAAAAAACCAAATAGCATATATTGCCCACCGGTGCCTCTTTCATTAGTTGTCCCAGCAATTTAATAGTTGTATTTAAAGTCATGATCATCTCCACCATTTATCATGTGCCAACTTGCCGTCAACGGTGAAACGACAACGACGCGAAGCAACACAGAAGCAAGCAACTACGACTCGTAAGGCCGACTATCTATCAAACAACAGGCAATAGGATGTGTCCATGGCAATATAGAGGCTGCAAGGAGTATAAATGGTGCACAGAAACTAAAGCATCGCGAAACAGATAGCAATAAATCAACAGGAGGAAAATAAAGACTATAAACACAAAATTGGTAGAAAGGGGGAGAATGCTCGCCTGGGAAACACTGTCGAAGGTTCATATCCGAAGAGCTTGTCGATACTCGCATCCACTCAACGGCCTAATCAGTGAAGAAGCAAACACTAAAAGAAACACCGGATGCACTGTTTAATACTACGGCAAAAGAATCGGCATGTTTATGATATGATGCATGACATGGCAAAGATGCGATGCAACTAGACAGTATTAAGCGGAACGGGGGTCCCGACAATTAATTAATGGTTCAAGTTATTTATATACTCCGTAATTTAAATGTTGTTTAACAAGATAAAACATGGCATGAGTGGGCGACTTCAAATTAAATGGAATAGGAAAATATTCCAACACGTTCCATATATTACTTTACATATGTGATATGCAAACTACTAATAACCCACATGATACATGATGCAAACATGCATATCGATAGCATATTCAGATACTATATATTTTCCAATAAAAAATACACATCTCATTTATATGATTTAGATTTATAAAACTGAAGATATGATGTAAGGCAGAAACTACAAATTAAAAAGAAAAGCCAGAGACAAGAAGGAGGATGCATAGTGCCATGAATGAATTGATTGACGGTCTGGTAGACATTGGACCGGCCTAGCTGCTAATGGAAATTGAAACAGAAGGCCGACCAATAAAGGGGCAAAGGTTGGGAGTTTGATGCATGGATAAGTGGATTGGAGGCGCATGGCTATAGCCATTGCGATGATGTTTGATTTGCGACAATTAGTAGAGCATACAGATAAAGAACCAATAAATTAGGAGACTGTTGTTCGATAGGGAAACAAAAAGGATGGAATTGATTTGCGCATGTGGAATTTGTCTGAACTATAAAACAGACGATAGACGACAGTTTACAAGTGACATAGTTTAGAGTTTCAGACTGAACGGATTCATCCTGTGCTTGCATAGCTGGTTTAGCTGTTCCAAAGAAAATCGAAAACAGTTGGATCAAAAGAAACTAGCTAGGTGAATGGAATTGTTGTAGATCAAAGACGAGAACCATGCTCAATAAATTCACCACGAGAGTGTTCAGCTAGCTAGCTAAGCTGGTGAATCAAAACAGCTAGGTAGCTAACTAGATCAGACGAACACACACGCGGCTGAATCAAAACAGTGTACAAAAAAAAACAGCCAGCTGAAACGATCGAGGAGGTACGGTGCAGCGTGCGTGCGGGGCGGTGACCATGTGCGAACCCAACATGTCCGTGGGATACCTGCAGGTGATGAGCGACTGAAACGGCATGTATCAGCCTCTCGTGCATGTGTGCGTACGGGAAACAGCGGAACAACAAGACCTATTGTCGAACCTGAATAAAAAAGGCTACGCATGACTGATGGTTTCTGGCGACAACGAATTGGACACATGGAAGCACTGGTAAGAGGGGGAGGGGAACGAGCATCTCACCGCGAGGCCTCTGCCGCTCTTGGCTTGGACAAGGGCGAGCCGGAACGACAGCGATGGTGAAGGTCTAGCTGGCCAGTCGAAGAGGAAGAAGCTCTGCAGCGGCTTGATGGAGACGACGAACAGGGACTGCTCCGGCTCCTTCTGCAGCTTCCCGGCGATCGGTGGTGGATTGGTGAAGCGCTTCCTAGTCTCAGCGGTGCTTGGCGGTGACCACGGCGTTCACAGGATCGATTTCTTCAGCCCCGCCCATGGGCTCTCATGAGACAACAGGGAAGGTGGGGAAATTTAGTGAAACCCAGTGGGAGCGAGGAAGGGGAGTAGATAGGGCTCAGAGGGGAGGAGCTCTCGATCTTGATCTGGAAAAAGTAGAGAGAGGCATGAGAGGATATGTGGAGGAGGGGGATCAGCCAGCGAAGCGAGGTGCTCACGCGCGGGACATGTCTTGAGAAGATGATAAATAGGACACGGTTGGGTTCAGACTGTTTTGTTTGGTCAGGTTTCAGGCTAGGTTGGGTAGTAGGTAGTCAGCTGGCCTTTTGGGCATGGCCGCCTGTCTTCCCTAAGATATTTTTATTTATTTATTTTATTTTTACATAGGATTTTATACTTAGTTTTTAGACAAATAAAAGATCCGAAAAAGGCCGGAGTTTGATTTGAAATCAAGACGGGGATATTTAGAAAACAAAGGTAGGCTTTTAGAAAATATTTTTAGGCAAATATATGCATGATGATATGACGATGCTCAAATGCAATGCGGCATGATGCATGAGCATGCAACCATGATGATGTACAAAATGAAAACAACACGCGATTTTCTAGTAGTGGTTTTACCGGGGTGCTACAAGATGGCAGCCGGCCACCGGCTTGGGAGGAGTAACAGGAGCCAGGGATGTTGCCCGCAGGGATGGAGGAAGCGGGTCAGAGCATGTCCCTTTCACCCTCTTCTTCACATGTGGCGGCTGGCATGCACCACCTTCTTCCTCCCTGCTCCGATTCCTCCTCGCCTCCACTACTTCTCACTGGGCAAGAAGATGGAGGATGTTCAGATGCACCACCCCGCCTCCTCCCCTTCGTCTCTGACCGGTCCGACCAGCGACCACCTCTCCCTCGCTCCTCGGTGAAACATATACAAGGTGTTTGATGTCAGTCCTAGCAGGCTCTGGGTGTTTGACCATGTTATAGCTCCATGACCACTTGAGAAGAACCATGAAATGCGTGAGGTGTGCTATTCTCCCTACTGATTGGCCTCCTTCTCTCTATGCCCTTTAACAAGTTCTTTATGGCAATTTTTTGTCTAGATTGTTGCACAATGAGGACGACGTCAACCCGAGGTGAGCCGTCCTTGTTCTTTTCTCCCTCCATTGTCGCCTCTGCTTCGCTCACACCGCCATTGTACGCCGTGTCGTCGCTGGGAAGAGCCGCCGCCTGTCGTGTCATCGCTAGGAGGAGACACACGCGCCATGTTGTCGGAGGAGGAGCAGCTGGTTTGTCTCTGACCATTTATCTCCTCCAAGCTTTCCTTTTCTGAGTGTTTTGAATTTATTGTTTGAAAAATAAGACTACCAGATGAATTATGTACCTATATATATTTTGCAGCATGTCAACCAAAAATAAATGTCCTGTAATATTGTTTTGTTTACATTGGTTTGTTGTCAGGGTCATATCTCTGGCTCACATAATTTCCTCTTTCAAGCGGCATATATGGTGTGATTCTTCATGTCTATAGTAAGTTTGTTGATATAGGTTCCTTCCAATTTATCTGATTATTCTTTGAAGAGAAGAATCAATAACTGATTTTGTGATGGCACACTGGTAGTTTTTTATGAATTGAAAGCTACTCCCTCTATTTCAAAATATAAGATGTTTTAGCTTTGTGGAAGAAGTGTATCTTGACCCCTTTTAGTGTGTAGGTTCACTCCAAACCAAAATGAACCTACACACTAAAAAGGATCTTGATACACTCCTTTCACAAAACTAAAATATCTTATATTTTGAAACAAAGAAAGTATCACATAATGTATCATAACCATGCCGTAAATACTTCAGCAGGGGGTAGCTAGCTCCTATTTCTTCTTTTCTGTTGACACGTTGAGATGACGGAATTTTTTCCTATACGTGGATGCAAATATTTCCTATATGAAAGATTTTTTCCTATATGTGGATGCAAATATTTTCTTTTCTGAATGTTTCAAGCGTGTGTTTTAGGCTTCAGATTGCTTTAGTGGTTTAGGTCAGCAGGTTCAGTTTTAATAAAATTATTGTATACCATCATTTGATTCTCAAGGCGATGTGATCTTTATTCATGAAGGTTTTTCATCGGCGAATGTCTCAAACTAGGAACTGAGATGAACAACACTTTGCTCATGTGATCAACTCCTACTTTGCATGGTAAACATGTGGAGTTTTTTGTATGCAAGTCATCTTCGATAAGCTGAGCATAAATGTTTCTGCCCTAATTTTGTTTATTAATTACAACGAGAGTGTCCAAGCTAGAAAGAGATGATGGAGGCCAAGGAATGTCTGCGATGGTCGTGGAATAAGACCATTTGCAATGTATTTTATTCTTGTCACTCATGCCTTATTAAACTCTAATTTTATTCTTAAAAAAGTGTAGTACTTAGTTGGTTGTTTTTAGTTTTGGTACTGTAGATTAGTAAGCATATTGTAGTTGAGTAAATTTTATAACTCGGAAATGTTCTCTTTGTACACCTCAAAAGTTAGTATCTAGAGCCTACTCAAATATTTTTCGTCACCAAAATGGGTTTTCTTGATTCTTCCATTTATCTTAGAATTCATATTGTTGCTTGTTAATCTGCACTAGTAACATGGTATAATTAGTTTGAGTAGGCTATTGACACTTAAATACCATTGGGTATAGTGTGAGGCATTTGCTTCTTTGTTTCACAAATTATAGGCTTACCTCTCAAGCACGATAATCTTACTGTATAAATCTGATATCTTCATTACCTGATGTAGTAATGATAATATATTATGCTTATTACCATATTGGTGTCCCTTCTCTCCATTGCCGTTGGGTGCTATATTCTAGCTACCTACTGATACCTTCGATCCGGATTACGGATGTAGTGTAGCTTCTTTTTTCCTAGTAGACCTAGGTTATTGAATCCTCGGGAAGCTAATGTGTAGTGAAGTTACTTTAACAGACATTCGAGAGTTTTAGAATTCCTTTTCTGTTTTTACCGAACCAATAGCTTGCATATTTTTGTTGTTGTCGATGATGGAGAGAGAGGGCCTAGGGCATTCGGTTTCACCTGTAGCTGTGCAAAACATCTGATGGGACTAAAAGATAGAAATAAAGTATGCATGTAGTTGTTAGAGCAAGATAAATTATATGTGGGCGGTGCATCCATAATTGCTATTGCCTCCGCAACCGCTTATAGCAATAACCTACTAGTCCCATCCATAGAAGAAAGAGAACTAATCCCAAGTAAATCCCTCACATACAGCCGTATTACCCCTCCTATCACTAGGGTTTCTAACCTACAGATCAGTCATTACTCATACTTCCTATACCTGGATCATCCCTCAGGGTCTTGGGTACCTAAAAAGTCCTTGGATTGAGGCAATAGAGGATATAATAATCATCATGTCATACAAACTAATACATGATCCCATCTATGATAAATAACATGCACAATTACTACATGGCTAGGCCAAAGCCCTTAGCCCAAGGAGAATTACTCACACATAGAGATGAGATCAACAATCACAAACATTCTAATGAAAATCATAAGATTGATAGAAATAGTCTTACAATGTTTCCAATAGAAGAAGAGATCTACGGTTACAAGTGGTGGAATATGGCTATGGCGATGGAGAAGGGTTTTGAGATCTGGAGGCGGCTGGTGATCTGTGGCAGAGACTTTTTGGCGAGGTCTAGCTTGTTTTCTCCTCACCCGAGGCTTCTTTATATAGGGGTCCCTTCACGAAAGTTGTTCGGTTTGACCTAACAGTGGCGGCGCCAACTATACGACCGGAGCTATATGGCCAGAATTTTTGCTCCGACCGTATAGTTGGTCGTTAAAGCGTCTGCCTCCGTCTTACGGCTCCTAGTTTCTTCTGGTTGTTGAAAATCTTGTATCTTTGACTTTAATATAGTGATTACCTCCTTTAAACGACATTATCTGCGTAGGAAAAATATAAAAGAAAGGATTGTATACCCCTCTGAATATTAGCATTAGTGGCAGGGTTTAGAGAGATATTTCATCAAAATTATGAATAATATATAGTTTAAATATGGATGTAGATGGCTATATTTCAGAGCCATCAACCTCCCCAAGCTTAAACTTGATCGTCCCCGAGCAAGAAAACCAAAATCAAAAAAGAACTCAACATTTAAACTGAAATAGCTAGATGATGATCTTACTCATGATTAGTAGTCTCATGTTTCCTCCACTTCATAAATCTGAAAAACTTTAGCATAGATAGAGTAATGGCAAGCATATCATATGGGTTTTATGCATCCTTATTGACGAAGGTTAAACTCATCAATGACCATTGTTATGGACTTGGGTTTTGGAGAAGAAGGGAGCACTAGAGGCATCAATCGGCTAGCAAACAAGCACACATGGTCGCAAGGTTTACCCAGGTTTAGGCCTCGTAGAGGACCCTACTCCTGTTGTACTGCTCTTGGAATTATCGAGGGAGTCAAAAGTTACAGGGGGTGCACAGATGCAATCTTGCGAGGTTGTGGAAACTAGGGTTGTGATTGTCCTCCTCGCCGCCCCCTCCTAGACTTTATATAGATAGGTTAGGTCTCGGGATAGCAGGTCGAGTCGGTTATAAGTTAGGGTTTTTCCCTTTAAACTTTTTATCTTTGATCTTGCCGTGTGTCGCAAGTAGTCGGAGTCTCCTTCGGTCACCCGAATCCTCGATTGGGCCTTGGTAACACCGTGAGCTTTTGCCAGATTGGACCGTGTATGCTAAACTCGAGTACCTAAGGTATTCCCACGTCAGTAGCTCCCGAGTGTCCGGTTGAATCGCAGATTCGAGCAGAGACTAATGAAGTCTTTCGAGTGCACAGCCGAGCATATATTCTCGAGTGCTTTGATTGATGTCATAGGTATTGTTGATATACGTGCCTGATTCATCAGATGTATCGGAATCAGTTAACTACCTTAGGGAAAAACAACGCAATCTACTCAAATTTGAGTCCCCGGACTCGAATCTGGAAAAAGTACTGGCGTAATTCGACTTAGGCCGCGGAGGTCTTATAGAGTTCGAATCCCAGTGTATAAGTGTAAGCACTCGACGCGTCCGTCAAGGCATATTTCAACGTACCTGTAGGTACAGATTGTTTTTGGTAGAGCGTAGAAGGTGCGTTGCCAGACCTTATTCTGGTCTTATCTTCGCGTCGTAGACGCGGCATCCGAATTTTATCATCGTGGAGATGATTTGGGTGGCCCAGGAGACATAATCTATTTGCAGGGAAGTTATGAGGCGGAGTCGCCGATGATTTCGAGTGTGGACGTAGTCAACGCGCAGTTGTGTGCAAGAAAAAATCATAGGGTGCGCGACCAGCGCTCCCTATGGGAGTAACCCCGAGTGCCTATTCGAGTCATAGACTCAAGTGGGGACTATAAATACTTTGCGACTGCTGTCGTCTTTTGCTTGTTTCAGCCGAATGTGCTTTCAGCGCTCCCTATGGGAGTAACCCGAAGTTCACCAGTTGAATCGTTGATTCGAGTGAAGGGTTCTTGAGAGGAAAATATACGGACAAAATGTTTGGATGTCTCAGAAAATTCCTCGGGTGCGCGGCCAGCGCTGCTGTTAGGAGTAGCCCCTGAGTGCTTGGTCGAATCAAAGACTTGAGTAAGGACTAAAGTAGTCAAAAGTTGCTCCTGCTGGAGTTAATGACGTCGGTGCTGACAATGAGATGACCTCAGTTACCCGCATGAGCGGGTTTGACGGGACGTGACGAGTAGTGGGTCCCCTTTTCTGACTTGGATTTGACCAGGCGTGCGTAATCTCTGTTTTAACTGTGTCTCCTCGATTCTCGCGCGTAATGGGAGGAGTGGGGCGATGGTTCATGGTTTACCCTTGCCACCCATCGACATCGATTTCTGCCACGCGTCGGGTTGATGTTCTCCTGGCCATTCGATGGCATATGTGACGAGGTTAAGTAGAGGCTCGCTGTGCGGTAATTTCCTCACATCTTCTCCTTGCTCACGCACTTCCGACATTGTTGCTCTTGCTGTTCCATTGCTCTCGTCCTCTTGTGTGGCGCTGTACCAACTTCGTACCTTTCCGAGCTACTTATTGCGCTCGCACCGCAAGCGCCAGATGGGAAAGATGAAAGGATCCTCCACCGCTAGATTTGCGGCTGCCGCTGTTGTGGCCAAGAAGAAAGGCACCGCCGCTCCGGGCACCAGTGCTGCCGCTGGAGCTAGAAATAACAAAGGCGCGGGGACTTGCGTCACTAATGGGTCATGGCGCCCATCCATTATCAAGCCATCAGAGTTTTTCACCCAGTGCCAGGATGGAGCACTCCCTACCGCGGAGGATGACTCCCGCATTCCCGGTGATGAGGTAATCCCTAGTCCTCCTGTGGGTTTTCGAGTGATGTTCCTTGCGTTCATCATTCGCGGACTTTCTCTCCCCCTTCATCTGTTTGTTAGGGGTCTTCTTTGCTTCTACGGGCTCCAGCTGCACCAGCTGTCCCCATACTCTATCCTCCACATCGCCTACTTCATTACTCTTTGTGAGTGCTGGCTCGGAATCGAGCAACACTTCGGCCTTTTCAAAAAACTCTTTAAGCTCCAATGCCACTTGGCTTCGGGTTCGGTAGTCTATGATATAGGAGGCTGTGGAATCCATGTTGACTCCGACGTAACCTATTTCTCCATCAATCTCGCTGCATCTATCCAAGGATGGAGGGAGAAGTGGTTCTACATCCACGACCAGAAGGCCGATGGAGAGCACTACGGACTCGCGCCCTTCGATCCGGTGGCGGCCTGCAATAGGAGGAGGTCCTAGAAAAACATTGTGATGCCTGGCGAAGTCGAGGAAACAGAGACGGTGTATCAGTGTGTCTACAACCTCGAAAAACACATAGGCTAAGAAGTAGGCGGCGCAAAGCTCATTCGCACTTGGATGCGTCGCTGAGTACAGCCTCTGCAAGCTAGGGTGCATCTGATGTATCACTAGATTGGTACTGGTGATGTCACTCGCATTTCTGCGGAGGGCATTTCTTCCGGTGAAGTGGACAGGAGGTTTCGACTGCTGACCAAGTACACCACCAAGGAGGATCTCCCGGGTGACTTAGTCGTGCCTCCATTCTGGGCCAGCAATCCTCCGCCTGAGGTGGATTTCTCTTTGAAGTTTTCTTGATTTTCGATTGCCTATTAGGTGTTTTGTATACCGACACTTCTTATGATTGTAGGATTGGAAAGTGACCGCCAATTTTACTCCTCAGCCTGAAGGAATAATTCCACATGAAGCGTAAGAAGAGGACGAGTCGAGCTCCACCGTCCCTATTGGAGAGGAGCAGGAAGCCCCAGAGTCCAATGGGCACGGGACTCGCAAGCGTTCCCATAGCAAGGATTCGGACGCTTCCTCACCGACGACACCGGAGGATCCTCCTACTGATGTCGAGGAGCCGATCCCCGCCGTGCCTATGCGCACCATGGCTCCTCCTTCGCGGAAGAAACTGAGGTTGCCAAAGGAGTCGTCTAGTGATTCCTTTGACCTTGAGAATTTTGACGGGTAAGTCTTCATATTTGCGAGTTCATCTTGTCTTTCTCAAAGTCTTTCCCTTCTGAAGTGGTGCTGTAGTCAAATGACATCTTCGTCCTTCGATGACTGCCAATTTGTCAAGGAGTCCGGAGTCCCAGGCTCCAAGAACAAGGAGGTGGCGATACAGTCTCCTTCTCCTCTGGTGGCGGCCCACTCCGATGCCAATTCCTCGAGTTCCCCCATGCTGGGGAGCATCAAGTTGTTGCCCGGATGTCAATTCTAAAGGAATCTTCGGAGTCCCTGGAGGATCATGTGAGTTTTCTTCGTGCCGTTGGCACTCAAATTTTGTGTTTTGATGCTCACACTTCTTCTTTTGTCTTGTAGCCTATTGTGAAGGATTCTACTCACCTTGTCGAGCAGATCATTTCCTTGGTCGACAACATGCTTTGCTAGAAAACCACCATCGTGCCTTCCAAGGTTAGCTTTATACTTTTCTTTCCGCTCCTCTTGCTTAGAGGTTGGTGAGCTCAAGTTTTGCCATTTTGTCTCTTGTAGGTGAGCATAACGAGCTTCTTCATCGTGTCACTTTCCTCGAGAAGGGACTTGCCGCGGCGGAGAAGAAACGCGACGAGGCAGTCGAGGCTCTTAAGGAGTCGCAAAAGCTCGAGGAAGATTTGCGACCCTCCACTGCTGAGAGGGAAAAGGTGTTCGTAGAACATCTATTCTCAGTCGCCAAAGTGCTCCTAGGTATGACACTGTCTCTCTTGTATTTGTCATGTACTTTGCCTTCATATTATTATGCTCATATGTGTATTTTGTAGATGCCGCCGGTGTGGATTTTGATGACCAAGCCTTGGCCCGTCCAGATGCTTTGGCCGGCGCCATGGCTGCAGTCGAGGACCGCAGTGTCTCTGCCAAGGACTTACTCAGGAGAGCCAAAGGCGTGCTGAACCGTCTTCGAGAGGAAATGGTCCCCAAGGCCAAGCTGATCAAAAATCTTGATGACCTGGTGGAATCCTTCGCAGAAGGCATGCCAATGGACTTCAAGAACTCGCAACGAGTAGTTGGAGCGGCCATGGGACTCGCAATGGCGCAAGCCCACAGCGTGGAACTGGACCCCAGCGAAATATCCTTTGCGATGCCGATCACTGCGGATGGTCAGCAGGTAGTTTCCAACCTTTCGCCTCTAGTTGCAGTAAGTATGGGCCTCAGCTCATTGATATAGTCGCCAATTACTCGGCGGAGCTGCGGCAAGTGAAGGTGGCAAAGGCTGCGACATCTAGGGCTACAACTGGGAAGTCTGTGGCGTCGGAGACTGCCACAGATTCGAGGAAGCCCCCGAAGTCAAAAGCGAAAAAGCAGAGCATTGCCTAGTTGCCTTGTGTAATAGCCTAGCTTTCCATTACTGAGCTGTATTCTGTTGGGGTACCCCTTTTGATACTTGCTGAATTTTGAATGTACTTCTTCCTTTTGTTGATGGATAGTTGGTCTTATCTGCCTCTTTCCTTGGCTGTAATAGGGTCCTTCGAGTGGTACTCCTGGCTCTCCTCCCACCGATGAAACTGTGGCGCAACCACGTTCAAAGGTGGAGGAGCTGTCACTGCTTGGGCGACTGCGCGATCGCGTGAAGCAGTTGGAGCGAGAGTTGCCTGTGTTCCACGGAAACATGGATGTGTGGAAGTCGAAGGCTGAGAAGGCTAGCGCGCGCGAGAAGTACCTCCTGGGCAAAGTTGCTCAATTGAATGAGCAATTCAGTTGTTAGATCTCTAGCTTCTTATCCTTTTCTTTAGTCATTCACAGTGTCGCTTTGTCCTTATGCTTTGTTCCATTTCTTGTAGTTGTTAGCGCTCATCACCTGCAGGATGAGAGGGATCGGGTTGCCATTTGCCTACACGATCTGACCCAGGAGCAGCTGCAAGCTAGCAGTTACTTCTGGGTGGACCATGACTACGCAGTCGCACCGGCGGCGCTGCAGGATCGTGCATCGTGGGTGCTTTAGTGTTTGAAGAAGGCGCAGTCGTGCCTTAGGCATATTTTTCAGGCGATGTTTCCCCTGGGCGTGGTGCCTACAATCTTGCTAGCTTTGCTGGCGAAGTTTCAAGATATCAGTGCAGTCCGCGAGTGCGTGCGCCAGCAGTTGGTCGTGAGTGCCAATGCTACATTGTCACTTGTTCACCTGCATCGGCCAGATGTGGATATCGCGGTTGTTTCCGCTGGTCCACCACCCCCGTCAAAAGGGATGACATGGAACATGGTGCCACATTACCAGGCGGTTGATCGGCCAGCCGAAGATATTGTTGATTTCTTTGAGGAGTAAACCAATGTTCTGCAGCAGTAGGATGATATGGTCCTGCACAAGAAATGCATAGGTGTTGTAAAGTTCATATAATTGTGTCGGGTGTTTTTTATACCTGTTAGTGTGTAAAGAGCTTGCTAGCTTGTATGTTTTCGAGTGTATTGTAATCTAAAGTTCCTTTTCATTAGCCTGACGTATATTCATCTCAGCACCTTGCCAACTTGTCAGGTGCGTGACAACTGGGTTGGTGTTATGAAGGGTTCGATTGGTAGTGCTTCAGCTACTCAGGATACTGTGTTGTTTATGGAACAATGTGTAAAGGTGGCGCGGCCCCCGAGTAAAATATTTGCAAGAAAAACAGAAAAAACACAAGGTTTGGGGCACTTAGCTTTATTTATTCGCAGAATATCACGAGGTACAATGTGTGGCTAAGTAGCCTGGCTGAACAGCCTTATTTGAGGGTAGAAACGGCGTAGTTGCGTGACGTTCCAGGGATTGGAGTATGCGACTCCGCTTTTTAAGTCTTTAAGGTGATAGGCACCACCTGGGATTACTTCGGGAATCACATAAGGTCCTTCCCAAGGGGACTCAAGCTTGAGGTGCCCTTGTTGCTTCAGTCGCAGGACCAGATCTCCTTCGATGAAGGATCTGGGGCGTAGCCTTCTGCTGTGGTTGTTGTGGAGGTTCTGCTGGTAGATCATGGATCTCTCCGCTGCAATCTCGCGTGCCTCATCAAGGAGGTCGACGGAGTCTTCAAGTGCGAGGGATGATTCTGCCTCGTTATATGCTACTACCCGTGGGGCCTTGTAGTGCACCTCTGCGGGTAGTACCGCATCAGCGTCGTGTACCATGAAGAACGGAGTGTAGCCCGTAGCACTGATTGGAGTTGTGCGCAGGCTCCATAGTACTGATTGCAGCTTGTCTGGCCAGCACCCGACAGCTTTTTCGAGTGGCCGGAGGAGCCTTTTCTTGATCCCACCACAGACGAGGCCGTTGGCCTTTTTGACTTGATCGTTGGTCTAGGGATGTGCTACCAAGGCATAGCAAATATTGATTCCCAGGTTTTCACAGAAATCCTGGAACTCCTTGGAGGTGAAGTTCGTCCCATTGTCCGTGATGATGCTATGTGGCACCCGAAGCGGAAGATGATGGATTCGAAGAATTTAACAGCGTTGGCTCTTGATTGATTTGTCACCGGCATAGCCTCAATCCACTTGGTGAATTTTTCGATCGCAACTAGGATATAGACGTATCCTCCTCGTGAGGATCTCTGGAGCTTGCCGACCATGTCGAGTCCCCATTGTGCGAAGGGCCAAGCCACGGGTATTTTCCTGAGTTTTGCGCCAAGTGCATACGGCTTGTCCGTGAATCGCTGACATGCGTTGCAACGCTGGACGATATCCTTGGCATCACGCATTGCCGTTGGCCAGTAGAATCCCGCTCGTAGAGCTTTGGCGACAAGAGCGTGACTGCCGGCGTGATGGCCGCAAGTACCTTCATGTATCTCGAGGAGGATGGCTCTTTCGTCTCTATTAGAGACACACCGTTGAAGGAGTCCTATGATGCTACATTTGTAGAATTCACCATCGATGAGGGTGAATGCCTTGGATCGCCGCGATATATGACGCGTATCAGTTGGGTCATCTGGCAACCTTTTGATGAGCAAGTATGTGACATGTGGTTGCGTCCAGGATGGCTCGATCATCATGACCTCCATGGGGCCTTCGAGTCATGTGTCTGGCCCCATGTCATCTAGTGCCATTGGCTCGCTGGGTGGCATAGCCCCTGAGTCCTTCGGTGTGCTGGTTTTGTGTTCTGGAGCTTTTGGCTTAATGGAGCGCTCGCAGATGCACTCTAAGAATACTCCGGGTGGCACTGGGGCACAAGTGGAGCTGATGTTGGCAAGTGTGTCTCCCTTCTTATTGCTCTCGTGGCTGACGTGCCGCAGCTTGCAGCTGTCGAAGTCTCCCTCGAGTGTGTCGTAGAGGTCACAGTAGGCGATCATGTTGTCGCTCAGAGTGTCGCACTCATTCATTGTTTGATTGACCACCATATTGGGGTCGCCATAGATGATGAGCCTCTTTCAGTCACGGGCTTTTTCCATACGCATCCCATGGAGTAAGGCTTCGTATTAAGCTTCATTGTTGGAGGCGGTGAACTACATTCGCAGAACATACCTCATCTTATCACCTTGTGGCGATGTTAGGATGACACTCATGCTAGCTCCCTCCTTGCGCTTGGACCCATCGAAATGCATTGTCCATAGAGAGGACATGTCTGGCTTGTCGGGGAGGTGGTTTTCCATCCAGTGTACGAGGAAGTCCGGCAGAAATTGCGACTTGATCGCGTCTCGCTTCTCATATGTGATGTATCGTGGAGACAGTTCGATTCCCTAGAGCGCGACTCGTCCAGTGGCGTCGGGATTGTTGAGTATGTGCCCAAGCGGGGCGTCGTTCACCACTACGATTGGGTGCTCCTGGAAGTAGTGGCGCAGTCGCCTGGCTATCATGAAGATCTGTATGCTAGCTTCTGATAGTGAGGGTACCGTTGCTTTATCGGTGTGAGCACCTCGCTGAGGTAGTAGACTGGGTGTTGTACCCCATGAACTTTATTTTCTTCGGCTCGTTCCACCACGAGCACAGTGCTAACCACCTGGTTGGTGGTGGAGATGTATAGTAGTAGCAGCTTATAGTAGTAGCGGCTCTTTTTTGCGAGGTGTCACCAACACCGACGAGGTGGACAATAGATGCTTGAGGTCTTCGAATGCTTCTTGTGCTTCGTCTGTCCACTCGAATTTGTTAGCCTTGCGGAGAAGTTGGTAGAAAGGCAGTGCCTTTTCGCCCATGCGACTGATGAATCGACTGAGCGCCACGATTCGCCCAGCCAGCTGCTGGACGCCTTTTACATTCTTCGTCTTCTCCATGGCTAGTATGGCCTTTATTTTCTTCGGGTTAGCCTCAATCCCTCTTGCATAGATGAGATACCCGAGCAGTTGCCCATATGGTATGCCGAAGGCGCATTTGTTCGGATTTAGTTTGATCCGGTAGCGGTCAAGGTTATCAAAGGTCTCGCGGAGATCGTCGAGTAACCAGGCTTCCTCCTTGGTTTTGATGACGATGTCATCAACATAGACTTGGATGTTGCGACCAAGTTGGCTCTTGAGGCAGGCCTGCATGCACCACTGGTAGGTGGCTCCTGCGTTTTTCAGCCCAAGGGCATCGTTGTGTAGCAGAAGACACCAAAGGGCGTGATAAACACCGCTTTCTCCTCGTCTTCCTCCTTCATTTGAATCTGATGAGAGCCTGAGTAGGCATCGAGGAAGAAGAGACACTCGCATCCTGCGGTGGAGTCGATTATTTGATTGATCTGTGGCAACGGGAAGTGGTCTTTCGGGCGATGCTTGTTCAGGGAGGTGAAGTCCATGCACATCCGCAAGATATCCATGTCTTTTTTAGGAACGAGCATGGGGTTTGCGACCCAGGTGCTTTCCTTGATCTCGCGTATGAAATTAGCGTCGAGGAGTTTGTTGACTTCCATACCGACCGCTTTTTCCCTTGGCTCCGATAGTCACCGTATTGGACTGGCCTTGCTTCAGGATTCACGTTGAGTACGTGCTTGGCGAATTCCTCGGGAACTCCTGGCATGTCCGCTGGACACCAGGCGAAGATTTCCCAGCGCTCATGGAGGAATTCTAGAGCGTGAGTTCCTATGCAGGACTCAAGTTGTTGACAATGAGGGCCGTCTTGGTTGGGTCCATTGGATGGACCTGGACTTTCTTGGTGTGCACCGACGTGTCGAAGTATTGGTCGGGTGAGCTTGGCTTGCTCGGGGGAGGCAGACTATTGTCTGTCGACTCCTTCAATCGCGCCAGCTCCTCCTGCATGCCGAAAGACTGGGAGATTCTGTTGAATTCCCTATCACAGCTGTTAGACCTCTCGAAGCTTCCATTGACGATGATAATGCCGTTTGGGCCTGACATGTTCATCTGCAGGTAGGCATAGTGTGGTACCTCCATGAACCTTGTGAATGCGACACGTCTGAGGATGCAGTGGTATTGTGAGGGCCAGTCGACGACTTCAAATTCAATGGGCTCTCGCCAAAAGTTTAACGGCGTGCCGAAGATGACGTCGAGGCTGATCTTACCTAGGGGATATACGCTGTTCCGTTGGACAATTCCGTGGAAGGTCGTGTCTAAAACTTCCAAACATGTCAGAGGGATTCGCATTGCACGCAAGGTACTTGCGAACATGAGATTAATGCCGCTTCCACCGTCCATGAAGATGCGACTCATCCCGAAGCTTCCGATATGCACCTCAAGCACCAAGGGACAGTGGCCTGGGAGAGGTACTTGGTGCGGGTGATCGCGCTTGTCGAAGGTGATGCATGACTCGCTTCCACTGAGGTACTCAGTGGTGGAGGGAGGAGAGTTCATCGCTAGGTTGACTTGGCGAGTGATTTCTTTTTGCACTTGATTTGAGGGGTGTCCTTTTTGGATCATCCCCAGTGCTCGAGGGTGTGGCTCGCCTCCATGGTTCTGGACTGGCGCAGCCGTAGGTGGTGGTGGCCCGGGTGGTGGTGGAGGTGCTCCATGTGCCACAACGCCCGGTGCAGCTCTGTAGCCCTAGTTTATCGCGTCACAATTCATCTGGGCCAGGCCTTCGTGGAGCTTGAGGAACTCACGACAGTCCTTTAGTAGATGGCTGGACTTTTTCTTGTCACCGTGCTTGTTGATGTAGAAGTGTACGTTGCACGGTCCGGACAATTTGTCCTGGATGGATGTTCTACGTGCCTCATCGCAAGTGCGGCGTTGCCACACTTGCGTGGTTTTCCTGCTGTCGCGGTATCCACCACTACGGTATCCGTTGTTGCGGTTGTCATCGCGTTTGTCGATGTAGCCGGCCGCGACCATGTCGACCTCCTCGCGGTCCTTGTAACCGCCCATTCGATGTTTTCCTCGCTGATCACATCTGCGGCTGAGGTCGTCGTCATCGTCGGAATGGACACGGTTTTTTACCGAGTCCTCTCCATCGGCCCACCGATTCACGATCTCCATCAGGTGGTCGATTGTCTTGGGCTTCGAGCGGCCCAGCTCCTCCCTGAGCTCTCTGCGTCGCACGCCACCATTGAACGCGTCGATTGCGTGGTCCTCTGAGATGTCTTATGCAGAATTTTTGATGATGGACCATCTCTGGATGTACGAGCGCAGCGACTCGCTAGTCTTCTGGTAGCAGCCTCGTAGTTCTTCGATTGATGCGGGCCTTTTGTAAGTGCCCTTGAAATTTCATATGAAGCTATAAACTAGCTCTTCCTAGCTGTGAATTGATCCGCGTGGGAGGTTGTTGAGCCATGCACGAGCGGCGCCTTGCAGCTGTAGCTGGAGGCATTGCATTGTCGTGCTTGTGGTTCTAGCGTGGAGACTAACGGAGGAGATGTGATCCTCTAGCTAGATCTTCAAGTCCTGCAGGCCGTCGAATTTCGGGATCTCTGATGGGAGTTTGAACCCCTTTGGCATTCGCTTATGTCGAATGGCCCTGCTGAAGCAGCTGGCGCCGCAGAGCTCTATCCCGTCGTCTTCCGAGTCAGTCGAACGAGCACGCCTTGCGCGCATCTTGTCGACCTTGTGCTACGTGATGTCATCACGCGCATCGTAGTCGTAGTTGTGCGACTGTAACATCCAAAAACTCTAATCCAAGGTTATTAAGATCCAAATCATCAAATTTAGGGTTAACAAAAACTTTTCCATTTAAAATCATTAAGCATTCATATGTGTGTGCATTTAAATTAGGAGTTGTTTTGAATTGCCATGTTTGAGTGATCCATTGGTTGTAAAATGATTCTAAGGTGAATTAAACATCATCTAGATCATTCCCAAACAAATCCCAAAGAAAAACAAATCAAATAGAATAAAATAAGGAAATGGTCACTTTTGCCATTTTAATCACCATGCCTACTTTAGCTATTCCTAGAACTCAAATCCTATCAAAAACAATTGTGGTTCTTTGCACCCCTTGCTAGTACAAGTAGTGATGTACCAAGGCCCACTTTGTTTCACCCCAAAAACTTTCAAACACTAAATTTAAATGACATTTGAAAATTGAATGTAGTTCATATGTATAGATCACACTTATTCAAAAACCACTCAAATGAACTCCACTTTTAAAACCCAAGCACACCTAGAAGCTCAAGCATAAGATACATCACTCCACCAAAATTCAGCCCAAAATTCAAAAACTTTCTTCATGTGTCCATTGTGTCGAACAGGTTGCAGACAGAAATAAACCTGCCTAAATAACACTGCTCCTAGTTAATCCCTTGTCCCCCAGTTGACCCTCTCTACTCTCCCCTGTCCCCATGAGACCAACCAAACCCCTAGCTAGCCCCTCCCTTAGCCGCAGTAGCAGTGGAGCGCCGCCACTTTGTGGTCACCGCCGGCCAGAAGAGGGCAACACGCCATGGACCGTGCCGCGCCAAACCAGCAAGTCCCCTAGCTCCGCCCAACCCTACCGCACCTCCCTGCCCCTTCCCCAAGCCCAGCCATGCCCTGGACCACCTCAGCACCGCGCTGCCCTTTCTCTCTGCAAGCTAGCCAGAGCGCCCCAGAGCACGACCGCCGCCAGCATGCAGCAGACCGCGCCTGGACGTCATACCGCGCACGCTGCTCCACCTCGACCCCAGCACCCCGCCAGACACGGCCGTGCACCGCCATAGACCAAGTGAGAGTAGTTTGTGAATACCCCGACGTATTCCTAGATGAATTGCGAGGTATGCCCCCGGATAGGGATATTGAGTTCATTATTGAACTAATCCCTGGAACCGGACCCATAGCCTAGAGACCCTATAGCATGAACCCCTCAGAGTTAGTGGAATTGAAGAAGCAGTTGGCAACATGCTTGATTCAACCAAGCGCATCGCCATGGAGATCACCAGTGTTATTCGTCGACAAGATAGATGGGGGCAACCGTTTGTGCACCGATTACAGAAAGCTGAGTGACGTCACTATCAAAAACAAGTACCCTTTGCCAAAGATAGAGGATCTATTTGGTCAGTTGACTGGTGCCCAGATATTCTCAAAGATTGATCTTAGGACTGGTTATCACCAACTTAAGATTCGTGCAATGGATATTCCAAAGACCGCCTTTACTACTCATTGTGGTTTGTACGAGTATACGGTTATGTCTTTTGGATTAACCAATGCCCCTTCTTATTTCATGACTCTCATGAATAAGATCTTTATGAATTTCCTAGATAAGTTTGTCGTTGTGTTTATCGACGATATCCTTATCTACTCCAAGTGAGAAGAAGAGCATGAGCAATATCTGAGAATCATCCTAGAAACCCTGAGAGAGCATCGGTTATATGCCAAGTTCAGCAAATGTGAGTTTTGGCTGAAAGAAGTAGGATTCCTAGGACATATTGTGTCTGCCGGAGGAGTCTCTGTTGATCCCACTAAGATCAGAGATGTCGAAGCATGGGAAGCCCCAACCACTCAAACCCAAGTCCGTGCATTTCTCGGATTAGCGGGATACTACCGCAAGTTCGTGGAAGGATTTTCTAGCATCGCCAGACCCATGACCCAATTGTTGAAGAAGGACAAGAAGTTTGAATGGACCGATAAATGTGAAGCCAGTTTCCAAGAGCTGAAGAAGAGATTGATTTCAGCCCCAATATTGATCATGCCAGATATCAAGAAGCCGTTTGATGTGTATTGTGATGCATCCAAGATCGGTCTCGGATGTGTACTGATGCAAGAAGGCAAAGGCATCGCTTATCTGTCTTGACAACTGAAGCAGCATGAGTAGAACTATCCGACCCATGATCTTGAGTTAGCAGCCGTAGTTTTGGCCTTGAAGACATGGCGTCATTATCTGATGGGTAATCGCTGTGAGATTTACTCAGATCACAAAAGCTTGAAGTATATTTTCCTCAGAAGGAGCTGAATATGAGGCAAAGGAGATGGATAGAGTTAATCAAGGATTATGACCTTGACATTCACTATCACCCCGGCAAAGCCAATGTGGTAGCGGATGCTCTTAGCAGATTGCCGTGTAGGCTAAACACCATGATCAAGGAGAAGCAGCCAAGTTTGTATGAAGAGTTGGAGCAGTTCAGGACTGAGCTAGTTAGCAAGGATTTCTAGCTAGCATTGAACTTCAACCCACTTTGATTAGCCAAATCAAGGAATCCCAGAAGGGAAATGAAAGTATCGACAGAATCAAACGTCGTATTGGTACGGGAAAGGTACCTGGATTCACTGGAGACGAAGAAAGAGTTTTGTGGTACAAAGGATGTATCTGTGTGCCAACAGATTTGGAGCTGAAGCAAGTTATCATGCAGGAAGCTCATGATACTCTTTATTCTATCCACCCCGGAGGAACAAAGATGTATCAAGATTTGAAAGAGCAATTTTGGTGGCACAAGATGAAGAGAGAAATCGGGAGCTACATCGCCAAGTGTGACATCTGTCAAAGAGTCAAAGCAGAGCATCAAAGACCTGCAGGACTATTGCAACCATTGTAGATTCCGGAATGGAAATGGGATTCCGTCAGAATGGACTTTATCACCGGTTTGCCTACTTCGAGTAGGGGAAATGACTCAATCTAGGACATCGTTGATAGACTGTCCAAGGTAGCTCACTTTATACCTGTCAAGACAACTTACCAGAGCTCGAAGCTAGCAGAGCTATATGTTGCTAGGATTGTTAGTCTGGATGGAACCCCCAAGACCATAGTATCAGATCGAGGAACCCAATTTACCTCGAGATTTTGGCAGAAAGTCCAGGAAGGATTAGGAACCAAGTTGAACTTCAGCACCGCTTATCACCCGCAAACCGATGGACAGACTGAAAGAGTCAACCAAATCTTAGAAGATATGTTGAGAGCTTGTGTGTTAGAGTATGGATCAGAATGGGAAGACTTCCCGCCTTTCGCAGAATTCTCATATAACAACAGTTATCAAGCCAGTTTGTAAATGGCACCATTTGAGTTCCTATACGGAAGAAAGTGCCGCACCCCTTTTAATTGGTCGGAAGTAGGAGAGAGTCAGATCTTTGGACCCGAAATTCACCGGGAAGCCGAAGAAAAGGTTCACAAGGTCCATGAACACCTCAAGACCTCCCAATCCAGACAGAAGAGTTAAGCTGACAAGAGAAGGAGAGACCTGACTTCCAATGTCGGAGAGTTTGTATATCTCAAGGTTTCACCATTGAAGGGAACGCAACGCTTTAGTCTGAAAGGAAAGTTAGCTCCCAAATATATCGGGCCCTTCAAGATTCTGAACCGTCAAGGAGAAGTATCGTATCAACTAACATTTGCATCTTGTCGAACGAGCACGCCTTGCGCGCATCTTGTCGACCTTGTGCTACGTGATGTCATCACGCGCATCGTAGTCGTAGTTGTGCGACTGTAACATCCAAAAACTCTAATCCAAGGTTATTAAGATCCAAATCATCAAATTTAGGGTTAACAAAAACTTTTCCATTTAAAATCATTAAGCATTCATATGTGTGTGCATTTAAATTAGGAGTTGTTTTGAATTGCCATGTTTGAGTGATCCATTGGTTGTAAAATGATTCTAAGGTGAATTAAACATCATCTAGATCATTCCCAAACAAATCCCAAAGAAAAACAAATCAAATAGAATAAAATAAGGAAATGGTCACTTTTGCCATTTTAATCACCATGCCTACTTTAGCTATTCCTAGAACTCAAATCCTATCAAAAACAATTGTGGTTCTTTGCACCCCTTGCTAGTACAAGTAGTGATGTACCAAGGCCCACTTTGTTTCACCCCAAAAACTTTCAAACACTAAATTTAAATGACATTTGAAAATTGAATGTAGTTCATATGTATAGATCACACTTAGTCAAAAACCACTCAAATGAACTCCACTTTTAAAACCCAAGCACACCTAGAAGCTCAAGCATAAGATACATCACTCCACCAAAATTCAGCCCAAAATTCAAAAACTTTCTTCATGTGTCCATTGTGTCGAACAGGTTGCAGACAGAAATAAACCTGCCTAAATAACACTGCTCCTAGTTAATCCCTTGTCCCCCAATTGACCCTCTCTACTCTCCCCTGTCCCCTTGAGACCAACCAAACCCCTAGCTAGCCCCTCCCTTAGCCGCAGTAGCAGTGGAGCGCCGCCACTTTGTGGTCACCGCCGGCCAGAAGAGGGCAACACGCCATGGACCGTGCCGCGCCAAACCAGCAAGTCCCCTAGCTCCGCCCAACCCTACCGCACCTCCCTGCCCCTTCCCCAAGCCCAGCCATGCCCTGGACCACCTCAGCACCGCGCTGCCCTTTCTCTCTGCAAGCTAGCCAGAGCGCCCCAGAGCACGACCGCCGCCAGCATGCAGCAGACCGCGCCTGGACGTCATACCGCGCACGCTGCTCCACCTCGACCCCAGCACCCCGCCAGACACGGCCGTGCACCGCCGCGCGACCCACAGTCGCTGAGCGCCGCGTCGAGCATCGCCTCTGTCTCCTAGAGCGCGCGACGCTCCCGACCACATGCCACCGCCCCTAGCTGCGCCATTTAGCCATAGAGCACCGCCAGGAGGCAAGCCACCGTCCGCCTACGCTGCCCATGCCGATAGCGCCCTGTATCGTCGTCACTGACGAGCTCGCCGTCGCCCTCTCGGTCCCCTCGTCGAGCCTATATAAGGATCCCTCCCTAGCACCATTTCTTCACACCACTCAACTCCCCTCTCACCACTGATCCTTCCCCACCTCTCACCGGAGCCGCTCGAGCCATAGTTCGCCGGAATTGCACCGGAGGAGCCCGCTGTAGAGGAGGAGACGCTGCCGTCGATTCTGTCCACCGCAGCCCCTGCCGTGACCTCGCCTGAGTCCGTCGTCGCCGTCTAGTTAGATCGCCCGCCTCGCCGCACTAGCTGGAGCCCTGGTACGACCCCCACCGTCCGTTTAGGGTTCGGTCTCGCCGACGACGAGTCCATCATCGACGACGACTGTGGACCGTCGATCTATCTTCTAATCGTAGTGCCTAGATCGTCCCATACCGTGTCGGATTCTAAGTCTCGCTGACAAGCGGGACCAACCTTTCAGCCGCCCTCTGCACCGCTGAGCGTCACTAGGTCGGCCCATTTCCTTTCCCGCGTGACCCAGTTAATTCAAATATAGATTTTCCAATTTTGTTTTAAAGTGGTTTATGATTGAATCTCAGAGGCATTCTTATCATTTGGTATGAAAGCGGAATCACAACTGTCTCACAAAAGAAGGGTCTCAAGCAGTGTGTTCATGGTCACTCCAAACATAGGATTTTCGGCATATACTCTGGAAGAGAACTGGAAAAGTACAAGCTGTAAATCCAGCATGGGGTGCAGAAGGTTTTGATCCTTTTGTTCCGGGGGGAATAACTTCTCATCATATTGCTGCGGGTACATTGGGCTCAGCCTCTACGTCGTATTCTGATATAGAAAGAAAAGAACCGAACTCCTGGAGGGTGAAAGAAGAATCTCAAGTTGATACTCTGCCAAGGGATCTGTCCACAACTGGTACTTCACATGCCCCCTTCTCAAATAGAGAAAGAATAACCCTATCGCCTAAAGAGTGCTGGAATGTAGTGAACCATACCGAGCTTTTAGAGACGGTCCCGGGGCCCCGGAGGGGTTCTTTGGCAAGCCCTATTAAAGAAGCTAAGTGACTTTCGTCACTCAAGTAGTGACGACGTCGAATCTAAGGCGGAGGAAGACTTGGCATGAAGGCCAGCCGCCCGGTGGTGTGGTACGTAGTGGTAATAGTACGCGCCCCGCTCCGAGAGTAAAGCGCATTATCTTCATTCCACTTCCAATTAGATGTGTTACGCACAGTGACATTTGAGTTTCCGTTTCAAGCTGAGCCTATTTGTGCGAAATTTGTTATAAACCGAGGTCAATCACTGGAAATGCCTACCCCAAAAGCGGATATAAAAAGAGAACAGATTGTTAATTAGGGAGTGTTCCCTATGAAAAGAACAAGAAGGCACTGTACTTTGAGTAGGAAACATTTCCCTACTTCGCTTCCCTGCTAACGGCTACGACTACGGCTATGGTTCTTAATCGAAGCCACCTGTGGTAATAGTACCTGCGGGTTCTTTCTTAGGAGCCTAAAAATGCAATAGCCAACTAAAATGTCACATTGGTCGCGTAGTTCAAGTGGGGGATGGGATTGCTCGTATTATAGGTCTTGGTGAAATAATGTCAGGTGAATTAGTCGAATTTGCAGAAGGCACTTTTTTCTATCTAATTGAATCTACATTCACTCGCTTATTCCCAAGTAAAGGAACGAACAAGGAGGCATTAGGACCAGAGAATCACCGTCTAGTACCTCCGTACTCGCTCCTACTCGTAGATAGCGCAAAGGAAAACTTTAGCAGTAGAAGCTCGTGTCGATGAAAACAATTAGGTAAATTCTTATTAGAAGCGAATCGAACTCTAGAGTGAATGGTTGGACCCACTAGTTCCGATAAAGTACCTCAAGTCACCAAGATCTTTCATTCAGAACTGTTTCTGAAGGTGTGAAAAAAGAAAGAAAATTCCCATTTCACAATGCCAGCTTTTAGAATGTTATAAACATAGAAAAAAAATAACCATACCATAAGCCGTATAACGAAAACAAAGAATGATCACACGAGCTCTGTGGACTTTCTCAATTTAGGAATTTGGGACTTGGTGGTAGTGGTCAATACTAACTGCACCGTCTAAATGCTCCCTGACCAAGTTAGCGTACTCGTCTTGTTGAATGGTGATGCCAGGGCTGAATAAGCAGCTGCAAGGATTTATCCCTGAAAGTTGTTTGAATATTGACCCACTGAGAGAGAAGCATGTTCCTGAGCATCCATAACCTCGCTAGTAGTGGCTCGGCTAGAGGACTACAGCAGCCGAAGCCGTGATTTGTATGGTATGTCTTGCCCTCAATGTCCGGTTGGTTGGTAAGTCACTAAATCCCTATCACCCGGTGATTCGACGATCTAAAAAAACACAAAAAGGGTTTAGTAATCCCCTCCTACGAATATCAATTAGTAAAATAATGTGGATGAATAATATTTGGCTCTATTTTGGATCGGATTTGGCGGCGCGTTTGTTTTGGGTACAAAATGTCTCACCATAAACATTCCTCAGAGAGCTCTGTACATCGGATTGAGCTGTAATTTTTTGTTCTTCTGCCCCAGGTTGTTATATAACTTTAGTTAGTTCAACACTTTTTGATTTGAGTAACAGAAGGTATTCGAAAAAATTCGGATTTACCTGCTGGTCTGTTTTGACAGGTTTCTGCCATTTTTCTGCATTTGCTTCTTGTTAGTCCCTTCTTGAGTTCCTTTGGGGAATTGAGATTTTTGAGGGAAGTTCTACAGTAACTAGTGTTCTAATGGAGATTTATTTAGCGTTATAACTGAACCTTGAGACTTATTTATCTTAAGTGCACTAATGTTGCTAATGAGATTGTGTGAAGTTTTGCATAAAGGAAAAATTTCAGGTGTATGGAAGGAATGAGTAATGAGATGAAGGATGGACTAAAGCTCAAGCTTGGGGATGCCACACGTGTCACCCCAAGAAACATCCAAGAAGTACAAGCTTCAAAGCTTGGGGATGCCCAAGGCATCCCCTTCTTCATCAATAAAAATCCCAGGTTTCTTCCCAACGCTTCATTTTTATTGTTTCATGCACAGTTGTGTTTTTCTTGGAGCGTCTTCTTTTTAGTTTTTGTTTTGGTTTTTAGTTTGCTTGGTTTGCTTAGTTTTCTGAATAAATTGGTTGGACCCCCTCTTTCATACTTTGGTTTGCATATAGTTTGGTTTGGTTTGGAAAAGAGTAGGAAAGTTCATACTTATGTGGTAAAAAGAGCACGTTTTTGACTGTGGCCTATGCTTTGTCATGACATGCTTGATATTGTTTTGGCTTTATGCTTAGTATTCTTTGCTGTAGCATGACTTGTTATAAACATTGAGATTGCTTAATGTGCCTTGGATGAATCATGCGTTCTTTTAGCATATTAAAGCATAGTATAGTGGTATTTTCCTTTGATGCTTTATTTGGGTTGACTTGGCGCATGCTCACACCATGTTATGACTATCTCAAGTCACCATAGCCTTTATGATCCTTTAGTTTTCAACTTGTAGTATCACTTTATGCTTTGATCAATGATGTTTTGTCGCTCTGCATGATTATGGCCATTATTGCTCTCTTAGTTTGTCGCTCCCAGTCTTTTGCTAGCCTCCACAACCAAGTATGAGTTCCACTCATGCATCCAACTCCCTAAACCAAGTTTTTCCAAAGAGTCCACCATACCTACCTACTAGCTCATGCTATTCCAAGTATATTCATGCTTTTGTTTACCTTTCACTTGTTATGAGAAAACTAGTGATTAAAGCTCTCACGAACTTGATGGCACACTTTACTTTACTTGCCCTTAATAAACTTGAACCATTGTGTCGTCTATGTTGTATATGCTTGCACTTATTTGTTGGGAATTAGTAGAACCATGCTTTCATGGGGAACGCTTTCAACATTGCACTAGGTACTTGTACCTAGTTGATATCATGCTCTTTTGTATATGGATGTCATCAGTGTGAAATGAAAGGGGAGCTTGTAAGTCCATGGAGTTATGTATATGTGTTAGAGAAACGCCTGGGCCGCTGGTCTAATCCATGCTGACATGGTGGAAACCTGCAGCGTAACCATAATGAGCTGTCTATGAAGCATTCTTCTTATAAAAAAAGAGTTCTATATTGAGAAAAAAAGAGAAAAAAGAGATACTATGAAAAGAGGAAAGAGAGAAAAAAGCACCATATTCCCATGGTAAATAAGAAGAATGCTGAGATGCTCGTTGTCTGCTTGCCTTGTCATTTTGATATGGGGATTCTTCCGTATCATCGAGCAAGGGGTACCCCATTGGCGGTTCTCAATGATACACATGTACTTACGATGACAAGAACTTACCGGTGACTAAACTTGAGTAGCATGAGGAGCGGCCCTCGTATAAAAGGGACATGAGATTTCTGACTTATACTTCGTCAAGCATATACACCATAGTTTGTTCACTTTAACCTTAATCACTTCAAGATGCTTATGATAGGGGCAATGAGAGCTGAAAGCTATAAGTACCATAATTTTTGGAAGCTCTTTATGAGACTTGAATCCCTACTTGCTTTTACAAAAGGCCTTTCTTCCACCATTATATTGAGTCTCCACCTTCTATCTGTATGCACTACTTTGAGAGCATAGTGGCCATTCTTAGTTCTATGTGCATTGTCCCAAGACTAGTTGATTGATGCATAACTTGTTATTGCTTGTTTGGAACTATTGTGTCTAGCCACTCTTATGAACTTTAAGGTGTCCTATGCATTTATATTTGCTACTCTATTGAGGGACAAGCTGAATACTTTTATGCTATGTTTTCTTTATGTGAAACAAACAAACATCTTGCAAAGCATTGTTATTCATGAATCTTTTGTTTGTGTCTTTTCATGTTGCATCATAGTTTCTTTGCTTATTGCTAGAACTTTGTCTTTCATGTTATGATTGAAGTACTATGATCCCAGCTTTGAGTGTTTTGCAAATACTTTGATCAAGTCTTTGATGGTGCATGTCACCTAAAAAATTATTTCTTTTTATCACTTACCTACTCGAGGACGAGCAGGAGTTCAGCTTGGGGATGTTGATACATTGCAAATGTATCTATAATTTTTGATGTTCCATGCTTAGTTTTATCCACTTTCTTGTGTTTTGTTCCAACTTTGGAGTACTTTTATTATGATTTCTTGGACTAATCTATTAACAAGAGCCACAGTGCTAGCTGCCTGTTTTCTGTTGTTTTTGGTTCCAGGAAAGTCAGAAAATGAGTATTCTCGGAATTGGACGGGACAAAAGCCATAGTGCCTATTTTTCCGGAAGGGATCAAGTGCCAGAATACGAGACGGAGAAGGGCTGGGGGCCGGCCACACCACCTAGCCACGCGGCCAGGCCTGGCCCGTGCCAGGGGGTGGTCTGGCCGACCCCACCACCCCCTCGGCCTCTCCTTCCACCTATAAGTTGCCCTCGGGACGAAAACCCTAAGGACCTGATCAAAAATCCACGAAAGAGTCTATAGCCGCCATCTTCTCTGTCCCTAGATCGGGGGGATCTGAAGCTCTTCTCGGCACCCTGCCGGAGAGGGGAATTCACCCTGGAGGCCTTCTTCATCACCATGCAAGCCTCCGGTGTGATGCATGAGTAGTTCATCCTTGGACTACGGATCCATGTAGTAGCTAGATGGCTGGTTTCTCCTCCTTTGTGCTTTCATGTTTAGATCTTGTGAGCTCCGTTCATGATCAAGATCATCTATTTGTAATCCATACATGTTGTGTTTGCGGGGATCCGATGGATATTGAGATGCTATTTCAGATTGATTATTGATTCTATCATGTATTTGTTATTTGTGATCTTGCATGCTTTCCGCTGTTAGTAGCTATCTTGCCCAAGTAGATGCTAGAAACTCCAAGAGTTAGTATTTATGCTCGATAGTGGGTTCATGCCTCTGGTAATCTGGGGAAGTGACAGAAATCTCTAAGGTACTAGATGTGATGTTGCTACTAGGGAGAAAACAACGATCTTTTGTTCATAGAACAATCGTATTGTTTACTTAACAGGCAGTTCGTAAAGCAATAATCTGTTGCTTGCAACTTAATACTGGAGGGGGTTCGGATGATAACCTGAAGGTGGATTATTAGTCATAGATGCAGTTGGATGGAGGTCTATGTATAATGTTGTAATGCCCAATCAAGTCTCAAAGGAGTCAAGATGATTAGTATATGCATGTATTGCTTTCTCGGTGTTTGTCAATTGCCCCGCTGTGATTTGTTCACCCAGCATGTTATGTATCTAAGGAGAGCCCCCTCTAGTGAACTATGGATCCCGGTCCTTTTACTTTACATACAATCTACAACTATTTACTGCTTTGTGTTTACTTTATGCAAACTTTTACTTCTTTCCATTCGATACATTTAATCCTTTGTTTTCCGCAGAACACGGTGAGATTGACAACCTCATCGCAAGTTGGGGACAAAGTTCTGTGGTTGTGTTGTGCAGGTCTCCACGTTGCTACTAGCACCGGTAGTGCGCCCTGCCAAAGCTCAGCTAGTAACACCTTTGAGGTGTTTCCTTGCTCCTACTGGTTCGATTAAACCTTGGTTTCATAACTGAGGGAAACTTGCTGCTGTGCTCATCATACCTTCCTCTTGGGGTTCCCAACAAGCTCTACATCAACACCGCCATCAAGCAATTTTTTGGGCGCCGTGCATTGAGCCATCACCACCATAGACCAAGTGAGAGTAGTTTGTGAATACCTCGACGTATTCCTAGATGAATTGCGAGGTATGCCCCCGGATAGGGATATTGAGTTCATTATTGAACTAATCCCTGGAACCGGACCCATAGCCTAGAGACCCTATAGCATGAACCCCTCAGAGTTAGTGGAATTGAAGAAGCAGTTGGCAACATGCTTGATTCAACCAAGCGCATCGCCATGGAGATCACCAGTGTTATTCGTCGACAAGATAGATGGGGGCAACCGTTTGTGCACCGATTACAGAAAGCTGAGTGACGTCACTATCAAAAACAAGTACCCTTTGCCAAAGATAGAGGATCTATTTGGTCAGTTGACTGGTGCCCAGATATTCTCAAAGATTGATCTTAGGACTGGTTATCACCAACTTAAGATTCGTGCAATGGATATTCCAAAGACCGCCTTTACTACTCATTGTGGTTTGTACGAGTATACGGTTATGTCTTTTGGATTAACCAATGCCCCTTCTTATTTCATGACTCTCATGAATAAGATCTTTATGAATTTCCTAGATAAGTTTGTCGTTGTGTTTATCGACGATATCCTTATCTACTCCAAGTGAGAAGAAGAGCATGAGCAATATCTGAGAATCATCCTAGAAACCCTGAGAGAGCATCGGTTATATGCCAAGTTCAGCAAATGTGAGTTTTGGCTGAAAGAAGTAGGATTCCTAGGACATATTGTGTCTGCCGGAGGAGTCTCTGTTGATCCCACTAAGATCAGAGATGTCGAAGCATGGGAAGCCCCAACCACTCAAACCCAAGTCCGTGCATTTCTCGGATTAGCGGGATACTACCGCAAGTTCGTGGAAGGATTTTCTAGCATCGCCAGACCCATGACCCAATTGTTGAAGAAGGACAAGAAGTTTGAATGGACCGATAAATGTGAAGCCAGTTTCCAAGAGCTGAAGAAGAGATTGATTTCAGCCCCAATATTGATCATGCCAGATATCAAGAAGCCGTTTGATGTGTATTGTGATGCATCCAAGATCGGTCTCGGATGTGTACTGATGCAAGAAGGCAAAGGCATCGCTTATCTGTCTTGACAACTGAAGCAGCATGAGTAGAACTATCCGACCCATGATCTTGAGTTAGCAGCCGTAGTTTTGGCCTTGAAGACATGGCGTCATTATCTGATGGGTAATCGCTGTGAGATTTACTCAGATCACAAAAGCTTGAAGTATATTTTCCTCAGAAGGAGCTGAATATGAGGCAAAGGAGATGGATAGAGTTAATCAAGGATTATGACCTTGACATTCACTATCACCCCGGCAAAGCCAATGTGGTAGCGGATGCTCTTAGCAGATTGCCGTGTAGGCTAAACACCATGATCAAGGAGAAGCAGCCAAGTTTGTATGAAGAGTTGGAGCAGTTCAGGACTGAGCTAGTTAGCAAGGATTTCTAGCTAGCATTGAACTTCAACCCACTTTGATTAGCCAAATCAAGGAATCCCAGAAGGGAAATGAAAGTATCGACAGAATCAAACGTCGTATTGGTACGGGAAAGGTACCTGGATTCACTGGAGACGAAGAAAGAGTTTTGTGGTACAAAGGATGTATCTGTGTGCCAACAGATTTGGAGCTGAAGCAAGTTATCATGCAGGAAGCTCATGATACTCTTTATTCTATCCACCCCGGAGGAACAAAGATGTATCAAGATTTGAAAGAGCAATTTTGGTGGCACAAGATGAAGAGAGAAATCGGGAGCTACATCGCCAAGTGTGACATCTGTCAAAGAGTCAAAGCAGAGCATCAAAGACCTGCAGGACTATTGCAACCATTGTAGATTCCGGAATGGAAATGGGATTCCGTCAGAATGGACTTTATCACCGGTTTGCCTACTTCGAGTAGGGGAAATGACTCAATCTAGGACATCGTTGATAGACTGTCCAAGGTAGCTCACTTTATACCTGTCAAGACAACTTACCAGAGCTCGAAGCTAGCAGAGCTATATGTTGCTAGGATTGTTAGTCTGGCATGGAACCCCCAAGACCATAGTATCAGATCGAGGAACCCAATTTACCTCGAGATTTTGGCAGAAAGTCCAGGAAGGATTAGGAACCAAGTTGAACTTCAGCACCGCTTATCACCCGCAAACCGATGGACAGACTGAAAGAGTCAACCAAATCTTAGAAGATATGTTGAGAGCTTGTGTGTTAGAGTATGGATCAGAATGGGAAGACTTCCCGCCTTTCGCAGAATTCTCATATAACAACAGTTATCAAGCCAGTTTGTAAATGGCACCATTTGAGTTCCTATACGGAAGAAAGTGCCGCACCCCTTTTAATTGGTCGGAAGTAGGAGAGAGTCAGATCTTTGGACCCGAAATTCACCGGGAAGCCGAAGAAAAGGTTCACAAGGTCCATGAACACCTCAAGACCTCCCAATCCAGACAGAAGAGTTAAGCTGACAAGAGAAGGAGAGACCTGACTTCCAATGTCGGAGAGTTTGTATATCTCAAGGTTTCACCATTGAAGGGAACGCAACGCTTTAGTCTGAAAGGAAAGTTAGCTCCCAAATATATCGGGCCCTTCAAGATTCTGAACCGTCAAGGAGAAGTATCGTATCAACTAACATTTGCATCTTGTCGAACGAGCACGCCTTGCGCGCATCTTGTCGACCTTGTGCTACGTGATGTCATCACGCGCATCGTAGTCGTAGTTGTGCGACTGTAACATCCAAAAACTCTAATCCAAGGTTATTAAGATCCAAATCATCAAATTTAGGGTTAACAAAAACTTTTCCATTTAAAATCATTAAGCATTCATATGTGTGTGCATTTAAATTAGGAGTTGTTTTGAATTGCCATGTTTGAGTGATCCATTGGTTGTAAAATGATTCTAAGGTGAATTAAACATCATCTAGATCATTCCCAAACAAATCCCAAAGAAAAACAAATCAAATAGAATAAAATAAGGAAATGGTCACTTTTGCCATTTTAATCACCATGCCTACTTTAGCTATTCCTAGAACTCAAATCCTATCAAAAACAATTGTGGTTCTTTGCACCCCTTGCTAGTACAAGTAGTGATGTACCAAGGCCCACTTTGTTTCACCCCAAAAACTTTCAAACACTAAATTTAAATGACATTTGAAAATTGAATGTAGTTCATATGTATAGATCACACTTATTCAAAAACCACTCAAATGAACTCCACTTTTAAAACCCAAGCACACCTAGAAGCTCAAGCATAAGATACATCACTCCACCAAAATTCAGCCCAAAATTCAAAAACTTTCTTCATGTGTCCATTGTGTCGAACAGGTTGCAGACAGAAATAAACCTGCCTAAATAACACTGCTCCTAGTTAATCCCTTGTCCCCCAATTGACCCTCTCTACTCTCCCCTGTCCCCTTGAGACCAACCAAACCCCTAGCTAGCCCCTCCCTTAGCCGCAGTAGCAGTGGAGCGCCGCCACTTTGTGGTCACCGCCGGCCAGAAGAGGGCAACACGCCATGGACCGTGCCGCGCCAAACCAGCAAGTCCCCTAGCTCCGCCCAACCCTACCGCACCTCCCTGCCCCTTCCCCAAGCCCAGCCATGCCCTGGACCACCTCAGCACCGCGCTGCCCTTTCTCTCTGCAAGCTAGCCAGAGCGCCCCAGAGCACGACCGCCGCCAGCATGCAGCAGACCGCGCCTGGACATCATACCGCGCACGCTGCTCCACCTCGACCCCAGCACCCCGCCAGACACGGCCGTGCACCGCCGCGCGACCCACAGTCGCTTGAGCGCCGCGTCGAGCATCGCCTCTGTCTCCTAGAGCGCGCGACGCTCCCGACCACATGCCACCGCCCCTAGCTGCGCCATTTAGCCATAGAGCACCGCCAGGAGGCAAGCCACCGTCCGCCTACGCTGCCCATGCCGATAGCGCCCTGTATCGTCGTCACTGACGAGCTCGCCGTCGCCCTCTCGGTCCCCTCGTCGAGCCTATATAAGGATCCCTCCCTAGCACCATTTCTTCACACCACTCAACTCCCCTCTCACCACTGATCCTTCCCCACCTCTCACCGGAGCCGCTCGAGCCATAGTTCGCCGGAATTGCACCGGAGGAGCCCGCTGTAGAGGAGGAGACGCTGCCGTCGATTCTGTCCACCGCAGCCCCTGCCGTGACCTCGCCTGAGTCCGTCGTCGCCGTCTAGTTAGATCGCCCGCCTCGCCGCACTAGCTGGAGCCCTGGTACGACCCCCACCGTCCGTTTAGGGTTCGGTCTCGCCGACGACGAGTCCATCATCGACGACGACTGTGGACCGTCGATCTATCTTCTAATCGTAGTGCCTAGATCGTCCCATACCGTGTCGGATTCTAAGTCTCGCTGACAAGCGGGACCAACCTTTCAGCCGCCCTCTGCACCGCTGAGCGTCACTAGGTCGGCCCATTTCCTTTCCCGCGTGACCCAGTTATTTCAAATATAGATTTTCCAATTTTGTTTTAAAGTGGTTTATGATTGAATCTCAGAGGCATTCTTATCAGTTGGTATGAAAGCGGAATCACAACTGTCTCACAAAAGAAGGGTCTCAAGCAGTGTGTTCATGGTCACTCCAAACATAGGATTTTCGGCATATACTCTGGAAGAGAACTGGAAAAGTACAAGCTGTAAATCCAGCATGGGGTGCAGAAGGTTTTGATCCTTTTGTTCCGGGGGGAATAACTTCTCATCATATTGCTGCGGGTACATTGGGCTCAGCCTCTACGTCGTATTCTGATATAGAAAGAAAAGAACCGAACTCCTGGAGGGTGAAAGAAGAATCTCAAGTTGATACTCTGCCAAGGGATCTGTCCACAACTGGTACTTCACATGCCCCCTTCTCAAATAGAGAAAGAATAACCCTATCGCCTAAAGAGTGCTGGAATGTAGTGAACCATACCGAGCTTTTCAGAGACGGTCCCGGGGCCCCGGAGGGGTTCTTTGGCAAGCCCTATTAAAGAAGCTAAGTGACTTTCGTCACTCAAGTAGTGACGACGTCGAATCTAAGGCGGAGGAAGACTTGGCATGAAGGCCAGCCGCCCGGTGGTGTGGTACGTAGTGGTAATAGTACGCGCCCCGCTCCGAGAGTAAAGCGCATTATCTTCATTCCACTTCCAATTAGATGTGTTACGCACAGTGACATTTGAGTTTCCGTTTCAAGCTGAGCCTATTTGTGCGAAATTTGTTATAAACCGAGGTCAATCACTGGAAATGCCTACCCCAAAAGCGGATATAAAAAGAGAACAGATTGTTAATTAGGGAGTGTTCCCTATGAAAAGAACAAGAAGGCACTGTACTTTGAGTAGGAAACATTTCCCTACTTCGCTTCCCTGCTAACGGCTACGACTACGGCTATGGTTCTTAATCGAAGCCACCTGTGGTAATAGTACCTGCGGGTTCTTTCTTAGGAGCCTAAAAATGCAATAGCCAACTAAAATGTCACATTGGTCGCGTAGTTCAAGTGGGGGATGGGATTGCTCGTATTATAGGTCTTGGTGAAATAATGTCAGGTGAATTAGTCGAATTTGCAGAAGGCACTTTTTTCTATCTAATTGAATCTACATTCACTCGCTTATTCCCAAGTAAAGGAACGAACAAGGAGGCATTAGGACCAGAGAATCACCGTCTAGTACCTCCGTACTCGCTCCTACTCGTAGATAGCGCAAAGGAAAACTTTAGCAGTAGAAGCTCGTGTCGATGAAAACAATTAGGTAAATTCTTATTAGAAGCGAATCGAACTCTAGAGTGAATGGTTGGACCCACTAGTTCCGATAAAGTACCTCAAGTCACCAAGATCTTTCATTCAGAACTGTTTCTGAAGGTGTGAAAAAAGAAAGAAAATTCCCATTTCACAATGCCAGCTTTTAGAATGTTATAAACATAGAAAAAAAATAACCATACCATAAGCCGTATAACGAAAACAAAGAATGATCACACGAGCTCTGTGGACTTTCTCAATTTAGGAATTTGGGACTTGGTGGTAGTGGTCAATACTAACTGCACCGTCTAAATGCTCCCTGACCAAGTTAGCGTACTCGTCTTGTTGAATGGTGATGCCAGGGCTGAATAAGCAGCTGCAAGGATTTATCCCTGAAAGTTGTTTGAATATTGACCCACTGAGAGAGAAGCATGTTCCTGAGCATCCATAACCTCGCTAGTAGTGGCTCGGCTAGAGGACTACAGCAGCCGAAGCCGTGATTTGTATGGTATGTCTTGCCCTCAATGTCCGGTTGGTTGGTAAGTCACTAAATCCCTATCACCCGGTGATTCGACGATCTAAAAAAACACAAAAAGGGTTTAGTAATCCCCTCCTACGAATATCAATTAGTAAAATAATGTGGATGAATAATATTTGGCTCTATTTTGGATCGGATTTGGCGGCGCGTTTGTTTTGGGTACAAAATGTCTCACCATAAACATTCCTCAGAGAGCTCTGTACATCGGATTGAGCTGTAATTTTTTGTTCTTCTGCCCCAGGTTGTTATATAACTTTAGTTAGTTCAACACTTTTTGATTTGAGTAACAGAAGGTATTCGAAAAAATTCGGATTTACCTGCTGGTCTGTTTTGACAGGTTTCTGCCATTTTTCTGCATTTGCTTCTTGTTAGTCCCTTCTTGAGTTCCTTTGGGGAATTGAGATTTTTGAGGGAAGTTCTACAGTAACTAGTGTTCTAATGGAGATTTATTTAGCGTTATAACTGAACCTTGAGACTTATTTATCTTAAGTGCACTAATGTTGCTAATGAGATTGTGTGAAGTTTTGCATAAAGGAAAAATTTCAGGTGTATGGAAGGAATGAGTAATGAGATGAAGGATGGACTAAAGCTCAAGCTTGGGGATGCCACACGTGTCACCCCAAGAAACATCCAAGAAGTACAAGCTTCAAAGCTTGGGGATGCCCAAGGCATCCCCTTCTTCATCAATAAAAATCCCAGGTTTCTTCCCAACGCTTCATTTTTATTGTTTCATGCACAGTTGTGTTTTTCTTGGAGCGTCTTCTTTTTAGTTTTTGTTTTGGTTTTTAGTTTGCTTGGTTTGCTTAGTTTTCTGAATAAATTGGTTGGACCCCCTCTTTCATACTTTGGTTTGCATATAGTTTGGTTTGGTTTGGAAAAGAGTAGGAAAGTTCATACTTATGTGGTAAAAAGAGCACGTTTTTGACTGTGGCCTATGCTTTGTCATGACATGCTTGATATTGTTTTGGCTTTATGCTTAGTATTCTTTGCTGTAGCATGACTTGTTATAAACATTGAGATTGCTTAATGTGCCTTGGATGAATCATGCGTTCTTTTAGCATATTAAAGCATAGTATAGTGGTATTTTCCTTTGATGCTTTATTTGGGTTGACTTGGCGCATGCTCACACCATGTTATGACTATCTCAAGTCACCATAGCCTTTATGATCCTTTAGTTTTCAACTTGTAGTATCACTTTATGCTTTGATCAATGATGTTTTGTCGCTCTGCATGATTATGGCCATTATTGCTCTCTTAGTTTGTCGCTCCCAGTCTTTTGCTAGCCTCCACAACCAAGTATGAGTTCCACTCATGCATCCAACTCCCTAAACCAAGTTTTTCCAAAGAGTCCACCATACCTACCTACTAGCTCATGCTATTCCAAGTATATTCATGCTTTTGTTTACCTTTCACTTGTTATGAGAAAACTAGTGATTAAAGCTCTCACGAACTTGATGGCACACTTTACTTTACTTGCCCTTAATAAACTTGAACCATTGTGTCGTCTATGTTGTATATGCTTGCACTTATTTGTTGGGAATTAGTAGAACCATGCTTTCATGGGGAACGCTTTCAACATTGCACTAGGTACTTGTACCTAGTTGATATCATGCTCTTTTGTATATGGATGTCATCAGTGTGAAATGAAAGGGGAGCTTGTAAGTCCATGGAGTTATGTATATGTGTTAGAGAAACGCCTGGGCCGCTGGTCTAATCCATGCTGACATGGTGGAAACCTGCAGCGTAACCATAATGAGCTGTCTATGAAGCATTCTTCTTATAAAAAAAGAGTTCTATATTGAGAAAAAAAGAGAAAAAAGAGATACTATGAAAAGAGGAAAGAGAGAAAAAAGCACCATATTCCCATGGTAAATAAGAAGAATGCTGAGATGCTCGTTGTCTGCTTGCCTTGTCATTTTGATATGGGGATTCTTCCGTATCATCGAGCAAGGGGTACCCCATTGGCGGTTCTCAATGATACACATGTACTTACGATGACAAGAACTTACCGGTGACTAAACTTGAGTAGCATGAGGAGCGGCCCTCGTATAAAAGGGACATGAGATTTCTGACTTATACTTCGTCAAGCATATACACCATAGTTTGTTCACTTTAACCTTAATCACTTCAAGATGCTTATGATAGGGGCAATGAGAGCTGAAAGCTATAAGTACCATAATTTTTGGAAGCTCTTTATGAGACTTGAATCCCTACTTGCTTTTACAAAAGGCCTTTCTTCCACCATTATATTGAGTCTCCACCTTCTATCTGTATGCACTACTTTGAGAGCATAGTGGCCATTCTTAGTTCTATGTGCATTGTCCCAAGACTAGTTGATTGATGCATAACTTGTTATTGCTTGTTTGGAACTATTGTGTCTAGCCACTCTTATGAACTTTAAGGTGTCCTATGCATTTATATTTGCTACTCTATTGAGGGACAAGCTGAATACTTTTATGCTATGTTTTCTTTATGTGAAACAAACAAACATCTTGCAAAGCATTGTTATTCATGAATCTTTTGTTTGTGTCTTTTCATGTTGCATCATAGTTTCTTTGCTTATTGCTAGAACTTTGTCTTTCATGTTATGATTGAAGTACTATGATCCCAGCTTTGAGTGTTTTGCAAATACTTTGATCAAGTCTTTGATGGTGCATGTCACCTAAAAAATTATTTCTTTTTATCACTTACCTACTCGAGGACGAGCAGGAGTTCAGCTTGGGGATGTTGATACATTGCAAATGTATCTATAATTTTTGATGTTCCATGCTTAGTTTTATCCACTTTCTTGTGTTTTGTTCCAACTTTGGAGTACTTTTATTATGATTTCTTGGACTAACCTATTAACAAGAGCCACAGTGCTAGCTGCCTGTTTTCTGTTGTTTTTGGTTCCAGGAAAGTCAGAAAATGAGTATTCTCGGAATTGGACGGGACAAAAGCCATAGTGCCTATTTTTCCGGAAGGGATCAAGTGCCAGAATACGAGACGGAGAAGGGCTGGGGGCCGGCCACACCACCTAGCCACGCGGCCAGGCCTGGCCCGTGCCAGGGGGTGGTCTGGCCGACCCCACCACCCCCTCGGCCTCTCCTTCCACCTATAAGTTGCCCTCGGGACGAAAACCCTAAGGACCTGATCAAAAATCCACGAAAGAGTCTATAGCCGCCATCTTCTCTGTCCCTAGATCGGGGGGATCTGAAGCTCTTCTCGGCACCCTGCCGGAGAGGGGAATTCACCCTGGAGGCCTTCTTCATCACCATGCAAGCCTCCGGTGTGATGCATGAGTAGTTCATCCTTGGACTACGGATCCATGTAGTAGCTAGATGGCTGGTTTCTCCTCCTTTGTGCTTTCATGTTTAGATCTTGTGAGCTCCGTTCATGATCAAGATCATCTATTTGTAATCCATACATGTTGTGTTTGCGGGGATCCGATGGATATTGAGATGCTATTTCAGATTGATTATTGATTCTATCATGTATTTGTTATTTGTGATCTTGCATGCTTTCCGCTGTTAGTAGCTATCTTGCCCAAGTAGATGCTAGAAACTCCAAGAGTTAGTATTTATGCTCGATAGTGGGTTCATGCCTCTGGTAATCTGGGGAAGTGACAGAAATCTCTAAGGTACTAGATGTGATGTTGCTACTAGGGAGAAAACAACGATCTTTTGTTCATAGAACAATCGTATTGTTTACTTAACAGGCAGTTCGTAAAGCAATAATCTGTTGCTTGCAACTTAATACTGGAGGGGGTTCGGATGATAACCTGAAGGTGGATTATTAGTCATAGATGCAGTTGGATGGAGGTCTATGTATAATGTTGTAATGCCCAATCAAGTCTCAAAGGAGTCAAGATGATTAGTATATGCATGTATTGCTTTCTCGGTGTTTGTCAATTGCCCCGCTGTGATTTGTTCACCCAGCATGTTATGTATCTAAGGAGAGCCCCCTCTAGTGAACTATGGATCCCGGTCCTTTTACTTTACATACAATCTACAACTATTTACTGCTTTGTGTTTACTTTATGCAAACTTTTACTTCTTTCCATTCGATACATTTAATCCTTTGTTTTCCGCAGAACACGGTGAGATTGACAACCTCATCGCAAGTTGGGGACAAAGTTCTGTGGTTGTGTTGTGCAGGTCTCCACGTTGCTACTAGCACCGGTAGTGCGCCCTGCCAAAGCTCAGCTAGTAACACCTTTGAGGTGTTTCCTTGCTCCTACTGGTTCGATTAAACCTTGGTTTCATAACTGAGGGAAACTTGCTGCTGTGCTCATCATACCTTCCTCTTGGGGTTCCCAACAAGCTCTACATCAACACCACCATCAAGCAATTTTTTGGGCGCCGTGCATTGAGCCATCACCACCATAGACCAAGTGAGAGTAGTTTGTGAATACCCCGACGTATTCCTAGATGAATTGCGAGGTATGCCCCCGGATAGGGATATTGAGTTCATTATTGAACTAATCCCTGGAACCGGACCCATAGCCTAGAGACCCTATAGCATGAACCCCTCAGAGTTAGTGGAATTGAAGAAGCAGTTGGCAACATGCTTGATTCAACCAAGCGCATCGCCATGGAGATCACCAGTGTTATTCGTCGACAAGATAGATGGGGGCAACCGTTTGTGCACCGATTACAGAAAGCTGAGTGACGTCACTATCAAAAACAAGTACCCTTTGCCAAAGATAGAGGATCTATTTGGTCAGTTGACTGGTGCCCAGATATTCTCAAAGATTGATCTTAGGACTGGTTATCACCAACTTAAGATTCGTGCAATGGATATTCCAAAGACCGCCTTTACTACTCATTGTGGTTTGTACGAGTATACGGTTATGTCTTTTGGATTAACCAATGCCCCTTCTTATTTCATGACTCTCATGAATAAGATCTTTATGAATTTCCTAGATAAGTTTGTCGTTGTGTTTATCGACGATATCCTTATCTACTCCAAGTGAGAAGAAGAGCATGAGCAATATCTGAGAATCATCCTAGAAACCCTGAGAGAGCATCGGTTATATGCCAAGTTCAGCAAATGTGAGTTTTGGCTGAAAGAAGTAGGATTCCTAGGACATATTGTGTCTGCCGGAGGAGTCTCTGTTGATCCCACTAAGATCAGAGATGTCGAAGCATGGGAAGCCCCAACCACTCAAACCCAAGTCCGTGCATTTCTCGGATTAGCGGGATACTACCGCAAGTTTGTGGAAGGATTTTCTAGCATCGCCAGACCCATGACCCAATTGTTGAAGAAGGACAAGAAGTTTGAATGGACCGATAAATGTGAAGCCAGTTTCCAAGAGCTGAAGAAGAGATTGATTTCAGCCCCAATATTGATCATGCCAGATATCAAGAAGCCGTTTGATGTGTATTGTGATGCATCCAAGATCGGTCTCGGATGTGTACTGATGCAAGAAGGCAAAGGCATCGCTTATCTGTCTTGACAACTGAAGCAGCATGAGTAGAACTATCCGACCCATGATCTTGAGTTAGCAGCCGTAGTTTTGGCCTTGAAGACATGGCGTCATTATCTGATGGGTAATCGCTGTGAGATTTACTCAGATCACAAAAGCTTGAAGTATATTTTCCTCAGAAGGAGCTGAATATGAGGCAAAGGAGATGGATAGAGTTAATCAAGGATTATGACCTTGACATTCACTATCACCCCGGCAAAGCCAATGTGGTAGCGGATGCTCTTAGCAGATTGCCGTGTAGGCTAAACACCATGATCAAGGAGAAGCAGCCAAGTTTGTATGAAGAGTTGGAGCAGTTCAGGACTGAGCTAGTTAGCAAGGATTTCTAGCTAGCATTGAACTTCAACCCACTTTGATTAGCCAAATCAAGGAATCCCAGAAGGGAAATGAAAGTATCGACAGAATCAAACGTCGTATTGGTACGGGAAAGGTACCTGGATTCACTGGAGACGAAGAAAGAGTTTTGTGGTACAAAGGATGTATCTGTGTGCCAACAGATTTGGAGCTGAAGCAAGTTATCATGCAGGAAGCTCATGATACTCTTTATTCTATCCACCCCGGAGGAACAAAGATGTATCAAGATTTGAAAGAGCAATTTTGGTGGCACAAGATGAAGAGAGAAATCGGGAGCTACATCGCCAAGTGTGACATCTGTCAAAGAGTCAAAGCAGAGCATCAAAGACCTGCAGGACTATTGCAACCATTGTAGATTCCGGAATGGAAATGGGATTCCGTCAGAATGGACTTTATCACCGGTTTGCCTACTTCGAGTAGGGGAAATGACTCAATCTGGGACATCGTTGATAGACTGTCCAAGGTAGCTCACTTTATACCTGTCAAGACAACTTACCAGAGCTCGAAGCTAGCAGAGCTATATATTGCTAGGATTGTTAGTCTGCATGGAACCCCCAAGACCATAGTATCAGATCGAGGAACCCAATTTACCTCGAGATTTTGGCAGAAAGTCCAGGAAGGATTAGGAACCAAGTTGAACTTCAGCACCGCTTATCACCCGCAAACCGATGGACAGACTGAAAGAGTCAACCAAATCTTAGAAGATATGTTGAGAGCTTGTGTGTTAGAGTATGGATCAAAATGGGAAGACTTCCCGCCTTTCGCAGAATTCTCATATAACAACAGTTATCAAGCCAGTTTGTAAATGGCACCATTTGAGTTCCTATACGGAAGAAAGTGCCGCACCCCTTTTAATTGGTCGGAAGTAGGAGAGAGTCAGATCTTTGGACCCGAAATTCACCGGGAAGCCGAAGAAAAGGTTCACAAGGTCCATGAACACCTCAAGACCGCCCAATCCAGACAGAAGAGTTAAGCTGACAAGAGAAGGAGAGACCTGACTTCCAATGTCGGAGAGTTTGTATATCTCAAGGTTTCACCATTGAAGGGAACGCAACGCTTTAGTCTGAAAGGAAAGTTAGCTCCCAAATATATCGGGCCCTTCAAGATTCTGAACCGTCAAGGAGAAGTATCGTATCAACTAACATTTGCATCTTGTCGAACGAGCACGCCTTGCGCGCATCTTGTCGACCTTGTGCTACGTGATGTCATCACGCGCATCGTAGTCGTAGTTGTGCGACTGTAACATCCAAAAACTCTAATCCAAGGTTATTAAGATCCAAATCATCAAATTTAGGGTTAACAAAAACTTTTCCATTTAAAATCATTAAGCATTCATATGTGTGTGCATTTAAATTAGGAGTTGTTTTGAATTGCCATGTTTGAGTGATCCATTGGTTGTAAAATGATTCTAAGGTGAATTAAACATCATCTAGATCATTCCCAAACAAATCCCAAAGAAAAACAAATCAAATAGAATAAAATAAGGAAATGGTCACTTTTGCCATTTTAATCACCATGCCTACTTTAGCTATTCCTAGAACTCAAATCCTATCAAAAACAATTGTGGTTCTTTGCACCCCTTGCTAGTACAAGTAGTGATGTACCAAGGCCCACTTTGTTTCACCCCAAAAACTTTCAAACACTAAATTTAAATGACATTTGAAAATTGAATGTAGTTCATATGTATAGATCACACTTATTCAAAAACCACTCAAATGAACTCCACTTTTAAAACCCAAGCACACCTAGAAGCTCAAGCATAAGATACATCACTCCACCAAAATTCAGCCCAAAATTCAAAAACTTTCTTCATGTGTCCATTGTGTCGAACGGGTTGCAGACAGAAATAAACCTGCCTAAATAACACTGCTCCTAGTTAATCCCTTGTCCCCCAATTGACCCTCTCTACTCTCCCCTGTCCCCTTGAGACCAACCAAACCCCTAGCTAGCCCCTCCCTTAGCCGCAGTAGCAGTGGAGCGCCGCCACTTTGTGGTCACCGCCGGCCAGAAGAGGGCAACACGCCATGGACCATGCCGCGCCAAACCAGCAAGTCCCCTAGCTCCGCCCAACCCTACAGCAGCTCCCTGCCCCTTCCCCAAGCCCAGCCATGCCCTGGACTACCTCAGCACCGTGCTGCCCTTTCTCTCTGCGAGCTAGCTAGAGCGCCCTACAGCGCGACCGCCGCCAGCATGCAGCAGACCGCGCCTGGACGTCATACCGCGCACGCTGCTCCACCTCGACCCCAGCACCCCGCCAGACACGGCCGTGCACCGCCGCGCGACCCACAGTCGCTGAGCGCCGCGTCGAGCATCGCCTCTGTCTCCTAGAGCACGCGACGCTCCCGACCACATGCCACCGCCCCTAGCTGCACCATTTAGCCATAGAGCACCGCCAGGAGGCAAGCCACCGTCCGCCTACGCCGCCCATGCCGATAGCGCCCTATATCGTCGTCACTGACGAGCTCGCTGTCGCCCTCTCGGTCCCCTCGTCGAGCCTATATAAGGATCCCTCCTAGCCCCATTTCTTCACACCACTCAACTCCCCTCTCACCACTGATCCTTACCCACCTCTCGCCGGAGCCGCTCGAGCCATAGTTCGCCGGAATTGCACCGGAGAGCCTGCTGCAGAGGAGGAGTCGTTGCCGTCGATTCTGTCCACCGCAGCCCCTGCCGTGACCTTGCCTGAGTCCGCCGTCACCGTCTAGTTCGATCGCCCGCCTTGCCGCACCAGCTGGAGCCCTAGTACGTCCCTAGTAGACCCCCACCGTACGTTTAGGGTTTGGTCTCGCCGGCGACGAGTCCGTCGTCGACGACGACTGTGGACCGTCGATCTATCTTCTAATCGTAGCGCCCAGATCGTCCCATACCATTTCGGGTTTTAAGTCTCGCTAACAAGCAGGACCAACCTGTCAGCCGCCCTCTGCGCCGCTGAGCGTCACTGGGCCGGCCCATTTCCTTTCCAGCGCGACCCAGTTAATTCATATAGATTTTTCTATTTTGTTTTGAACTCACTTCTGTCCCTTAGTTCAAAAATCAATTCAGGAAGATTTACTGAACCAAAATGAGTGATTCCAATTTTGTTGGAAAGCCTCTGAAAAGATCTATCCAAGCCGGTTGGATTTAATCCATTTAGAGTTAGAGATCTCTCCTAGTAAAAATAACAAGACAGAAGCTTTTGCACATTCAAACATTTTTATAAAATCAACCATAATAGCTTTTGAGTTGATTCCAACTCTCAAAAATCACATTTAACCATACCTATCTAAATGTGTAATAATATTAAGGTTTGCGTGCAGTGACTTTGGACTAGTACCAAAATAATGCTATATAGGCATTTCTAATCACTGTAAATCATTAAATATTAAACTTAAACTTAATTAAATGTGATCCAACCATTAAATCACATTCCCTTATGTTAGAATATGTGGTGATAACATGTGTCCATATGATCCCATATTTTAATTGGAGAATATTAAATCTTTGTTAATTTCAATGAGTAGAAATTACTTTCCTCAAAGAAAAAGAATAAAGCTAGTTAATTAAACCTTGTGATGCTTGTGATGATATTAGATCATCAAATGTGTGCCTTAGAGTGCTAAGTAGACTAGTTAAGCATGGTTTGGTGATTGTGTACCCCATATGTATTTATAGACGATAGTACCGACCAAGCTTACGAGGAGGAGGAGTTCTAGCAAGAGGAGGAGGAAGAAAACTTCAACCACTGCACCAACCAAGGCAAGCCTAGCACTTCAAGTAAACTGAGCAAGGTATTGTTAGAAAGCTAAAAATTAAGCTAGATAACCTAAGCAATATGCATTAGGCATGCTTTGGTTATACCACTTTGACTATTACCTACCCCAAGTTTTATTTCCAAGCTTTTACTTTCTTTAATTTATTAAAGTACCTTACTTGTTTGAAGGTAGCATAAAAGTATAAAACTTGAACTATCTAGATAACCTTAGATGTCATTCTACGGCATGAGATTGAGATTAGCCTCCCACCTTAGTGAACACTCTTAACTTAGTAGCTTATAGCTAAATCAAAACTTGAGTCACTTTAGATGGGAACACTTGGTGGAAATGAATTGTGAAAACCTTGGAATGATGAGTCATTCTATTGAGATGTTTTGACATGTGTTGAGAAACACAAATGGTTTATGATGATGAAAATGTTGAGGCATGAGCCTTAGCCCTTTTACAAAAACTAAGTATGATGATTAAGGGTTACCCCTGACAGATGTATCGAATCTTGTGGTGAAAGTGTACCACCTCTGTAGAGTGTCAAACTATTCGAATAGCCGTGTCCGCGGTTATGGACAGTTGGAGTGGCCATACTGTTTTGTTGTCAGATATTTTCAAAATGACTTATGAAATGAATGATGAATCTTGACTTGACCACAACAGGGTGTGACTATGACACTAGCTTCCCAACTTAAGTGATTCTAGAACTTTGTTTTATCTTTCTTTGTTTCTGAACTCAACTTAGGTTTCAAACTTAAATTTACAAATAAACCTAGAGTTAGCATTTCCCACTAGAACTACCTTACTTGTTAGTGATAGTTTGCGAGTACTTAAAGAGTACTCATGGCTTTTTTCCCTGGCTATTCCTATGGTTAGACTATGAAGGAGACTACCGAGATGAAGGACAGCAGGACGGCTATGATAACTAGGACTATCTTCCATCGTCAGCATTGCCCGTGCCTCTGAAGATGGACCCCACTGCTACACTTATTATTTTCCGCTGCTTGTTGTATTAAGACTGGATCATGAGATCCTTTATTCGTGTAAGTCCTTATTATGGTTTGTAATGGATGATGTACTGTGATATCCAATATGTTATGTCTCGCAAAAATGGTAATCCTGGGATTGCGATGTATGACATAACAGGCATCTGGGATTAAAAATCCGGGTGTTGACAGCCGCCATGAGCGGCATCATCGTGACAGGTCGTGGTTGTCATCACTACAGGAGGGCGATGAATAGCGCCTGGCTAGAGCTTTGTTTTTCTTCGGCTCCGGTCTTGGATCCTTGGTGAGGGCAGCTTCGACTATCCCCAATCATGCCATCATAGATCGGTGCAAGGCAGCTCGCGGATCCCCAGCCGGTGGCTGGTTGTTGAGGAGGTACATGGTGGCCGTTGTCACCGCTGCTTGCGGTGTCTTTGGGAGCACGTTGCCCCGCGTATCCACCGTCATGGATGAGAAGTAGCGGACTCGTGTGGCCTCTTCTCGCTCCTTGTCGGTGAGGTGTGCCAGTCGAGAGCGCCTCTTGGTAGCCACATGGTCATTGCCCTTGGAGTAGGATCCTCCCATGGAAGAGAGCTGAGCCCGCCGAAGGCTCGACTCGTCCGCCGCCTTTCTGCACGCATCGAGCTGCACGATTACTTGTTGTTTGCGCTTGTACTCCTCCTTGAGCAGCCAATGGTAACCCATCGGCATGTCTTGCGATGAGTTTGGGGGCAGCAGATTGCCCCACAAAACTTCTCGACAGCGGGCCCACTTGTTGTCATTGAGCTTGATCAGCACGCGCTCTTCAGTGCGCTCATTCACCATGAGATGCGGATCACCCTCCGTCACATTGTTGGTGGGTGCGCCGTTGGCGGGACCTCTGTTCTCGACTGGGATGCCACCATTGGACGGACCAGTACCGGTGTTGCCGCGATTGTCGCCGGTGTTGCCTGCGTTGATGATGGCGCACATGTAGTGATTGGGGAGGCTATTGCTTCCGTAGCTTTTAGATCCGGAGCCGTAGGCTCCATCCTCTGTGGCCAGATCACCCAGATCGGATTCGTGACTGCTGTCGTTGTCCGTGCTCCCGACTGTTGTCAGGGCATTGAGTTTGCATAGGGTGCCGATCAGTGGTGGAAACCACGGTGCTGGAGCAATCGTAGGGACCGTCGGCTGATCAGGGAGGCAAAGCGTGCCTAGCTGACCAACTTGGAAGCGTAAGCTCCCGATCGCCAGGCCGATCCCATGGCCCACGAACACGAAAGCCGGGCAAGTGGCCGACGTGTGGACGGTGAAGTCAAAAGCGCCAAAGAGGAGGCGAATATCTGTTGTTGCAGAGTTGTAGATCCAGTTGACGGGGCCGAAGAAACTGCAACATCAGCACTCCCAATTCCCACATACGGCGCCAATTGACGAGGGTTAAACTCATCAATGCCCATTGTTATGGACTTGGGTTTTGGAGAAGAAGGGAGCACTGGAGTCATCAATCGGCTAGCAAACAAGCACACATGGGCGCAATGTTTACCCAGGTTCAGGCCCAGTAGAGGACCCTACTCCTGCTTGTCTGCTCTTGGAATTATCGAGGGAGTCGAAAGTTACAGGGGGTGCGTAGATGCAATCTACCGAGGTTGTGGAAACTAAGGTTGTGATTGTCCTCCTCGCTGCCCCCTCCTAGCCTTTATATAGATAGGCTAGGTCTCCGGATAGCAGGTTGAGTCGGTTACAAGTTAGGGTTTTTCCCTTTAAACTTTCTATCTTTGATCTTGCCGTGTGTCGCAAGTAGTCAGAGTCTCCTTCGGTCACCCGAATCCTCGATCTGGCCTTGGTAACGCCGTGAGCTTCTGCCAGATTGGACCGAGTATGCTAAACTTGAGTACCTGTAAGGTATGCCCACGTCACTTATAGTGCAACAAAATTATTGTTAGCATGGATGATTCAAAAAGGAGTAAACTTTATTCCATATCATGTAACAAACTCATAGGCTTCCCTTTGAATAATAAAGCATAATCGTGTAAATTAAGAGTGTGAGATTTGTCATAAAAGCATATACACTAGAGTATCTCAATTCTCCCACATCAATAAATCAAGACTTTTCAAGCACTACTTTTCTATTCATTGTCCTTCAAAATTTCAGTTTTTAAGTAATTGAGAGCATGCCAAAGATTTTTATTAGTTTATCGGGCTGTGATGGACACTTGTGACATCACTAAGGTTTTTGTTCCTTTTGCATAATGATTACTCATAATAGCCAGAGGAGTGATACCATCATGATTACAGCTACCCGGGAGTGCCAAGAATATTACCCACTATAGCATTACTGCTACAAGTGTTTAATCAACTCATAGCTGAAATCTAGGAGTTTCCTCCATGAAGATCGTTCATAGGATTGGGGTTGTTGGCATCCCATGAAGTTCGACGCGCGTAAAGCTATATCATTCTTATGGTTAACAAGTCAAACTTTGGCATGCTCACAAAAACCGCTAAACATTAATTTAATCAAACAAATCCTTTTAAAGAGAGCTATCAAGTCAATCAACATTTTCAGTGGTGTTGAGTGTCTCTAGAAATAAACCTTCAAGACTAAGCACTATAACACTCAAGCCTTCAATTGTGAGACTTTTTCTTATTACAATTGTTTAGCAATTTTTAGGCAAGATTTGGTTAATTACGAGAGCTAGAACAAAATGTACCCAATTAAAAACCCATGCAAACAAAAAAATCTTACTATGATACAAAGACTCACTCCACCAATATAATACCTTAACATTTACTACTAACTAGCATTGGTTTCTAAAAATTCAAAAGTGGGGAGTCATAAGGCATACCTCGCATGTTTGGTTCCACTTCTCTCTTCCTTTTTTATTTGCTTCTTGGAAACTCGAAGTCGATCACTCTCCTGCAAACATATGAAGACCTCGAGGCGGAAAGAAAAGAAAGAGGGAAATGAGGAAAAAGGGAGAAATCTTTTTGTGATTTTTTAAGAGAGGGAATTTAAAGAATAGAAAATTGGCAGCAAAGCTTGGCTAGAAAATCTCGAAAGCAAATAAAGAACTTAGAAAATAAAGTGTTGGGGAAACCAACACGAGTGCTTATAAACTCAAATAAAAACACATCCTCGAAAGCAAATAAACGCCAAATAAAGATACATAAGGAAACTTCCCCAAGCTTAGGCTTATGCAAGCCCTTCAAATCATTGTGGTGGAGGGAAAATTCGTTACTCTAGTTCGCAAATTGAGTTGAGAGGTTACTAGTTGATTCTCGAAGGGTCAAAGAGAGGCTATGCGTCATCTCCACAGTCCCTCCAAGTCCTTGGAAATCTTGGTATGTGGCGAACCGGGTTTGTGGCTGCTCCTCTTGATAAGGAACTTCTTGCTCCTCCTCTTGGTCCTCATCCTCCTCTGGAATCTCCTCCTTGGGTTGGTGTTGCTCAACCTGCAAGTCATATAGCAAACATCCTTCCTCGATAGAGAAAAGACCATTAGGCAAAGGAGCGGGATAGAGACGCCCAGCTCCAGCAATATGCAAATAATAAACACCACCTCTCCTAGTGAGCATTCCACAGGCTCTCAAGGTGGATAAACCAACACGTGTCTCACCTAGTACGGGTTGCAACTCACCTAGGTTGATGTCTAGGTCATGGGCAAGCACGGTGATGACGCCTCCTCCTGTGATTGGTCCTTGGCTTTGGGAGGCTTGGTGCTCCAGGTAGCGCACAAGGATAGCGCCCAAGTTGAGTGACAGGTTGCAGTTGATGTAAGCAGCCTTTGCGAGAACTAGGATGTCCTCCTCGTTGAGTCTCGTGAACACATTACATGCCTATAAGGTGTTAGCAATAACATAGAACAAATAGCAAATACTCTAGTAGTGAAACTCATTCCATTATAGTATTGTTTAGGGGAAGGGCTTAACACGCGAGAACGTAAGGCATGAACATCATTATTTGGCAAATAACACGCGCACCATTCATCTAATGTTAAAGTATAGTTGTTGTTCATCAGACGGAAAGAAATAGTGTCCTCTCTTTGCCATTGTTTAATGGTACTTTGTAACAAACTTACGAATTCAATGGTTAAGCGGCGGTAAGTAGGTACATCATTGTACACAAAGTTTTGTAGGCCAGCTCTATTGCAAAGTAAATTAAATTCATCAGAAATACCGAGTTGGTTCCATATAATGGGTAAAGCCCACTTGGTGTCCTTCACTTCGCGGTTCTTGATCCTGTTGAAGCGATCACGATGGGCCTCGTCCCTGAACCGTATCCCCATGCATTCCTGAGCGGCAGCCCGAGAAGCACTAGCGGTGGCACAAGCACGAGTGTGGCTCCTTGTGTTTATCATCTAAAACACTGAAGAAAGGCAAAAATAAAACTTTTCGATCCAACAACAGTAAGTATAATATATTCCTCATCAAAACACACTAAAGAATCTCCTCAAAATAATAATCTAGGCGAGAAAATCATGGCAATTGGTTCATAGTAGGTCTCACCCTAGATTGATAATGACAATAGATCGAAGACGAATTTGCAAAAAGTAACTGGGGATTGGAGGAGAAACATATTGTAGATCACTCGTGTGTGAGGAAATCAAACGAAATTGAGTGGAGATGAAGATCTCTTAAGGTTTTGAGCGAGTTTGGAGGTAGAAGAAAGAAAAAGGATTGAAGTTTTGGAGTTGGAGGTACCTTCCCGTGAGATTTTGTGGTCGGACGCAACTATATGGGCGCAACTATATGGGCAGAACATGTGTTCCCGCCGTATAGTTAGCTTTCTGTCAAAATATTAGGGTTTCCTCCTAGCGGTGCAGCTATACGGACGCAACTATACGATCGGAACAACATGTTCTCACCGTATAGTTGGTCGTTAAACTGTCTGTCCCTGCGAAAGAAAATATACAAAGGCATCGATATCTATATAGCCGGAACTATAAGGCCGGAATTTTTATTCCCACCGTATAGTTGGTCGTTAAATTCTCAGTACATATGAAAAGAAAATTTTCTATGGTAAAGATATCTATACGGCCAGAATTTTTATTCCCGCCGAGTTGGTCGTTAAACTCTCTGTAGCCATCAAAAAAAAATTCTTTGAAAACTATTTCTTTTCCTGTAACTTAGTGATATACCTGGTTTATGACAGAAAATGGATAGTAAATATTATCAACCAACAATAGCATGAATAAAGCATAATTTCAAGTACTACCGAACTTCTTCTCCACAAATGGAGTTTCTAGCACTCTTTATTAAACATGAACTTAAACTAAAACTAAAATCTTAACTCAAACCTTTATTTAACATGGGTTGTCTCCCATGGAGAGCTCTTTTATGGTCAATATCTTGACCTTAATGATACTCACTTGGGCCAGATGAGTGGAACACCCACTCCAAAGTAATTGGCTTTCAAAGTGATGGCCTCCTTCTCGTCATGTTTGGCTTTGTTTTTCCTGGGGAAATGAATAACAAAAGGATCTTGTGAAGGCAATTGCAACTTCACGTTCCCTTCATGAAGGTTAATTAAAGCCTTTATAGTTCTTAAGAAAGGATGGCCTAGTATTATAGGAGCAATAGTATCTTCAGGCATGTCAACTATAACGAAGTCAATTAGAGTAGGACATCCTTTGATGTAAACTAAAGTGTTCTCCTTAATTCCTATAGCTTGTTTGTAGGTAGAATCTGCTAGATGCAATTTCAATTCAGTGATTTCAAAGGAGCCAAGATTAAACTTGTTAAAAAGACTCTTTGGGATTGTTGAGACGCTTGCACCTAGATCGAAAAGTGCAACTATCTCATTAGTCCCAATCTTTATCTTAGGCTCAAATATGTCATCTAGTTTAACAGGTAACTTTTCAGTGATTTTCTTGTATTCCTCTTCAAGCTCGCGTACCTTAATTGCTACTTGATCAACAAAGTGTTCATACATGGCTTCATCGTTACCTTCACTTACCGGAATTTTGACGTTGATCCTCTTTACGAGATCTTCGATGGTGTAGCTTAGTGAAGGGGTATTACTATAATAAAGTTCTTCAGGCTCCTCCCTCTGGATCCTCATCATTTTGAGTTCTTCAACAGGATTGTGCTCTGCTTTACCTGCAAATTTAGCTAGAGTGAGAGTTTGACTCTCGGTTATATTACCTAGCTCTGCCTCAATGATCCTCGTTCATTCTTGAAGGGCTTGCAAATCATTTCTCAAACTAACAGCTTGGTTAGATAATTTACCAAGCATGGCATCATGGTTCTCCGTTATTTTAACAAGAATATTGTTTTGTTCATTTTGTGAGTCTATGAAAGACTTAAGTGTTTCTTGGATACTACCATTACTAGTTCCCATATTATTATTAGAATTACCTGCAGGACTTGAATAATGTTTCTGAAACTTAGGATTGTCACTATTCTTCCAAGCAGGGTTATAATCATTACGAGCTACGAAGTCTATTTCTTCAATATTTGTTTCAGGGGTGGCTCTTACCTGGGTTTCCTTACCTTTTACGTCTAGTATGAGCTCATCCAACTTAGCATTCAATTCTTCACTTTCTTGTGGTGAAATAGCATTCACCTTCTTCGTGTTTGATCTTTCCACATGCCATTGGGCATGGTTGTCTTGCATATTGTCTAACAGCTATTTTGCTTCAGTAATATGTTTACCCATGAATGTTCCTCTAGCTGCAGTATCAAGCATAGACTTAGATACATGATTAAGAGCATTATAAAATAAATGGAGGATTAACAAATCTTCCATCCCATGACTAGGACAGTTTCTTAGGCATTCTTTCATCCTCTCCTATGCAAGCGCTAGTGGCTCACGCTCTTCCTGTCTAAAACTAGTAATATTAGATCGGAGTTGCATAGTCTTTGCAGGTGGGAAAATTTTGGTCTTAAATAAAGAAGTACATCCCACCCATGATGTAATAGTATTTCTAGGCAAATATAGCAATCATTCTTTTGATCTCCCTCTTAGAGAGAAAGGAAATAGACATAATTTGACCACATCAAGGTCAACGCCTTTTATACGCATCATATTGATGGCTCAACGCACGGCGCCCAGAAATGTGTTGATGGCTCGTGGTTGATGTAGAGCTTGTTGGGACCCCCAAGAGGAAGGTATGATGAGCACATCAGCAAGTTTCCCTCAGTTATGAAACCAAGGTTTAATTGAACCAGTAGGAGCAAGGAAACACCCCAAAGGTGTTACTAGCTGAGCTTTGGCAGGGCGCACTACCGGTGCTAGTAGCAACGTGGAGACCTACACAACACAACGTGGCAGGGCGCACTAACGTGGAGACCTGCACAACGGTGAGATTGACAACACGGTGAGATTGACAACTTCGTCGCAAGTTGGGGACAAAGTTATGTGGTTGTGTTATGTAGGTCTCCACGTTTCTACTAGCACCAGTAGTGCGCCCTGCCAAAGCTCAGCTAGTAACACCTTTGGGGTGTTTCCTTGCTCCTACTGGTTCGATTAAACCTTGGTTTCATAACTGAGGGAAGACTTGCTGCTATATTCATTGTACCTTCCTCTTGGGGTTCCCAACGAGCTCTACGTCGAAAGTCGAGCGCATCAAGGTTTTTTTGGCGCCATTGCCGGGGAGTCAAGGACATCTTCACAAGGGGAGTCCCTCATAACCAATCTCTTTACTTTGTTGTTTTTGTTTTGCTTAGTTTTATTTTTTGCTTTGTTTGCTTGTTTTGTTCTTTAAAAACACTAAAAAATTAGTTTTACTTGTTTGCTTTCTTATTTGAAAATCCAAAAAAATGACTACTCTTGAAAACACTAAGTTGTGTGACTTCACTAGCACCAACAACAATGATTTTATGAGCACACCTATTGCTCCACCTGTGGCTGAAAATACTTTCTTTGAGATAAAACCTGCTTTACTCAATCTTTTTATGAGAGTGCAATTTTCTGGTATTGGTAATGAAGATGCTGCTTCCCATCTAAATAACTTTGTTGAACTTTGTGAGATGCAAAAGCATAGGGATATAGATGGTGATATTATTAAGCTGAAATTGTTTCCTTTCTCTTTGAGAGGAAAAGCTAAAGAATGGTTTCCTTAACTAGGAATAGTATTGATTCTTGGTCTAAGTGCCAAGATGCTTTTATTGGAAAATACTATCCTCCTGCTAAGATTATATCCATGAGAAGTGAAATAATGAAGTTTAAACAACTTGATAATGAGCATGTTGCTCAAGCTTGGGAACGAATGAAATCTTTGGTTAAGAATTGTCCCACTCATGGACTGACTGCTTGGATGATCATCCAAACTTTTTATGCAGGATTGAACTATTCTTCAAGGAACCTATTGGATTCAGCTGCTGGAGGTACCTTTATGACCATCACTTTGGGTGCTACAACAAAACTTCTGGACAATATGATGGTTAATTATTCTGAATGGCATACTGAGAGAGCTCCACAAGGTAAGAAGGTAAATTCTGTTGAGGAAACCTCCTCCTTGAGTGATAAAATTGATATTATTATGTATATGCTTGTTAATGGGAAATCCCATATTGATCCAAATAATGTTCCTTTAGCCTCTTTGGTTGCTCAAGAAGAGCAAGTTGATGTGAACTTCATAAGAAATAACAATTTTGGCAACAATGCTTATGGTAATAATGCTTATAGGAACAATTTTGGTAACAACAACTATAGGCCCTACCCTCCTAGTAATACTTATGGCTATAATGGTAAACCTGAATTACCTAGTGAAGGAAGAATTTTAGAAGTTGAAAGAGCCACTAAAAACTTCATGCAAATGCAATATGAGCAAAATAAACTATTTACTAAAACTATGGAGGAACAATCTATCATTTTGAAGAACATTAGCCATCAACTTGAGAGTCTAAATAGGGAAATTCCTAGTTTACAATTGAAACTCACTAATGCTAAAAGAAATATATCATCTTTGTCTGAAGCTCAATCTTCATTGATTAATAAAATGGCTGCTAAACCTGAAACTAATGATAATCCCTTTGCAGCTACTAATTCCATACAAGTAAGAATTGATGAAAATGTTAGACTATTAGCTGAATTACATGCTAAGTGCGAAAGAGAAGATGAAATTGCTAGAAACATTAGTGTTTCTACTATCACCACCACTAGTTTTGAGGCTAGTAATAGTTCTACTACTTTAGATGATAAAGTTGATTTTGATCTTGATGGTTGCAATATCTCTGAAAGTTATTAAGTTCCTACAAAAGCTTGCTAAAAGTCCTAATGCTAGTGCTATGAACATGGCTTTTACAAAATACATTACTGATGCTCTCATAAAGATTAAAGAAGAAAAGATGAAACATAAAGCTTCTATTCCTATAAAACCAGAAGATGGTTGGGAACCCATCACTAATATGAAAGTGAATGACTTTGATTTCAAAGCTTTATGTGATCTTGATAGTAGTGTTTCTATTATGCCTAGAAGGATTTATGATATGCTTGATTTGCCTCCTCTTGAAGATTGCTATTTGAATCTCCCACTTGATGATAATGCTAAAAAGAAACTCATGGGGAGTCTTAATGATGTTCTTATTATGGTTAACGATTCCTATGTACCCGTTGATTTCTATGTTTTGGATGTTGAATACAATGCTTCTTGTCATATTACTTTGGGAAGACCTTTTCTTAGAACTGTTGGTGCCATCATTGATATGAAAGAAGGCACCATTAAATACCAACTCTCACTAAAGAAAGGTATCGAACACTTCCCTAAAAAGAGAGAAAAGATTTCTTTTGCTTCTCCTATGAAAACAAAATTTGGTCTTAATGCTTCTTCATTTGAGAACACTTGATTCTTTCTTTGGTTCTTATGCCTAACTTAAAGGCGTTAAATAAAAGTACTTGTTGGGAGATAACCCAAGAGTTTTAGTTGAGTATTGGAAGTTATTACCTCTGTAATAACCTCTCCTTATCCTTTTTATTTGCTTTTTGTGCCAAGAGTAACCTCTAATGAGAGTGAAGTAATGATTGGGAAAGTTGTTGTCCCGAAACAGATTTCTGTGCTTCACCGTAAAAATTCCTGAGAAGGCTCTGTATGTCGGATTAAGCTGTAATGTTTTGTACTTCTGCCCCAGGTTGTTATATAATTTTCGTTAGTTCAACACTTTTTGATTTGAGCAACAGAAGGTCTTCGAAAAAATTCGTCTTTACCAGCTGGTCTGTTTTGACAGATTTCTGCCATTTTCTGCATTTGCTTCTTGTTAGTTCCTCCTTGAGTTCCTTTGAGGAATTGAGCTTTTTGAGGGAAGTGCTCCAGTAGCTAGTGTTCTAATAGAAGTTTATTTGGTGTTAGAACTGAACCTTGAGACTTATTTATCTTAAGTGCACTAATGTTGCTAATGAGATTGTGTGAAGTTTTGTATGAAGGAAAAATTTCAGGTGTATTGAAGGAATGAGTAATGAGATGAAGGATGGACCAAAGCTCAAGCTTGGGGATGCCACATGTGTGACCCCAAGAAATATCTAAGAAGTACAAGAGTCAAAGCTTGGGGATGCCCAACGCATCCCCTTCTTCATCAATAAAAATCCAGGTTTCTTCCAAACGTTTTATTTTTATTGTTTCATGCACAGTTGTGTTTTTCTTGGAGCGTCTTCTTTTTCATTTTTGTTTTGGTTTTTAGTATGCTTGGTTTGCTTAGTTTTATGAATAAGTTGGTTGGACCCCCTCTTTCATACTTTGGTTTGCAAATAGTTTGGTTTGGTTTGGAAAAGAGTAGGAAAGTTCATGCTTTTGTGGTAAAAAGAGCTCGTTTTTTACTGTGGCCTATGCTTTGTCATGTCATGCTTGATATTGTTTTGGCTTTAGGCTTAGTATTCTTTGTTGTAGCATGACTTATTATAAACAATTGAGATTGCTTAATGTGCCTTGGATGAATCATGCGTTGTTTTAGCATATTAAAGCATAGTATAGTGGTATTCTCCTTTGATGCTTTATTTGGGTTGACTTGGCACATGCTCACACCATTTTATGACTATTTCAAGTCACCATAGCCTTTATGATCCTTTAGTTTTCAACTTTTAGTATCACTTTATGCTTTGATCAATGATGTTTTGTCGCTCTGCGTGATTATGGCCATTATTGCTCTCTTAGTTTGTCGCTCCCAGTCTTTTGCTAGCCTCCACAACAAGTATGAGTTCCACTCATGCATCCAACTCCCTAAACCAAGTTTTTCCAAAGAGTCCACCATACCTACCTACTAGCTTATGCTATTCCAAGTATATTCATGCTTTTGTTTACCTTCCACTTGTTATGAGAAAACTAGTGATTAAAGCTCTCACGAACTTGATGGCACACTTTACTTTATTGCCTCTAATAAACTTGAACCATTGGGTCCTTCTTTGTTGCGTATATGCTTGCGCTTTATAAGTTGAAATTAGCAGAACCATGTTTCATGGGGAACGCTTTCAACATTGCACTTGTACTTTGTACCCCGTTGATATTATGTTCTTTTGCTTACGGATCCCGACGGTGTGAAATAAAAGTGGAACTTGTAAGATCATGGAGTTTGTATGTGTGTTAGAGAAACGCCTGGGCCGCTATCCTAAACCATGCCTAATCATGGTGGAAACTTGCAGCATCACCATAGTGAGCACTCTATGAAGCATCCTCGATAAAAATCTATGCAAATAGCAAATAAAAAGATCGCTGAGATGCTCATTGACTGCTTGCCTTGTCATTTTGATTATGGGAAAGCTCCCGTATCATGTGCAAGGGGTACCCCGTTGGCGGTTCTTAATGATACACATATACTTACAATGACAAGAGCTTACTCGTGATTGAAGTTGAGTAGCATGAGGATCGGTCTTCGTAAGTAAGGGGCATGAGATTTCGGTTTATAACTTGTCAAGCATATCCTCTTAGTTGTGTCACTTTAACCTTAATCACCTTCAAGATTCTTATGATAGGGGCAATGAGAGCTGAAAGCTATAAGTACCACAATTTTTGGAAGCTCTTTATGAGACTTGAATCCCTACTTCCTTTTACAAAGGCTTTTCTTCCACCATTACATTGAGTCTCCACCTTCTATCTTTATGCACCTACTTTGAGAGCATAGTGGCCATTCTTAGTTCTATGTGCATTGTCCCGAGACTAGTTGATTGATGCATAACTTGTTATTGCCTGTTTGAAACTATTGTATCTAGTCACTCTTATGAACTTTGAAGGTGTCCTATGCATTTATATTTGCTACTCTATTGAGGGACAAGCTGAATACTATTATGCTATGTTTTCTTTATGTGAAACAAAAAAATGTCTTGCAAAGCATTGTTATTCATGAATATTTTGTTTGTGCCTTTTCATGTTGCGTCATAGTTTCTCTGCTTATTGCTAGAACTTTGTCTTTCATGTTATGATTGAAGTACTATGATCCCAGCTTTGAATGTTTTGCAAATACTTTGATCAAGTCTTTGATGGTGCATGTCACCTAAAAATTATTTATTTTTATCACTTACCTACTCGAGGACGAGCAGGAGTTAAGATTGGGGATGTTGATACATTGCAAATGTATCTATAGTTTTTGATGTTCCATGCTTGGTTTTATCCACTTTCTTGTGTTTTGTTCCAACTTTGGAGTACTTTTATTATGATTTCTTGGACTAACCTATTAACAAGAGCCACAGTGCCAGCTGCCTGTTTTCTGCTATTTTTGGTTCCAGGAAAGTCAGAAAATGAATATTCTCAGAATTGGACAGGACAAAAGCCAAAGTGCCTATTTTTCCGGAAGGGATCAAGTGCCAGAATATGAGACAGAGAGGGGCCAGGCGCCGGCCACACCACCTGGCCGCGCGGCCAGGCCTGGCCCACGCCAGGGGGTGGTCTGGCCGACCCCAGCACCCCCTCGGCCTCTCCTTCCGCCTATAAGTTGCCCTTGGGACGAAAACCCTAGGTACCCGATCAAAAATCCACGAAAGAGTCTGTACCGCCGTCGTCTCTGTCCCTAGATCGGGGGGGTCTAAAGCTCTTCCTGGCACCCTGCCGGAGAGGGGAATTCACCCTGGAGGCCTTCTTCATCACCATGCAAGCCTCCGGTGTGATGCATGAGTAGTTCATCCTTGGACTACGGATCCATGTAGTAGCTAGATGGCTGGTTTCTCCTCCTTTGTGCTTTCATGTTTAGATTTCGTGAGCTCTGTTCATGATCAGGATCATGTATTTGTAATCCATACATGTTGTGTTTGCGGGGATCCGATGGATATTGAGATGCTATTTCAGATTGATTATTGATTCTATCATGTCTTTGTTATTTGAGATCTTGCATGCTTTCCGTTGTTAGTACCTATCTTGGCCAAGTAGATGCTAGCAACTCCAAGAGTTAGTATTTATGCTCGATAGTGGGTTCATGCCTCTGGTAATCTGGGGAAGTGACAGAAATCTCTAAGGTACTAGATGTGCTATTGCTACTAGGGAGAAAACAACAATCCTTTGTTCATAGAACAATCGTATTGTTTACTTAACAGGCAGTTCATAAAGCAATAATCTGTTGCTTGCAACTTAATACTGGAAGGGGTTCGGATGATAACCTGAAGGTGGATTATTAGTCATAGATGCAGTTGGATGGCGGTCTATGTATTATGTTGTAATGCCCAATCAAGTCTCAGAGGAGTCAAGATGATTAGTATATGCATGTATTGCTTTCTCAGTGTTTGTCAATTGCCCCGCTGTAATTTGTTCACCCAGCATGTTATCTATCTAAGGAGAGCCACCTCTAGTGAACTATGGATCCCGGTCCTTTTTCTTTACATACAATCTACAACTGTTTACTGCTTTGTGTTTACTTTCTGCAAACTTTTACTTCTTTCCATTCGATATGTTTAATCCTTTGTTTTCCGCAAAACACGGTGAGATTGACAACCTCATAGCAAGTTGGGGACAAAGTTCTGTGGTTGTGTTGTGCAGGTCTCCATGTTGCTACTAGCACCGGTAGTGCGCCCTGCCAAAGCTCAGCTAGTAACACCTTTGGGGTGTTTCCTTGCTCCTACTGGTTCGATTAAACCTTGGTTTCATAACTGAGGGAAGACTTGCTGCTATATTCATCGTACCTTCCTCTTGGGGTTTCCAACGAGCTCTATGTCGAAAGTCGAGCGCATCACCCCGCTGCAAACGGGCTGGCAGGACAAAAGATGTTGTGCAAGTTCTCATTGCGAGCACGTATGACTATATATGGAACACATGCCTAGGATTATCTAGTACTTGGATGCTTTATCTTATTTATCTGCAATTGCCCTATGTTCTGATTACTATGTGACTTGTCTTGTCCATGCAACGCCCATCCATCCATCCCTATGCCTACCGCACTCGAATCCCACTGTTTACTGCTATTGTTACTATTGTCTTTACTTTACTACTTCTGTTACTTTACTAATCCTATTACAAAACTGTTGCTACTGATAAACTGCTATGAGCAAGATTGTTTCTGGGTGCAGCTGAATTGACAACTCAGTTGTTAAGGCTTGTAAATATTCTTTGGCTCCCCTTGTGTCGAATCAATAAATTGGGTTTCACTTCCCTCGAAAATACTGCGATACACCCCCTATACTTGTGGGTCATCAAGACTATTTTCTGGCACCGTTGTTGGGGAGCATAGCTTTATTTATTAAGTTCACTTGGATTCTCTATTGTTCGCTGCTATCCATCCAACATGGGTAAGTCTCGTGATGGCAAGTTTCCTATTTTACCATCCACTACAAGAAGAGGTACGGTTCTGAACACCCCTGCTGCTCTTGATTCACCATCTGTTATAAGTAAGCTCGTTACACCACCACATACACATGCTACACACACTGCTACTACTGCTGAATCTGAAACTTCTGATGCTTATGATGTTGCTTCTACTGTGCTTGATAAGAGTGGTTCATTAGGTCCTTTCCTAGATGCTACGATTGCCAGAACTATAGCTGGAAATACCGAAACTCCTAATGAAGACACTACCACACCTGTTAGTTCACCTGAGTCTAGTGAAAGTTATGATATTGAAGATGGTTATGTTGAAATGACCGATGAATTTATTAAAGAATGTAAAACACCCATGCTAGGAGCGCTGCTAAGAATCTCCTTGAGAGGTGTACTATTAGACCCAAATTGTCTCCTATTGCTAAGTTTGTTGCTTCTCCCATAAACATTACAGATAAAGATTATGATTTCTCTCTCGATCTATCTTACATAGCTATTGTTGAGAAAGAACCTTTTTGTGGGACTAAGAATGAAAGTGTGGTAGTACATATGAATGAACTTTCTACTATGAGTGGCTTGTTTTCTGATGATATTAAGATGCGTACTTACTTTGTTGCTAAGATTTTCCCCTTTTCACTGAAAGGAGAAGCTAAAACTTGGTTTAGTAATTTACCTCCTAGATCTATTGATAGCCCTGAGTGCTTGATTAGTACTTTCCTGCAAAAATATTTTCCTCCTAGTGCTAGACATGCTATTTTGCAGGAACTTTTTGATTTTAAACAGGGAGAAAAGGAGGTATTGCCCGAATCTCGGGCAAGGTTTTGTGCTTTGATTCATGCACAAGCTAGAAGTCCATTACCTAAGAATGAGCTTCTTGATATATTTTATAATGGACTAACCGAAGAATCTAGGACATACCTAGATAGTTGTGCTGATTGTGTTTTCAGGAATAGGACTCCTAAGGAAGCTGAGGAATTGATGGCTAAAATAAGCAAGAACTATGAAGATTGGACTCCTCCTAAACAAGCTATACCTGAAGTAGTTGTACCTGAACCTACTATTCCTGTGCCTATTCCAACATCAAAGAATAGGGGAATTATTGAATTAAATGATGAAGTGATGAAGGAAGCTAAGAAATGTCTTAAGGAGAAGAGAATCAAAGATGCAGATGTCAAGAATTTACCTCCTATAGAAGAATTATGTAAGCCTATTCCCTACTCATCCACTATTGAGGTGCACTCTCTCCAACACTTTGATGAAGGTGATATCCCTTACTCTAAACCTCCTGATCAATGCTTAGATGAATTCGATATCATTATTGTTAAGCAAGATAATTTTAATAAAAGGGTACAAAATCATCTAATGGAAAACACTAGAGCTATTGTTGAGTTGAAAGATATTGTGGAAAGAACCTCTAATGATGTTAAAATGATTGTTAAACACTTTCAAATGGTTCAAACTCAAATAGATCAACTCGTTAAGGTGCAAAATGACTTACTAGTTAATGCTGCTAAAGAAAAACATGCTTATGAAATTAGAACTAGAAGTGGTGCTGCTACCCAGGATCCTCTATATCCTGAGGGGTATCCCAAAAGAATTGAGCAAGATTCTCAACAAGCTGAAAATAGTGGTTCTACTCATAAGAAAAGGAAAAAAGAAACATAAAACTGTTGTAGAACCCTCAGAACCTGCTATAGATCCTAATAGTATATATATCTCTGATGCTGAAACTGAAAGTGGTAATGAAGAAAATGAAGTGCCTAATGAAGAAAAAGTTGAAGAAGAACCTAAAAACCACACTAAGAATACTAAACACACCAAAGAAGATTTTATTGCTAAGAAACATGGTAGTGAAAGAGAACCTTGGGTCCAAAAACCTATGCCTTTCCCTGATAAGAAACACAAGTCAAAGGAAGATGAACACTATAATAAGTTTTGTGAGTGGATGAAACCTTTATTCTTGCAAATTCCTTTGAATGATGCTATTAAATTGCCTCCTTACTCAAACTATATGAAGGATATTGTCTCGAATAAAAGGAAGATCCCTAATGAAGAAATTTCTACTTTGCTTGCTAATTATTCCTTTAATGGTAAGGTTCCTAAGAAACTTGGAGACCTAGGGATTCCAACTATCCCTTGCTCTATTAAGAATAGTTATGTTAGAACTGCCATGTGTGATTTGGGAGATGGAGTTAGTGTTATGCCTTTCTCTCTCTATAAGAGGCCTCAACTAGAAAAATTAATATCAACTGATATATCTTTGCAAATGGCTGATAAATCTACCACTATTCCTGTTGGTATATGTGAGGATGTACCTGTTCAAGTGGCTCATAATTGCTTGATATTAACTGATTTTGTTGTGCTTGAAATGCCTGAAGATGATAATATGTCCATTATTTTTTGGGAGACATTTTCTTAATACTGCAGGAGCTGTTATTAATTGTAATCAAGGAAAGGTAAGTTTCAATGTGAATGACAAGGAACATACTGTCTATTTCCCCAAGAAGATTGAAAGGACTTATGGTTTGAATTCAGTTGAACATGTTGAGGGCATTCAAGTTGGAGAAATATATTGTCCCATACCAAGAGAAAAATTTGAAACTATTATGATTGGGACAATTGCTATCAAGGTTGAGGTAACATAATCATTAGTGGAATACAAAGTTTTGTCTCATATGGAATTGTTTTGGTAATAAGACCCGATCAAACTTGTTAACAAAAGGATTTCATTGAACAAAATAATGTTTTCACTATCATTATCGTCGTTTACTTCTATTCTATCCATTTTAGTTTTTGCTTTCGTTTAGTTTTCTTTTTGTTGTTAGTTGCTTGCATGTTAGAGTGTCTTAGAACTTCTGTAGTTCTAACTTTGTTTTGTCCTTGCATCATGTTTCCAAAAAAATTCTGTCTGTCAGAAAATCATTCTTCTATGCCTAAAAATGCCCAAAAATAAAGTGTCTCGAAAAATTCCAAAAATTCATATTAAATTTTTACGTGAAAAAAGGGGCAGAGGAGTACCTGGGAGGTACCAGGGGGACCCACCAGGCAGGCACACCACCTGGTGGCGCGGCCTGCCCTGGTGTGGGCCACCCCTGGCCCCCCACTAACTCTCTCACCTGCCACTTTCTTCTCTCTCCCGAGTAAGCTCCAGTTCATTGCTCAAAATCGCTTTCTTGTTGTGCTTGCTCTCGATTTTTTGGATCTCCTTGCTCAGCCCATCTTTCTTGCTGAAATTTGGAGCATTTGTTCCCTGGTATGTGACTCCTCTCCTTGTCCAAGTAGATTTGTGTTTGGTGGATTACATCTTGAGTATTTTGCTGCTATAGGTGACAGGTTATAAGAGCTTTTAAGCTTGTTTGATGCTTAGAGATATAGTTTTGATGCATGTTTAGGCCTCTTACAAGTCCCTATGAGTAGAATCCTTCATTATATTTACTTTGCATTCACTTGTTTAATAGGTGTTTAAATTTCAGAATACCAAGCATGAACAACCATACCTTTGGAGAGATATTTGAGAGTGATGCACCTAGGAGGTCGAGGCCCTCAAGATCGGCCTCTCAGTTTAGGCCATCAAACAACGAAGATCTCATTGCAACTCGTATTGGTAGTGAAAGGGATGATGGGGATGCTCACCCATCCTCTTTTACTTGTTTTACTTTCTTACAAGCTGCAGGTATTCTTGATGATTTCTTGCTACTGATCGAGAGGGTTGGTTTGACCTCATATATGCAAGATGAGAGTGAGAAATACGCTATGCTCACTAAAACCTTCGTTGAGAGCTTCACGTTTACTAACACATCCTATCAGTCAACTGTCTCTTTCAAAATTTATAATCTGCCCTTCACCATGCCTTTGGAGAGATTTCGCAGTATTGTAGGTGTACGCATGGCAGGGACTGTGAAGAGGACGACCCGCTAATTTGTTGGAGCTTTACCGAGGGGTGACCAATGATGATGACCGCGTGGCGCAACGTGGAAAGATAAGAAATATGCAACTCTCCGCTCTTAGATACTTTGCATATTATCTTGCTACTAGTGTAATGGGTAGGGAGAACACAAGAAATATCTCCAACTATCATTTAGCCTTCCTTGTTGCTACGCTTAACAATGATACTCGGTACAACCTTGGCTCGCTTATTGCTCCCCGCCTAGCTGCTAGGGGGCCTATCTATGGGGGCATCATTGCCTCGCGTATAGTCCATGCATTAGGTCTTTTAGTGGATCCCAATGATGCTATACTGGCACCACAAAGGCTTGACCTTGTTGCTATGAAACTCATCGCTTTTTCACTGCTACTTCTGATTTGAACAGTCTAGTATATAGGATGCTTTTCACTGACGGGGATGAAAGGGAGATCCTTTTGCCACAGCCTTCTTTGTTTAGTGTTCACAGGAGACTATGGTCGCGCTCCAAGGAGGAGGTGGACAAGCAGCTTCGATTGCTGGGTTTCCACGAGCAGCACCAGGAGGATGTGCCCTCCTATGATTACTCCGTGCATTACAGAGGGACGTACTCGAGCTCGCACCGGGACGAGGGGACCTCTTCGGCATACCACGGTGACACTTCATCCTGGCCGACTTGGGATTGATACCCACTTAGGCCAAAAGCCTAAGCTTGGGGGAGGTACGCCGACACCGCACTCATCTCCATATCATGTTGCATCGGTACTTTGTATATTCATGTTTCGTTCTCTTTTTAGTTTTCGTTTTTCTTTGCTTTTGCTTTCTAAAACACGAAAAGACCAAAAATATTTCTGTTGTTTCTCTTTGGTTTGCTTCTTTTTCTTTTTGCCTTGGTTTGTTTTTCCCTCTTGCTTTGTTCGAACTATTCGAAAAACCCGAAAAGATTTTGCTTTGCTTGTTTTCCTCTTTGGTTCTTGTTTAAAAAAATCGAAAACAACAAAAATATTTGTTGTTCTTCGGCTTTGTGAGTTTGTTGCAGGGTTCAGCAGTCCTCAGTGGGATTTGGTTTCATATTATTATTCAAGCCACACAAGTGAAGAGCAATAATAAGGATTAATGACAACTTGAGGCGTGGTAAGAGGCTGGTAACGAACTCTATTTGTTTTCATTTTTGTACATATACTCATCATTGTGGGCATGCTTAGCCTGTTCGTGTAGGGTGTATGTTATATTTGGATGCTTAGTAGTTCTTGCTTTCTTATGATTAGCTCCAGCTCGCTAATAGTTTGTAGCATGTCTTATGAATGTTTACTTGCATTGTTCTATTCATAACTTGGTATGACACCGTGGTATCCTCCTCTGAATGTTTCACTTGAATTGACTTGGCACATGCTCACGCATGCACATGACTGTAATAATCAGTTAAGCCTCGCTGAATTATTTTGCCTTGAGGACCTTGAATCACTTTCATGCCATGAGTAGTCCTGTTTTGTTGCAAGCATGATTAAGATAGCTATTGCTCTCTCGTTTGTCGCTCCCTTACTATTGCTAGCCTTCACTTCTACTGAGTGTTTTACTCATGTTTCCAACTCCCTGAACCAAATATTTCCAAAGTGTCCACCATACCTACCTATTAGCATCATTTGCTATTTTCGTGCATATTCAATATGCCTTGTTTTCTTCTGAATAAAATGTTTGCTTGTTATGAGAAAGTTAGTTAGTAAAGCTCTCACGAACTTGATGGCACACTTATTTCCGCACTTAATAAACCTGAACCATTGTGACTGTCCATGAAAGTTATATGCTTGCAAATTATAGGCTGGGGATTAACAGAACCGTGCTATCACGGGGAACGCTTTCAACACTTGTAAATATATACCCAGTTGATACCTTGCTCTTTTGTTTGCGGATGTCGTCGGTGTGAAATAAAAGGGGAGCTTGTAAGTCCATGGAGTTATGTATGTGTGTTAGAGAAACGCCTGGGCCGCTGGTATAATCCATGCTGACATGGTGGAAACCTGCAGCGTAACCATAATGATATCTATGAAGCATTCTTCTTATAAAAAAAGAGAGATAGCTATTGAGAAAAAGAAAAAAAAGATATTTATGAAAAGAGGAAAGAGAGAAAAAAGCACCATTTTCCCATGGTAAATAAGAAGATTGCTAAGATACTCATTGTCTTCTTGCCTTGTCATTTTGATATGGGGATTCTTCCGTATCATCAGGCAAGGGGTACCCCATTGGCGGTTCTCTATGATATGCACATATTTACGATAACAAGAACTTACCGGTAACTAAAGTTGAGTAGCATGATGAGCAGCCCTCATACTCAAGGGACATGGGATTTTCAGTTTATAGTCTGTCAAGCATATAACTCAGATTGGACCTCACTTTCACCTTAACCACATTAAAGATGCTTATGATAGGGGCAACGAGAGCTCAAAGCTAATGAGTACCATACTTTCAGCATTTGGAAGCCTTTCAAAATTATTCAAAACCTTTTCTTTTACTTGTTGAGTCTCCACATATTCTTTGAGCACCTTCTTGAGAGCATAGTTGTCATTCTTTGTGCTTGTCCCATTACTTGATTATTTGTGTTATGACTTTGATGCTTGTATCTTTGATATCTTTACTTCTAGTCATCACTTGAACTTCAGAGGTGCCTTGGCATTCATAATCAAAGGCAAGCGAGATACCACTCTATCATACCTTTTTATGAGCATTGTAATGTTGCTTATGATTATGCTTCATGCTACTTATTTATTTTGTGTTGGAATCTCTTCATAGCTTGCAATGACTATTAATTAGACTCAGTAGCATACTCTTTATTATGAATTGTCTAAGTAGTTGATCACATTGCTAAGAATATTTACATCCTATGAAGCAAATGTGTTCGTGAAAGTTCTTTTATCGCACTCATTTTTCAACTGAATTGCTTGAGGACAAGCAATAAGCTAAGCTTGGGGGGAGTTGATATGTCCAAAATGTATCTACTTTCCTGAACACTTTTGCTATTGTTTCTCCTCTAAACTTGTGTGATTTGGATGCAACTAATACGGACTGATGCTGTTTTCAGCAGAATTACCTTGGTGTCTACTTTTTGTGCAGAAAATCAACTATCAGGAAAAATCCCGGAAAATATGCCAAAAATCCTATTTCACCCGAAGACTCTAGGAGCCAGAATACGAGACGGAGAAGAGCCAGGGGTGGCCACACCACCTGGTGGCGCGGGCCAGGCCAGGCCATGCCAGGGAGTGGTGTGGGCCCCCTAGGCACCCCCTCGGTCTCCCTCTTCGCCTATAAGAAGCCTTCTGACCTAAAAACTCGGGGGGGTTTGACGTTTTTCTAGAAGGAGTTCCGCTCCGTCGCCACCACCAGATTCCACGAAACAGCACCAGAAACTCCGTTCTGGCACCCTGTCGGGATGGGGAATTCGAGGAGATCATCGCCATCATCATCACCATCGCTTCTCCATCGACCATCCATATTTCCCCCATATATGAGTGAGTAATCACCCACTGTAGGCTATGGGGATGGTAGGGATTGGATGAGATCGTTCATGTGATGGCATCAGATTGTTAGGGCATGGTGCCTAGTATCTTTTATTAGTGCTTTATGACTTTGTTGCGACTTGTTATGCTTAATGCTTGTCACTAGGGCCCGAGTGCCATGATTTCAGATCTAAACATGTTATCGATTCATTATGATAGTATTGTTTTTGGTCTTATCTACACGTTGTATACACACGTTGTTGTCTGGAACCAATGGACCCGAAGTGACAGAAATCGGGATAACCGGAGGGAATGGCTTTGATGTGAGGATCACATGTGTTCACGGAGTGTTAATGCTTTGCTCCGGTGCTCTATTAAAAGGAGCACCTTAATTGCCAGTAGTTCCCTTGAGGCCTCGCTGCAAACGGGCTAGCAGGACAAAAGATGTTGTGCAAGTTCTCATTGCGAGCATGTATGACTATATATGGAACACATGCCTAGGATTATCTAGTACTTGGATGCTTTATCTTATTTATCTGCAATTGCCCTATGTTCTAATTGCTATGTGAATTGTCTTGTTCATGAAACACCCGTCCATCCAACCCTATGCCTACCGCACTCGAATCCCACTGTTTACTGCTATTGTTACTGTTGTCTTTACTTTACTACTGCTGTTACTTTACTACTCCTATTACAAAACTTTTGCTACTGATAAACTGCTGTGAGCAAGATTGTCTCCAGGTGTAGCTGAATTGACAACTCAGTTGTTAAGGCTTATAAATATTCTTTGGCTCCCCTTGTGTCGAATCAATAAATTGGGTTTCACTTCCCTCGAAAATACTGCGATACATCTCCTCTCTCAAATCCCTCAAAAAGATGCAAGAATCATAGGAGGGGAGAGGGCAAGCTCTTCAAGGTCAACAATGGAGGAGAGAGTAAGCCAAAAACCAAGAAAGAGCAAGTGTTAGCCCGAAGGGGAAAGGGGAGCTCCTTTTAAAGGGCTCCCCGATCTGCCCGTTACTCTCAGTTTCGCGCACGGCCGGTAGTACCGGTGGGTGGCTGGTACTACCGGTGGCACCCAGCCAATGGTCAGAAACACGATGCAAAAAGAACCAAAACTCGAGCATGGCCGGTACTACCGCTGACCACCGGAACTTCCGGCGGGGACGGTACTACCGCCAGAAAATCCGATCCAAGTTCCGTCAAATAGCGCTAACCAGGCAGAGAGAGTACTGAACCAAAATTGGGTTTACCGGAAGTTGGGCCGGAATTAACACCGGTACTACCGGCGGCATTTCTTCTCGAGTGATACTTCCGACGCCTGGCCAGTAATCCCGGTCAGAGAAACTTCAGAACCAAAACTGCAAGAACTTTTGCATCCGAACTCCAAACGAGATGAAACCAATTTTGTTGGAAAGATAATGATGTGTAAATATTGGGTATCACTAAGGGATACCATGAATATATATGTGAGATACCTCCCAAGGTGTGGCGTCGGAAAACCCGTAAGATCAAAAATGCAATAAGATATGCAAGGGAAATCCGTTTTTGATGAACTAGAGCTTGTTATGAAGATAACCACGAGCTCTAGAAGCTCACATGGACAAGAAACAAACAAGAACCAAGAAGATGATGCTATGTATGCAAAGTTTTGAGCTCTCTCCGAAAGATACGAACGAGTCACCCACTCAAGAGCCCCTCTTGATAGTACGGCTATCTATCCTAAACTCGGTCTACCAACACTACAAGAACACTACAAGAGACCGGTAAAATAGAAACCCTATCAAGATCATACCTTTGCCTTGAGCATCCCACTTGAGCTTGATGTAGACGATCTTGTCACCTTCAAGATGGAACACCTTTCTTGATTCCACTTGCTTGCACTTGCTTGATGAAGTCTTGAGACATGCTCCCCCATACTCCATGGGGAAGCCTCTTCTTCGAACTTGTCTTCATCATTCCATGATTGCCGAGGATGGCAAGCTTCAAGCATGAGATCTTCTAGAGAGGACGTATCTTGAGCTTGCACTTCAATTCTTGACGATGTCTTGAAGATAGCCATGAGGAACTCCCTCTTATTCTTCTTCTTCAAGAAATACTTGATCTTCTTCTTCTACTTGATTCCAATAGGCACAAAGCCCTTGGACAATGCTTCTTCTTTTTCATCCTTGAAATAAACACATGGTCCAAGCGATGCCAATGGACAAACCTACAAGTGAAACTCAATTTGCACATTAGTCCATAGAGATTGTCATTAATTACCAAAACCAAACATGGGGCATACATACCCTTTCACTCCTGTAATACCAACTAAAGTTAAGTAGGAAGCGAGGTGAACAAAACATCGAAAGTTGCACAGAATGCAATTGTGTTTCGATGCTTACATTTATAATAATATAGAAGGGTACCATATAAAGTGTTGTATAATGTTATGGCGCGGCTAATTCGCTTTTAATGTAGAATGATGTGTCCCAGGGCACAGTGCCCATGAGAAAGCCCTCGAGGTAGATCTAAAGTCACTGTAGGCTCCTGGAATCCGGCCTCGTTCTGCTGCCATAGCGACGATGCATACACAAAGATGTTATCATGTGATGATAAAGTATTAATGTCAATCAAGGTGTCATTAGTAAGTTGCAAAGGATTTGGGACTATAAAGTACAGACCCAAGACTTAACCTCTTCCATGAGAAAGCATGTTCAGGGTATCGGATATATATGTGCCAATGATTAAGAACAAATGCAGCTAGTTTATTTGTACTCTAGTGCAAGTGGGATACTGTTGGAAATATGCCATAGAGACAAATAATAAGGATTATTATCAGATTTCATAAAGTTTATGATTAAGTTTTATATCATGCTATAACTGTATTGAGAGGAAACATCAATGGACGTGTGATATATAAACAACTAGGGGTTCCCAGTGAAACTCTAGTCACTGGTTCATTGGTCAACAGATGATCAAGGTTTCCTGATCATGTGGCATTTATGCCAGTTGGAAATGGAGTCAACCCATTCTTAGAATGAGATGATGAACCAATACCCAACCTAAACATCATGACCCGATCATGTCATGAAAGTTACGATGATTAGAAATGCATCCTCGTAGACTATTCCTTAGACCGTGAGGCTATATCAATCACTGTCTCCTGAGAATGCTTAGATAGCATCAAACGTCACTTGGTAATATAGTGATAATAAAGGTGTGTTCAGGTATTCGGAGTAACCGTAGAGGCAATATATGCCAAGAGCAGGATTTTTCCATCCACGTGACGGAAAGATACTCAAGGGCCCACTCAGAGAAGTTATATCCAATAGCTACGCAGCGTGTGATTTGATCACAGGGATATCACTTGTCGAACGAGTCAAGTAGAATTGTTCGGTAACGAGATTCAACACGACATGGTGATGTCATTGATCAGATCTCGGGAAATGCGAGTGTCGAGAGACAAAGGGAATAAGACACGACTGTCCCAGTTCAAACGATGAAAGATCTTCGTGGAATGCACATCGGTCACATGGCCATCCAGGTGCCTCTATCGATCATTGGTCCGGGAGTGTCCCGACCATGTCTGGAGTGTTCCCAAACCGTGGGGTATCACGCTTAAGGGTTTGATGATGCTTAGCGAGTGTTTATAGGATCGGTAGAATCACTAAAGAATAGAAGAGAGAAAACTGAAAGGGTTTCGGTAAGTCCGGAGGATGTCCGCAGTGGAAGTGGAAGGTGTTCCATAGCCATGGAGATTGAATAATATGTGAATGAATGTTAAATATTGATTTAATCATTTATTCATAATTGTTTAATAAAAGAGAAAATCAATTTAAAGGTCAAAAGGCTTAATGGGCCAATTCCGGAGGGAAGAGGACCCATTAGGGAAAGGCAAGAGGGGCCCACACCCCTAGGAGAGGCCTAGGGGGTGGCCGGAGGCCCTAGTGGGCCTGCCCCACGTGGGGCCCATGGGTGGGGGCTGGCCAGCGCGTGATGTCTACGCACTTCTATTCTTGTAGACAATTGTTGGGCCTCCAGGTGGAGAGGTTTGTAGAACGGCAGCAAGTTTTCCCTTAAGTGGATCACCCAAGGTTTATTGAACTCAGGGAGGAAGTGGTCAAAGGTATCCCCTCTCAAGCAACCCTGCAATCAAGATACAAGAAGTCTCTTGTGTCCTCAACACATGCAATACACTTGTCAGGTGTATAGGTGCACTAGTTCGGCGAAGAGATAGTGTAATAAAAGTGGTATGGATAAAATACAACGGTGCCAGAAAAGAGCTTGATGGTGTGGAAGAGACTAAAGGCAAACTGAAATAAAGATGGAAGCAAGTAAACATGTAACATATCTAGTTGCAAACGGTGTTTCAATGTTTAGAAACAAGGCCTATGGATCATACTTTCACTAGTGAACACTCTCATATAAATATCTTCTCTTTATGACACTACTCTTAACTACTCTCCAGTTGGACACTCTAATCCATGGTAGGGCTATAACAAGACACCTCAAAGTTTGCTTTCCACATCTAGATAACCCCACACTGTCACCTTGAGCACTAGATGGTTCAAACAAACACCACAATTTTATAGAGACATCCAACTCCAAATATAACTCATAACAAGTATTTGTAATCTCTAGCCTAAGTGCCACCATGGTGTGCACACTGTCAACTTCACACACATGGGGAGAGCAGAGATCTATTAAAGCACTTGAGTAGCAAGGTAGATCTATATATTACAAGCTCATGATCTCAATAAGATCATGCATAGAGAGAGAGATGAACACATAGCTACCGGTAGAACCCTTAGCCTCGAGAGAGAACTACTCCCTCCTCATCATGGGAATCAGCAACGGCGATGGAGATGGTGGTGAAGATCGATGGAGATGGCTCCGAGGGCACTTCCCTGTCCCGGCAGGGTGCCAGAACAGAGACTTTCTATCCCCCGAATCTCCCCTTCGGTGGCGGCGGCGCTGCGGAACTTTTCGTGGCTGGAGGCTGTTCGATTTAGGGTTTTTGCATCGGGAGGCATCTTATAGGCGAAGAGGCAAGGTCGATGGGCGGGCAAGGGGCCCACACCACCTGGTGGCGCGGCCAGGGCTAGCCCGTGCCACCACATGGCGTGGCCGCTCTGTGGCTCCTCTCCGTCTCGTCTTCTGGCTCCGTGAGTCTTCCGGTAAAATATCGACTTTGGCTTTTGTCTTGTCCAATTCCAAGAATATTCATTTTCTGACTTTTTGGAACCAAAAACGGCAGAAAACAGGCAACTGGCACTGTGGCATCTTGTTAATAGGTTAGTTCCAGAAAATGCATAAAAGTACTCCAAAGTGTGGGCAAAACATAAGAAAGCAGATATAAAATAAGCATAGTACATCAAAAATTATAGATACGTTAGCAACGTATCAACATCGCCAAGCTTAACTACTGCTCGTCCTCGAGTAGGTAAGTGATAAAAAGAAATAATAATTTTTGAGGTGACATGCACCATCATAAACTTGATCAAAGTATTTGTAAAGCATTGAAAGCTGGGATCATAGTAATTCAATCATAACATGAAAGACAAAGTTCTAGCAACAAGGAAAAGCAACTATGTTGCAACATGAAAAGGCACAAACAAAAGATTAATGAATAACAATGCTTTGCAAGACGTTTGTTTGTTTCACATAAAGAAAACATAGCATAGTAGCATTCAGCTTGTCCCTCATAGAGTAGCAAACATAAATGCATAGGACACCTTCAAAGTTCATAAGAGTGACTAGATACAAATAGTTTAAAACAAGCAATATCAAAGCTATGCATCAATCAACAAGTCTTGGGACAATGCACATAAAACTAAGAATGGCCACTATGCTCTCAAAGTACGTGCATAAAGATAGAAGGTGGAGACTCAACAAAAAAGTAAAAGAAAGGCCTTCATAGAAGGAAGCAAAGATTCAAGTTTTATAAAGAGCTTCCAAAAATTATGGTACTTAATAGCTTTCAGCTCTCATTGCCCCTATCATAAGCATCTTGAAGTGATTAAGATTAAAGTGAACAAACTATGGAGTATATGCTTGACAAAGTATAAGCTGGAAATCTCATGTCCCTTGAATACGAGGGCCGCTCCTCATGCTACTCAAGTCTAGTCACCGGTAAGTTCTTGTCATCGTAAATACATGTGTATCATAGAGAACCGCCAACGGGCTACCCCTTGCCCGATGATACGGAATAATCCCCATATCAAAATGACAAGGCAAGCAGACAACGAGCATCTCAACAATCTTCTTATTTACCATGGAATATGGTGCTTTTTTCTCTCTTTCCTCTTTTCATATATCTCTTTTTTTCTCTTTTCTTTTTCTCTTTTTTTCTCAAAATCTATCTCTTTTTTTATAAGAAGAATGCTTCATAGACAGCTCATTATGGTTACGCTTTAGGTTTCCACCATGACAGCATGGATTAGACCAGCGGCCTAGGCGTTTCTCTAACACATATACATAACTCCATGGACTTACAAGCTCCCCTTTCATTTCACACCGACGACATCCATAGACAAAAGAGCATGATATCAACTAGGTACAAAGTATAAGTGCAATGTTGAAAGCGTTCCCCCTGACAACATAGTTCTGCTAATCCCCAACAAATAAGTGCAAGCATAATCAACATAGACGACACAATGATTCAAGTTTATTAAAAGCAAGAAAAGTAAAGTGTGCCATCAAGTTCGTGAGATCTTTAATCACTAGTTTTCTCATAACAAGTTTAATTCGGAAGGTAGATAAAAACATGAATATACTTGGAATAGCAAATGCTAATAGGTAGGTATGGTGGACTCTTTGAAATAACTTGGTTTTAGGAGTTGGATACATGAGTGGAACTCATACTTAGTTATGGAGGCTAGCAAAAGACTGGGAGCGACCAACTAAGAGAGCAATAATGGCCATAATCATGCAGAGCGACAAAACATCATTAATCAAAGCATAAAGTGATACTACAAGTTGAAAACTAAAGGATCATAAAGGCTTATGGTGACTTGGGATAGTCATAACATGGTGTGAGAATGCACCAAGTCAACCCAAATAAAGCATCAAAGGAGAATACCACAATACTATGCTTTAATATGCTAAAACAACGCATGATTCATTCAAGGCACATTAAGCAATCTCAATTGTTTATAAAATGTCATGCTACAGCAAAGAATACTAAGCATAAAGCCAAAACAATATCAAGTATGGCATGACAAAGCATAGGCCACAGTCAAAAACAAGCTCTCTTTACCACTTAAGCATGAACTTTTCCTACTATTTTCCAATCCAAACCAAACTATTTGAAAACCAATGCATGAAAGAGGGGGTCCAACCAATTTATTCAGCAAACTAAGCAAACCAAGCAAATGAAAACCCAAACCAAAACGAAAAAGAAGACGCTCCAAGAACAACACAACTATGCATGAGACAATAAAAATGAAGTGATTGGAAGAAACTTGAGATTTTTATTGATGAAGAAGGGGATGCCTGGGGCATCCCCAAGCTTTGACGCTTGTACTTCTTGGATATTTCTTCGGGTGACACGCGTGGCATCCCCAAGCTTGAGCTTTAGTCCATTCTTCATCTTATTACTCATTCCTTCCATACATCTGGAAATTTTCCTTCATACAAAACTTCACACAATCTTTATTAGCAATATTAGTGCACTCAAGATAATAAGTCTTTGGGTTCAGTTTACATACCAATAAAACTTCCATTAAAACACAAGCTACTGTAGCATTTCCCTCAAAAATCTCAATTCCCCAAAAGAACTCAAAAAGGAACCAACAAGAAGCAAATGCAAATAATGGCAGAAATCTGTCAAAACAGACTAGCAGGTAAAAGACGATTTTTTCGAAGACCTTATGTTGCTCAAATCAAAAAGTGTTGAACTAACGAAAGTTAGATAACAACCTGGGGCAGAAGCACAAAAATTCACGCCTCAAAAGGACGTACAGATATTTTACACGAATTTTTACGGTGAAGAACAGAAATCTGTTTCGGGACAGCAACTTTATCAAGCATTACTTCTCTCTCATTAGAGGTTACTCTTGGCACAAAAAGCAATAAAAAGGATACGGAGCGGTTATTACAGAAGTAATAACTTCCAAGACTCATCTAAAAGTTTTTGGGTTATCTCTCAATAAGTACTTTTCTTTAACGCCTTTAAGTTAGGCATGATAGTTTGAGAAGATGCTCACATAAGGAATATGAATTGAAGTAAAAGAGAGCATCAAGAAGCAAATTCAAAACACATTTAAGTCTAACCCACTTCCTATGAAAAATAATCTTGTAAAGAAACAAGTCATGCAAGCACAAAGCAACAAGCATAGTAAAGAAAAACAAGTGCAACTTCAAGACTTTCCACATAAAGAGGGGAAACTTAATATTATTGAGACACATAAAACCATGTTTCCCTTTCTCATAATAACTTTCAGTATCATCATGAACAAAATTAACAATATAACTATCACATAAAACATTCTTATCATGAGCCACATACATAAAATAATTATTACTCTCACTATAAGCATAGTCATTCTTATTAATCATAGTGGGAGCAAATTCAACAAAATAGCAATCATTATTATTCACATCACCATAATCATCAAATATAGGAGGCATATTGTAATCATAATAATTTTCTCCTCAATAGTAGGTGGACTGAAAATATCATACACATCATTGTAATCATCATATATTAGAGGTATAGTATCCTCAAAGTAAATTTTCTCCTCCGTGCTTGGGGGACTAAAAAGATCATTTTAATAAAAACTAGCTTCCCCAAGCTTGGACTTTTCCATAGCATTAGCAATAATGGTATACTAACAACATTGCTATTAGCATGCAAATAAAGTTTCATAGGTTTTTTAATTTCTCTTCAAACACTTCATGTCCTAACTCAAGATAAATACTATAAAGATCTCTAGTTTTTTTGTTGTTTTCCATTAAGCCTAACTAGTGAAAACAAGAAACAAAAAGACAAAATTGCAGAATCTAAAGGCAATAACTTCGAGCACTCACACCGGAGGATGTGAGTACCTTTTACCTTACCTCCCCAGCAACGGCGCTAGAAAATAGCTTGATGTCTACGCACTTCTATTCTTATAGACAGTTGTTGGGCCTCCAAGTGCAGAGGTTTGTAGAACAACAGCAAGTTTTCCCTTGATCACCCAATATTTATCGAACTCAGGGAGGAAGTGGTCAAAGGTATCCCCTCTCAAGCAACCCTGCAATCAAGATACAAGAAGTCTCTTGTGTCCCCAACACACCCAATACACTTGTCAGGTGTATAGGTGCACTAGTTCGGCGAAGAGATAGTGAAATACAAGTGGTATGGATAAAAGACAACAGTGCTAGAAAAGAGCTTGATGGCGTGGAAGAGACTAAAGGCAAACTGAAATAAAGATGGAAGCAAGCAAACATGTAACATATCTAGTTGCAAATGGTGTTTCAATGTTTAGAAACAAGGCCTAGGGATCATACTTTCACTAGTGAACACTCTCATATAAATATCTTCTCTTTATGACACTACTCTTAACTACTCTCCGATTGGACACTCTAATCCATGATAGGGCTATAACAACACACCTCAAAGTTTGCTTTCCACATCTAGATAACCCCACACTGTCACCTTAAGCACTAGATGGTTCAAACAAACACCACAATTTCATAGAGACATCCAACTCCAAATATAACTCATAACAAGTATTTGTAATCTCTAGCCTAAGTGCCACCATGGTGTGCACACTTTCAACTTCACACACATGGGGAGAGCAGAGATCTATTAAAGCACTTGAGTAGCAAGGTAGATCTATAGATTACAAGCTCATGATCTCAATAAGATCTTGCATAGAGAGATATATGAACACATAGCTACCGCTATAACCCTTAGCCTCGAGAGAGAACCACTCCCTCCTCATCATGGGAATCAGCAACGGCGATGGAGATGGTGGTGGAGATCGATGGATTTGGCTCCGGGGGCACTTCCCCGTCCCGGCGGGGTGCCGGAACAGAGACTTTCTATCCCCCGAATCTCCTCTTCGGTGGCGGCAGCGCTGCGGAACTTTTCGCGGCTGGAGGCTAGACGATTTAGGATTTTCGCATCGGGAGGCTTCTTATAGGCGAAGAGGTAAGGTCGGTGGGCGGCCAGGGGGCCCACACCACCTGGTGGCGTGGCCAGGGCTAGCCCGCGCCACCACATGGTGTGGCCGCCCTGTGGCCCCTCTCCATCTCGTCTTCTGGCTCCGTGAGTCTTCCGGTAAAATATCGACTTTGGCTTTTGTCCCGTCCAATTCCGAGAATATTCATTTTCTGACTTTCTGGAACCCAAAACAGCAGAAAACAGGCAACTGGCACTGTGGCATCTTGTTAATAGGTTAGTTCGAGAAAATGCATAAAAGTACTCCAAAGTGTGGACAAAACATAAGAAAGCAGATATAAAACAAGCATGGAACATAAAAAATTATAGATACGTTAGCAACGTATCAACATCTCCCCCCACTTCTCCCTCTCCTTTAGTCCCACCCCGGGACTTTGAGCGAGGTAGTACCTCCCCTCCCCTATGTATAGTGGGGGTATTTGGCTAGATAAATACACACAATATTCAATAAAAAGTTTCCTCTCTTTGTGGAAGATCTCCAATTGATATTCTCTCTCTCTCTCATGACAGTGGTCCCAAGTTCGGACTACGCGAACGAGAGACATCTTCACCACGAAGCGCCGTCGTGCTGCGGAATTCAGATCCAGGAGCTCTACTTCCGCAACTGCTGCTGGATCGGGGAAGCGGGAGTCATCGTTAGGCACCAGACGTGTGTAACTCCCAGCGAGGTGTCACACTTGAGGCACTCAAGTCGTTGGAGCCGCAAGAGCGCAAGGACTTCATCATGACCTTGAGGTCGGCTTCAGCTCGTCTATATCAACCGCGCTATCCTGAGCGTTGACAACACTTTTTGGTCTTCAAGGGTAAGTTCGCGAAAATCCCCTCCCGTTACTGCATTACTAATAGATAGGTCCTAGCAACATCAGGGGTTTAGGGGAGTAGGGTAAAAATTTATTGTTTTCATACGCGGAACCCCTACATCATCCACTTCATGATTTTTCTACCAGATCCTCCTGGCTGAAGTTAAGTAAGAACTGGATGATTTTGGGGCGACTGGATGTAGCATCTAGTTATTTAGCTTCCATTTTTGTTTTCTAGCAATTAAATCCCGCATGGTGATCGAACCACCAGTTAGCATGGTGTGTGTCTATCAAATCGTTTGAATGTTCTTCCTAGAATCCTGGTGGGATGAGTTGATACTAAGCTAAGTAGGATTCCTTTCTTCTTGAAAATATATCAATAGTCATCGGTTGAATAATCCATTGTGTTGCAGCTGAATTATGGTGTTGTGTTTCAGAGTGCTGCAGCTGAGAGCCTCATATGAGGATTTCTTATCCAAGATGTTTAACAATGTATTCTCCATAAGTACTTAGCGGACATCTCTTGACATTGAGACATGTGCTCAAGTTACTATCAATTGCCTCGAATGCTTAGCTAGATTTTGGTGCTGAAATTGAAAATTGGGACTAGATATTCACTAACAACCAAGTTATAGGACCACAGATTAATTTTTCTATTCAGTTGTTGTTGTCTTGCATCATTGAGACAAAAACCAGTCACTTTTTACAGTTGTTTGAATATAATTTTTAATATACATACTTCTTTCATTATTCAGTTCCAGTTGCGATCTCTGTCCATTACAATTTTACCTTTTCCAAATAATACTTTTGATCTTACCAGTAATTATGATTCAGCTTTCCAATTCAACTTTGATTATATCTGTACATTCGTTAACAAATATTATGCAGAATAAATCTTTTGTTTCTAGTTGTAGTTAAGGTAACATGTGGATGTGTAGAATAGATTCTATGTTCTAGAAAACTAAAATTCATGTGCATCAAATCTGAAGCACGACGGAGAAATTAGAATCAGAATTATAGTCTCTACAAACACTCTACTACATATCTGATCTCAAAGATGCCTTTAGGTAGTTAAATAGGCAAGAACAGATTGATAGCGAAATTTCAAACAATCTAACAATAGGATTCCTAGCTTGAATTTCATAATTGTATATATCCAATCAATTGGTAGCTGTTGGTTCGGTTGTTTTTCATGAAATATAAAACATAGAGAAATTGGCTGTTTGATTTTTATCACCCCTATACCAGACATAAATTGGTGTGAATTCCAAAATGTAGTAAATAGAAGATCCTAGGTCTGTTCTCTCTCTCCTCGTACGATGAGTTACAGTTTCCAGGCAGGCATCCAACCCAACGCACACTTACAAGGCCCATTCGGCCCTTGGGTTCTGAGCCCAACACGGCAACACGAGCACAACACGGCAACACGTCAGGTAGACTTCCCGGTCAACGATGCCGCTGTGTACTGTGGTCGTGACAGAGATGCTGCATCCCCTCCGCTACCGATCTACCCCCTCCCCTCCGCTATCGATCTAGCACGCCGGACGAAGTGCTTCACCGTCTCCTTCCACCAACAGCCGGAATTCTCCCACTCGCCCCTACTCTCTCGGATCTTCTCCCATCCTCTCAAATCGACCGCGTGCCTGTAAGGTACAATCTGCTTCAGATTTCTCAAAATCTTTCCTCCGATCCATAACACAGAGTAACTAACATACCATTATTTTCAGGTTGTTCATCGCGATGTTTGACGCGGAGATGAAGATCCCGGTGGAGGAGGGTCCAGCAAAGGGCGCTGAATGGATCTTGCAGACGCGGACATTCCTGATGCTCCTGGCGACCTTGGTGGCCATCGTCACCTTCCGCGCCGGCCTGAGCCCCCCGATGGGGTTCTGGCGGGACATCTCGCCGGAGAGTCCGTATTTCTCTCCACACATCCCAACAGCTTTCGATTCTTCATGCTTTGCGATTGGTTGTGTTTTTTCACATCCCTAGCGATGCTCCTCTGCCTAGTCTATGAGCGCTTGCACAACACACAGAAGAAGATGACTGTGCTTGCCATCATTTCCATGGTCGACCTCTGCCTGCTTGTCTGTGCCTTCTTTTTCGCCACTTGCCCCGAGCATCCCTTAGACGGTTTATGGTACCTTCTATATGCTGCCATAATTTGCGGGACGGTCTTCTTGGCTGTCTATCTCGTGAGGTTCGTTAACCTTCACGTATCAATTGTTTTGCGTCTACTAATGTTTTCCTTATATTCCGGTATGCAATCATCCCATGTTCTCATTACAGTGCTCTGCGGAAGGACGCTGAGAAGCAACCGAGGAAGAGAGCCAAGAGGGCTCAGCACATTGGATGAAAAATCCCGCCCTAGGCCACTGATATCTTAGATATGTACTGTAGATACATGGAAAAAAACTCATATAGGAGTTCTCCATGGATGGTTGGTGCTTGAGACTTGAGACATTATTACTGATCTATTGCTAGGGTGTGAACTGAGTCAGGATGCCTCTGATCAATTGTTACTATGCCTCTGATTAATTACTTGGGTATCAGCAGCTAAAAAAGAAATTAAGCAGGGAGCTGCTAGTCTGCTATGCTGAACTACTGTCAGTTTTCTTGATGCATATGATCACCACATATGATTTGCTTGTTTGCTTGCAGGTAATGATGCCCTGATACTGAGTTGATGGAAACTGCAGAATCTTAGGCAACATTTCAGGATCATGTTTGAATTATTGTTAAATCAACCAATCGCAAGGAACATGTATGTATATGTTGGCATTCGTTTTGGGTCAGAGCTAATCAAGAACAAAATCCTGCCATGACAGATCACTCGACTGAGACACACTTTTGGAAAGGTTCACTCAGCGGGTTCTTATTCCTCATTGAAGAGACCCTATGCTTCACCGTGTCGGAGTTCTGTCATGATCATACTTGATAGCAGATTGTGTTAGCACTTAGAGGTGACTCGAGGATTGTTGCACTTGGTATTCTATGTTTTTTGTTTGTTACCTTGCCGTCAAAGCACTTAGATTGTGTTAGCACTTAGACCAAGATAGAACCTAGCTTATCTTGGTCTACAAATAGCTAGCACTCATAGCATAGAGACTTTTGTATACTTAGTAATGTGAACTGTAGTGTGCGAGGTAGGTATGTTAATCGGATCTACTACTACCTTCGTCCAGAAATAACTGACTTTGATTTGTTATATTTGAATGTATCTATACACTAAAACGCGTCTAGATACATCCAAATTTAGACAAATCCAAGTCGGTTATTTCTCGACGGAGGGAGTACATAATTTGTAATGCTCAGTATATGTTAATGTTTTTAAATGTAATAACCAATCTTGTTGGTTCTGTAAGCAATGATTCTGGATAATTCTATTATTATGAAAGCAATATCATTACATTTCTGTCAGCCTGGATCAGTTGATGAAAAGAACTTTGCCCTCATTAATTTTTGCTTAGGTTTCCTATTGCCTAAGATCATTTCATCTGTATATGAATATATCGAGTCTGATGTTCTCAACACACTATGCCATTTGCTTAGAGGCATTAGCTACTTAATAGAGGGTTGATGCATTGTGTGCCCTGCTAACCCCTTTCACATGGTTATGTTGATATTTATAGTGTGTGTGCCCTGCTAACCCCTTTCACATGGTTATGTTGATATATATAGTGTGTGCCCTGCTAAACCCATGTAGGAACATCATTTTATTCAGATTCTTGGTATCCTTAGTGTAAAGTTATACCTTATTGGTTGGGAATTGGAGACGTAGTAATCTGGTTGGTGATGGATATTTGTCTCCAAAGCTCCACACAATCTCTCCTCACCGGTGTCAAACATCAGGTGGCAATGACTCATCTTTGGCTTGCTCTGGTGACGAATGATGATGGTGTTGCGGTGCTCTGCGACGTGCAGGACATCCACGCCGACTTGTTTATGCTTGCCGCCGCTGCAGTCACTGCTAGATGGCCGTGGACTTGTCCTCAATCCTCAACGATGGCCCCCTCCAGGCAATCTCGTTGCTTCATGATCTGGTTGTTTCCTTTCCTTCCTACGTGCACTCCTTTGTACTTCCCTGGCCTCGACAGCGATACCCATGGATCCAAAGCTAGAGCATTATCGCTCCTGCCCTATCTATTTCTTTTTAACTTCAGTTTGTTGCTTCTGTCCCTTGATTTGTTTACAAGGGCAATGAGGCAGCCTAGCTGTGTGGCGTGCTCCTGCTTTCGAGCTATACTGGTGTATTTGGTTCTAGTATGAAATGAAACATTGATGTCTTGGAAGGCCTCGTGGAGCGTTTGAAGCTGCAGCCACATCAATGGTTGTAAGAAGTTTATGGTGTGAGGGTTGTATGTTAGTGTAATTCAGCAAACCCTAAGCAAATAATTTGTAGAAATATCCACGCGAAGCGCATGTTCCCGTATGATGACAAATGCAGAATGGCTTCAACTGCCTTATAGTGTTGTGGTAATCTGATATTCCCATGGAGTTTGCTAGCTAGTCATAAAAACCAAATACTAGTTACCAACACTGTGGTGACAAACAATTTTTGGTTATATGCGAACATCTTTCCGTGTGTTCTGAAATAAAAAAAAACATAATTTAGTATACGTATAATATAAATATTTTACAAAATTAACTAAAAACTACAAGACTGAAAAAACGTGAATCGCATATGAAGCTCATAAAACAAGATTGCTCATATGAAAATTTCCTGTTCCCATATAATGGTATTTTACATTTTTGCTCATTACTTCTACATTAACCCCAAAAATGGGATAAGCAGTCTCGAGTATATGGCAATTTGAAATTTCCTTAGAATGTGCTAGTCATCAAAACCAAATACGAACCTCCATAAAATTAATGTTTAGTTCGATGTTACAGATTTAAACATTGACCTGCTATACTTATAGAAAATGAAACCTAAAATAGCTCTATAATTTTGTATGGTTCGGTGTTTTGGGCTGCCTGCATCAACGGGAAAGTTATACATCGTATGGGCAGCGGGGCTCTAGGTTTTCACCGTTGAGTCACCCGACAGAGGCGGCGTAAGAGGCTCCTGGCTTCGAAGATAAAGATCCCTCGCACGAATTCTCAATCCCAAAACCAACAAGAGGCCAACCATTTTATGAAGTCCAACCTTGAGAAGCATCTGCTCCTTAACACAACGGTCCAAACTACAAATTTGAATCCTCTTCGCGAGTGAATGATCAACAAGTGCTTGAAGGATCCCTAATAAGAGCAATATGAATTGCATATGCACCTGGATATTGTACTTGACCAAAATTACTAATAGTTGTGTGGTTTGCGCTTTAAACGATAACATTTTCTTTTGGAAATGAGCATACATTAATATCACACGGATAACAATTACACCTAGCCTCTGCAACAACGCATACCTTAATGGCAATACGGATGCACACAGCCGAAAAAAAGAAGAAGAATTACAAAAAAGAAAAGTCCCGCTGCAGGAATCCGATCCTCAGCAGCAGCGACACTACCACCACCAAAACAACACCAGAAGTCCAACCTCTCCAAAAGCAACGCCTCCAAGAAGGAAATAATGCACAAGCGATGTCATCGCCCGATCAAAGATCTAGGTTTTCACCCTGGAGAAAGTCCCCGCTCGCAAAGCAATGCCTTCTGCAAGGCCATTGCCAGGCACAACCAATGAAGGCCAGACCTTGAGTTTTCACCCTGCAAGGTAAGACTGTGAACTCCTTCTGTGATGCCGCCCCCTCTAACAGACGCTACCGCGAGTCACATATAACCAAGCCAGATCCTCATCGCCATATAGACTCAATCCACCATAGCTCGCCCACATGTCTCTGCCTTCATGACATTCTCCACATCTGACTTCACCACGTGTATCGTCAAAGACATGTCGCATGATGGTAACAGGTAGCAGAGCTTCACCACGCTCCCACTGAAACCAAACGGCCAGCAAAAAACACAGGTGCGCATGACCGAATTCCTTCCAGTCCAGCAAACTCCAGGCATATGCTGAAGGAAATATGCCCTGAGAGGCAATAATAAAGTTGTTATTATATATTCCTTATATATGATATATGTTTATTTTACATGCTAAAATTGTATTGATCGGAAACATCAATACATGTGTGTTTAATAAACAAAAAGGGTTCCTAGTTATGCCGCTCTTATAGACTAGCTTGTTCATTAACAAGATGATCAAAGTTTCCTGATCATGGACATTGGATGTTGTTAATAACGAGGTCACAACATTGGTGGAATGATGTGATGAACATTCATCCGAAGTATAACATTACGATCAAGTCATTATGTTTATATTTCTATAACATCATACGAAGTAATCTTTATCCTTAGACCATGAGATCATGTTAATTGCTAACACCTGGAGAGTATCTTGATAACATCAAATGTCACACCGTAACAGGGTGACTATAAAGATGGGTTCAGTGCTATGAAGGTGTTATGTTGAGGCTCATGGATCAAGAGTGGAATTTGTTAATCCCGATGACGGATAGATATACTCTGGGCCCTCTCGGTGATATCACATTGAGATAGCTTGCAAGCAAGTGATGTGATCACTAGAATGTTATATCACGGGAACGACAAAAGAGTGCATGTCGGTAACAAGATCAAACTAGGTATTTGGATACCGATGATCGAATATCGGACATGTATTATATCATGAGACAAAGGGATTAAATTACAAGCGTTAAAGGTTCTCACGATCACAGAAGTCATCGTTGAATATGCAGGAGTCAGTATGGACCTCTAGGTCCCGCTTCTGATTATTGATCTGAGAAGAGTCTCAATCATGTCTGCATTATTCATGAACCGTAGGGTGACACACTTAAGAGCTACCGGACACCATTTTGGAGCACATATGTTTCAGACGAAAGAATTGCAAAGCGTAGGAATTGTTTCGATAGAAACCGGAAATTGTTTCAGGTGAAATTGCAGAAAGTGGTTCTGCATGTGATATTGAAATATTGCAAGGGGTTATATGTGAATGTTTTTTAATCAAAGTAATTAACAAAATTCTGAATAAATTTAATAAAAGAGTTTTATTAAGTGAGAGAGCATTAAACTTTGAGAATTTTAATGCATTTAAAGTAGGGACTTTAAAGGGGAATATGAAGAGGCATTTTAATGTGGAGGGGTTACCACCACATGAATGGGGGAGGTGAGGAGTCACCCCCATGCGCCGGCCATGGAGAGGAGGGGCACCCCCTCCTCCTATAAAAGGCCCCCCTCTTCCTCCTTCTTCCTTACACCTCCTTGTGAAGGATCTCTCTCCCCCTCTAGAATTATTCCCCCATGGTCTCGGATTAGCGAGATACATGTTCCCGATGGCATTTCGTCTGGAAGGAGTTGCTGCTTCCGCTAGATCGCTGGAGCGAGGAGGTGGAGGTTGTCCGGTGTCTTGAACGTGTGTGCGAGTACGGATGCACTGCTGAGTTGCGGCGCTCAGACTTCCACACGATCTTGAGATCGGCAAGTGTACGACTACATCAACCACGAGTTCCTACTCGTTAACAAAACTCATTGTCTTCGAGGGTAAGTTCTCGATGGATGTATGTCCACCCGTTGCTTTGTACCTAGTAGATAGATCTTGGCGTGTAGTTCTCATCTAGGAAATTTTTTGTTTTCTATGCTGCGGACCCAACAGTGGTATCAGAGCCTGATCTATGCGTAGGTGCTTTGCACGGGTAGTACACATATGTTTATATGTGGGCGATCATGATCATGTTATTGCATCTTCTATGTATTTTGGATATTTGTGGCATAGTGGGATGAAGTGGCCTGGACCAACCTTACATGTCATCGTACATGAGACCGGTTCTGCGACTGACATGCAACTTGTTTTGCATAAGTGGCTGGCGGGTGTCTGTCTCTCCTACTATAGTCAATATCTGATTTACAACGAGTTGCTAATAACTTGGTTATCCTCGTTGTGGTTCATGTTCGTAGGTAAGAACGGTTCTATCTCCGAAAGCCCTAAGCCACGTAAAACTTGCAATTGATAAATTAGAGGTGTCTAGTTTAGATCGTTGCTGGGCTAGTGTCTTGATATGGTATTGTTGTAAGTAGATGTATGATAAATACTCTTACAACACACTCAACGTGTAAGTTCCATAGACCTTGGCCTTACACACAAAGGAATGATAGAGATCATACCACGATGCAAATGATAGAGATCAAATGCATGGGCCATATCATCTCACTTTACACATTAGATGTTAGCATCTTATACTGCTAGTTTGGCACTTTTTGTAGCATTGTAAGATGATCCCTCATTTAGATATCAAGATAAAATTGTGTTCTTCCTTAAGTATGCACCGTTCTGTGGATCGTGTTTCGAGACATCACGTGATGATCGGGTGTACTCGAATCTACGCTGCCATAGGAACGGGTGTAAGACAGTTTTATACACGCGAATACTAAGGTTCTTACTTGGCGAGCCTAGCATGTACATACATGGCCTCGGAACACGGACCGAAAGGTTAAGCATGAGTCATATAGTTGATATGATGCACATATAGATGCTCGCTTTTGAAGCTACATCAACTCACGTGATGATCGGACTTGGTGTAGTGGATTTGGTTCATGTAATCACCCAAAGGACACAAGGGATGTCATTTTTGAGTGGGAGTTTATTAGTAATTTGGATTAGTTGAACTCACTCTATCATAAACTTAGTCTAAATAAACTTTACAAATTCTGTTGTAGATGGCACCACCCGCTTTTAATTTCAATGTGTTCATGGAGAAAGAGAAACTTGCTGCGAATGGTAGCAACTTCACCAACTGGGCTATGAATTTGAGGATTCTCCTCACTGCTGCACAAAAGCAATATGTGCTAGATGCGCCGCTAGGACCCCCACCAGCTCCTAATGCCCCTGACGAGGAAAAGAATATCTATGTGACTCGTCAGGAGGACCACAACTTAGTTCATTGCGGCATACTGTATGGGCTAGAGCCAGAACTTCGAAAGCGTTTCGAAAATGGCAATGCCTTTGATACCATGGGAGAATTGAAAATGATTTTCGATACCCATGCTGCCGTAGAGAGTTATAATGCTACTGAAAAGTTCTTTAACTGCATGATTAAGGAGAACAACTCCATTAGTGAGCATGTACTCAAAATGTCTGGGTACGCCGATAATCTTGTGTCCTTGGGAATAACGATTCCCATTGACTTAGGCATACATCGTGTTCTCCAATCTCTGCCACCTAGCTACAAGAGCTTTGTGATGAACTATAATATGCAGGGCATGAAGAAGTCTCTTCCTGAGCTTCTGTCAATGCTTAAGACTGCAGAAGTGGAGATTAGGAAAGAACATCAAGTGTTGATGATCAATAGGACCATCGGTTTCAAGAAGGACAAGAAAGGCAAGCACAAGGGAAAGAAGGGTGGCAAATCTGTTGCCACACCTAGAAAGAAACCCCGAGCTGGCCCTAAGTCTGACACCGAGTGTTACTATTGCAAGGGGACTGGCCATTGGAAGCGCAATTGCCCCAAGTATTTGGCGGACAAAAAGTCCAGCAAGGCAAACAAAGTTATATATGATATACATGTTATTGATGTGTACTTGACTAGTACTCGTAGTAGCACCTGGGTATTTGATACGGGATCGGTTGCTAATATATGTAACTCGGTTCAGGGGCTGCAGAACAAGCGACAACTAGCAAGGGACGAGGTCAGGATGCGGGTCGGCAATGGATCAAGAGTTGATGTGATCGCCGTCGGGACGCTACATTTCCATATGCCATCGGGATTAGTTATAAACCTAAATAATTGTTATTTGGTGCCTGCACTGAGCATGAACATTGTATCCGGATCGTGTTTGATGCACAGTGGTTATTCCTTTAAATCTGAAAACAATGGTTGTTTGATTTATAAGAATTATAACTTTTATGGTCATGCACCTGTGTTGAATGGTTTATTTCTGTTGGATCTCGATAGTAGTATTACGCATATTCATAATAATAATGCTAAAAAGATTAAAATTGACAATGATATATCTGCATATATGTGGCACCGCCGTCTAGGTCATATTGGCGTTAAACGCATGAAGAAAGTCCACTCTGATGGACTTTTGGAATCACTTGATTTTGAATCATTTGATACATGTGAGCCATGCCTTATGGGCAAGATGACTAGAACGCCGTTTTCCGGTTCAATGGAATGGGCGACAAATTTATTGGAAATCATACATACTGATGTGTGTGGACCAATGAGTGTGTCGGTGCGAGGTGGATATCGTTATTTTGTTACTTTCACGGATGATTTGAGTAGATACGGGTATATCTATTTGATGAAACACAAGTCTGAAACCTTTGAAAAGTTCAAGGAATTTATGAATTAAATGGAAAATCATTGTAATAGAAAGATAAAATTTCTTCGGTCTGACCGTGGAGGTGAATATCTAAGTTACAAGTTTAGCACACACATGAAGGAGTGTGGAATAGTTTCATAACTCACGCCTGCCGGAACACCACAATGTAATGGTGTGTCGGAACGTTGTAATCATACCTTATTGGATATGGTTCGATCTATGATATCTCTGACTAACTTGCCACTGTCATTTTGGGGTTATGCACTAGAAACAGCTGCATTCACTTTAAATCGGGCACCATCTAAATCCGTTGAAACGACACCGTATGAATTATGGTTTGGAAACAAACCTAAGTTGTCATTTCTTAAAGTTTGGGGATGCGATGTTAATGTGAAGAAACTTCAACCGGATAAACTCGAACCCAAAGCATAAAAATGCGTCTTCATAGGATACCCTAAGGAAACGGTTGGGTATACCTTCTATCACAGATCCGAGGGCAAGGTTTTTGTTGCCAAGAATGGATCCTTTCTTGATAAGGAGTTTCTCACGAAAGGTGTGAGTAGTCGGAAGGTAGAACTCAAAGAGGTTAGTGAACCTTCTCTTCATGAAATGGCGAGTAGCGCAGCACCGGAAGTTGTTTCGGAGTTGACTTCACCTAATGAAGAGAGAGCTAATGATATTGATCATGAAACTCCGAAAGAGGACACTACTAAACCTCGCAGGTCAAGTAGGACACGTGCAACTCCTGAACTCTACGGCAATCCTATTGTGAATTTCATGGTTGATGAAATGGATGACCCTGTGACGTATGAAGAAGCGATGATGAGCCCGGATTCCAACAAATGTCTAGAAGCCATGAATCCGAGATGGAATCCATGTACGAGAACCAAGTTTGGACCTTGGTGGACATACCTCATGATCGAAAGGCCGTTGAGAATAAATGGATTTTCAAAAAAAAACTGATGCTGATGGTAATGTGACCATCTATAAGGCTCGACTTGTCGCAAAGGGGTTTCTATAAATTCAAGGAGTTGACTACGATGAGACATTCTCTCCCGTAGCGATGCTTAAGTCGGTTAGGATTATGTTAGCAATTGCTGCATATTTCGATTATGAAATATGGCAGATGGATGTCAAAACTGTGTTCCTCAATGGTAATACTGAAGAAGAGTTGTATATGATACAACCTAAGGGTTTTGTCAATCCTAAGGATGCTAATAAGGTATGCAAACTTCAGTGATCCATCTATGGACTGAAGCAAGCATCCCGGAGTTGGAATCTCCGCTTTGATGAGGTGATCAAAGAGTTTGGATTTGTCCAAACTTATGGAGATGCTTATATTTACTAGAAAGTGAGTGGGAGCAATGTGGCATTTCTGATATTATATGTGGATGACATATTATTGATTGGAAATGATATTGATCATTTAAACAGTGTTAAAAGTTATCTAAATAGCAAATTTTCGATGAAAGACCTTGGTGAAGCGTCATATATATTAGGCATTAAAATCTATAGAGATAGATCGAGGCGCCTAATTGGGCTATCGCAGAGTACATACCTTGATAAGATATTAAAGAAGTTTAATATGGACAGAAGTAAGAAGGGGTTCTTACCTATGTTGCAAGGCAAGACATTGAGTAAGACTCAAACTCTGGCTACGGCGGAAGAAAGAGAGATAATGGATAAGATCCCCTATGCCTCGGCCATAGGCTCTATTATGTATGCCATGTACAAGACCGGATGTGGCACATGCTATTAGTTTGACTAGTAGGTACCAATTTGATCCAGGTTCGGAACACTGGATAGCGGTCAAGAACATCCTCAAGTACTTGAGAAGAACTAGGGATATGTTTCTTATATACAGGTGAAGAAGAGCTAGTCGCTAAGTGTTAGGTCGATGCTAGCTTTGACACCGATCCGGATGACTCTAAGTCTCAATCCGGATACGTATTTCTCTTGAACGGAGCAGCAGTTAGTTGGAGGAGTTCCAAACAACTTGTGGTGGCTGGATCAACGACGGAGGCTGAATATGTTGCTGCTTCAGAAGCGATGCAGGAAGCGGTTTGGATCAAAGAGTTCATTACGGAACTAGGTGTGGTTCCTAGTGCATTGGACCCGATGGTGATCTATTGTGACAACAATGGAGCCATAGCCAACGCCAAGGAACCGAGGTCTCACAAGAATTCCAAGCATATTAAGCGCCTGTTTCACTCCATCCGCGAACATGTAAAGGATATAGATATAAAGATTTGTAAAGTACACACGGACCTAAAAGTAGCAGATCCGTTGACTAAAGCTCTCCCTAGGGCAAAACATGATCAACACCAGAACTCCATGGGTGTTAGATTTATCACTATGTGAACTAGATTATTGTCTCTAGTGCAAGTGGGAGACTGAATGAAATATGCCCTGAGAGGCAATAATAAAGTTGTTATTATATATTCCTTATATATGATAGATGTTTATTTTACATGCTAGAATTGTATTGATCGGAAACATCAACACATGTGTGTTTAATAAACAAAAAGGATTCCTAGTTATGCCTCTCTTATAGACTAGCTTGTTGATTAAGAGCATGATCAAGGTTTCCTGATCATGGACATTGGATGTTGTTAATAACGAGGTCACAACATTAGTGGAATGATGTGATGAACATTCATCCGAAGTATAGCATTACGATCAAGTCATTATGTTTATATTGCTATAACATCATACGAAGTAATCTTTATCCTTAGACCATGAGATCATGTTAATTGCTAAGACCTGAAGAGTATCTTGATAACATCAAACGTCACACCGTAACATGGTGACTATAAAGATGGGTTCAGTGCTACGAAGGTGTTATGTTGAGGCTCATGGATCAAGAGTGGAATTTGTCAATCCCGATGACGGATAGATATACTCTGGGCCCTCTCGGCGATATCACATTGAGATAACTTGCAAGCAAGTGATGTGATCACTAGAATGTTATATCACGGAAACGAGAAAAGAGTAAATGTCGGTAACGAGATCAAACTAGGCATTTGGATACCGATGATCGAATCTCGGACATGTATTATATCATGAGACAAAGGGATTAAATTACAAGCGTTAAAGGTTCTCACGATCACAGAAGTCATTGTTGAATATGCAAAAGTCAGTATGGACCTCCAGGTCCCGCTTCTGATTATTGATCTGAGAAGAGTCGCAATCATGTCTGCATTATTCGTCAACCGTAGGGTTACACACTTAAGAGTTACCGGACACCATTTTGGAGCACATATGTTTCAGACGAAAGAATTGCAAAGCGCGGGAATTGTTTCGATAGAAACCGGAAATTGTTTCGGGTGAAATTGCAGAAAGTGGTTCTGCATGTGATATTGAAATATTGCAAGGGGTTATATGTGAATGTTTTCAAGTAATTAACAAAATTCTGAATAAATTTAATAAAAGAGTTTTATTAAATGAGAGAGCATTAAACTTGGAGAATTTTAATGCATTTAAAGTAGGGACTTTAAAGGGGAATATGAAGAGGCATTTTAATGTAGAGGGGTTACCACCACATGAATGGGGGAGGTGAGGAGTCAACCCCATGCGCCGGCCATGGAGAGGAGGGGCACCCCTCCTCCTATAAAAGGCCCCCCTCTTCCTCCTTCTTCCTTACACCTCCTTGTGAAGGATCTCGCTCCCCCTCTAGAATTATTCCCCCATGGTCTCGGATTAGCGAGATACATGTTCCCAGTGGCATTTTGTTTGGAAGGAGTTGTTGCTTCCACTGGATCGCTGGAGCGAGGAGGTGGAGGTTGTCCGGTGGCTTGAACGTGTGTGCGAGTACGGATGCGCTACTGAGTTGCGGCGCTCGGACTTCCTCACGATCTTGAGATCGGCAAGTGTACGACTACATCAACCACGAGTTCCTACTCGTTAACAAAACTCGTTGTCTTCGAGGATAAGTTCTCGATGGATGTATGTCTTGAAGGGTTCCGTAGCAGAAAACAAAAATTTTCTATCTACTCGAACACTAATACCAGGATCTATACTATGTAGACATAAGTAACGAAGAAGGAATACAGTATTCATACCTTTGCAGAAAGAGGCACGCCTTACGCAGGAAGGCGTATATTGATGAAGACGAGCAGCACCCCAAGTGTGGTGCCTCCGAAGTTCGTCACACGTCCGGTGTAGTGGACGTCAACCGGGCTCCGATCCAGCCGAGCAGCGGAAGAAGTAGATGCTAGATCGTCGATCACACGACGGTAGTCTGAAGGTGGAGAACTCAACCACGAGGTCCTCCCCAATATTACGGGTAAGTCCTCAGTAGAAGAGAGAGAGAATGAGATGAATGGGTGTGTTCCATGGGGAAGGGGGGACCCCTATATATAGTAGGAGGGGGGGCATACCACCCAGGGGCCAGGCGGTGTGGGACTAATGCCCACACCCACCGGCCACCTTGGGGCAGCCGCTGGCCCTAGGTGGGCCCCACTCGGGTGGCCCATTATCCCTAGGCCGGCTGGCCCCCTCCCCTTAGGCGCCTTGCCCACTTGGGCCTCCCCTCGGGTGAGGCCCATTAGCAATATAGTGCCTTTTAAAATAAAATAAAATATATATTTAATATTAATTCTCCAATTAACATTCAAATACACATATTATATTATTCCTTTACTCCGGAACATCTTCTGGAGCCCTTCCGATCTCCATCGGATATTACCGAAACTATTCCGGTTTCTCTCTCTTCCTATTTCTCATACGATACCTCATCTACCCTAAGCGTCCCCACCCTTAAGCGTGACATCCTTTGGTTCGGAAACACTCCGGACATGATAGAGACCTTTCTCATATCAATGATCAACAGAGGGACCTGGATGGCCATGTGACCCCCGTGCGTTTCACAAATACAATCGCTCGAACCGTGAGATAGTCGTTCCCCATTCCCTTTGTCATACGATACCTAATTCATCCGAGACTTGATCTTCGGTATCTGTATACCTTAGTTCGATCTCGCTACCGATGAACTTGTTTTACTCGTTATCATGTCATTGCATTCTGTGACCTAGTCACATGCTTGCAAGCTTCATTAATGCAATGTCACCGAGATGGCCACATGTATCTGTCCGTTACATGGACTAGACAAATCCTGGTCTTGATATGTACTCCTCTACGCATTCCTTCGAAAAACCTGAGTGGCACCTTTTTGATCACCCTGTTACGAGATGATTCTTGATAACCATCTAAGCTTCTTCCTGAATGGTGATTTGCATTACCTCACAGTCAAAGGATCAGGTTGCATGGTTCTCTGTGTTTTATCATCAATGGTGAACATGTAACTAGATCTCATTACGATATAACGGTCAGATGTTTGTCTATCATGTTATTTAACTAATAACATGACCTCATTGTCAGTTGGCATAAATGCCCATGGTCTTGAAACATAGACCATGCTCATGACCAATGAACTAGTTCACTAGAGGTAACTAGAGACATGGTTTGTTTACATACCACACGTGTATTAACGTTTCGTATTAACGCAGTTATAGCACAGTATGAAACGTACTTTGAACATACAGGAGGTATATCAAATAATACACTTTATTATTTGCCTCTAGGGCATAACTCCTTCAGTCTCCCACTTGCACTATAGTATATACAAAACTAGTTTACAGTAGGCAGGAACCTAACACCAATGGAATCTCGGTGTTGTTCGTGCTTGTCATGTTGGAGAGCTTTAGTCAAAGGATCTGCTACATTCAGTTCCGTATCTACTTTGCAAATCTTGACTTCACCTTCTTCGACAATCTGTCGGATGACGTGAAATCTAAGCTTGATGTGTTTGGCTATGGAATGAGTTCTTGGTTCCCTTGCATTTGCAATAGCTCCCGTGTTATCACAATAGATCGTCACGGGGTCTTGTGCATTGGGAAAAACTCCTAGTTTGATGACGAAATTCCTTAGCCAAACAGCTTCATTTGCTGCATCTGCTGCAGCAATGTATTCAGACTCCATTGAAGATTGTGCCACCACTGGCTGCTTCTTGCTCTTCCAGCTTACCGCCCCACCATTCACCAAGAAAACAAATCCTGTTTGAGACTTCGAGTCATCATGATCTGAATTCCAGCTCGCATCTACGTGACCTGTTACGTTTAGAGCTTCATCATTTCCTCCATAGATTAGGAACATATCCCTTGTTCTTCTCAGATACTTTAGGATATTCTTCACAACTGTCCAGTGATCCGGTCCTGGATTACTCTGATATCGGCTCGTCAAACTAAGAGCCAATGCCACATCAGGTCGAGTACTAAGCATTGCATACATGATAGATCCTATTGCAGAAGCGTAGGGGACGTCAGACATATTTTCTTTATCATTGTCCGTCACAGGACATTGAGTCACTCTCAAGTTGCAATTCTTCATCATAGGTGTAAAACCCCTTTTGGTGTTTTCCATTTTGAACCTCTTCAAATCTTATCTATGTATGTACTCTGACTTAATGCTATTAGGTGTCTTGATCTATCTCTATAGATCTTGATTCCTAATATGTATGGAGCTTCACCTAGATCCTTCATGGAAAATTGGTTGCTCAAATACGCTTTCATGCTATTCATAAGATCCACATCGTTTCCCATGAGTAATATGTCGTCCACATATACTACTAAGAAAACTACCGAGCTTTCTTGTAAACGCAGAACTCTTGTTGATTCTGGATAAATCCAAAACTTTTGATCACTTGATCAAAACGTTGGTTCCAGCTCCGAGATGCTTGCTTCAACCCATAAATGGACCGTTGGAGCTTGCACACCTTTCCAGCATCTTTAGGATCAACAAAACCTTCCGGTTGCATCATATACAACTCTTCATCAATGTGACCATTGAGGAATGCGGTCTTGACATCCATCTGCCAAATTTCATAGTCGAAATGTGCAGCAATTGCTATTAAAATCCTGACAGCCTTAAGCATCACTACGGGAGAATAAGTCTCGTCATAGTCAAATCCTTGGATTTGTCGAAAACCCTTTGCGACAAGTCGAGCTTTGTGAACGGTTACATTACCATTCGCATCTGTCTTTTTTCTTAAAGATCCATTTATTTTCCACGGCCTTGCGACCTTCTAGAAGATCAACCAAGGTCCAAACTTGGTTTTCATGCATGGATCCTATTTTGGATTTCATGGCTTCTAGCCATTTCTCGGAGTCAGCACTACCCATAGCTTCTTTGTAGTTTGCTGGTTCATCCTGACCATCTAATATGATAGACATTACAAGGCTACTGTACCAGTCTAGAGTGGCACGAACCCTTGTAGACCTGCGAACCTCAGGAGTTTCGATGTCATTGTTTTGATCAGCATCAATGGGCTCCTCCTCCATGTTGGAGAGCGGTTTCGGAACAGTTCCCGTTGCGCTACTCGGAATACGAAGAGAAGGGTCAACAATTTCATCTAACTCTATTTTCCTTCCACTTACTCCCTTTGCAAGAAACTCCTTTTCGAGAAAGGTGCCATTTTTAACGACAAACGTTTTGCCTTCGGCTTGGTTGTAGAAGGTATACCCAATGGTTTCCCTCGGGTATCCTATACATTTTTCCAATTTAGGTTCGAGTTTGTCAGGCTGCAGTTTCTTAACATAAGCCTCACAACCCCAAACTTTCAGAAATGACAACAATGGCTTCTTGCCATGCCACATCTCATATGGGGTTGTCTCCACGAATTTGGATGGTGCTCTGTTTAAAATAAAAGCGACGGTTTCTAACGCGTATCCCCAAAAAGACACAGACAAATCAGTTAAAGACATCATGGACCGTACGCTATCCAATAGGGTTCGGTTACGACGTTCCGACACACCATTACGTTGTGGTGTTCCAGCTGGCGTAAGTTGTGGTACAATCCCACAGTCCTTTAAGTGCATGTTAAACTCATAACTCAAATACTCGCCTCCTCGATCTGATCGAAGGTGCTTGATTTTCTTGTTAAGTTGATTCTCTACCTCTTTCTGAAATTCCTTGAACTTTTCAAAGGTTTTAGACTTGTGCTTCATCAAGTAGATATATCCATATCTGCTCAAGTCATCAGTAAAAGTAACAAAGTAACGATAACCATTGCGGGTTGAGACACTCATTGGTCCACATACATCCGTAATGTATGATCCCAAGTAGGTCTACGGCTCTCTCTATTATACCGGAGAATGGTGTCCTGGTCATCTTGCCCATGAGACATGGCTCACATGTATCAAGGGATTCAAAGTCCAATGATCCAAGAAGCCCTTCTGAATGAAGCTCATTCATGCGTTTTACGCCAATATGACCAAGACGGCAATGCCATATGTACATGGAATTATCGTCACTGTGCTTACAACGTTTGGCATCAACACTATGGATGTGTGTATCACAATCAAGATCAAGTAAGAATAAACCATCACGTACAGGTGTATGAACATAGAAAACATCATTCATATAAATTGAACAACCATTTGTTCCTGATTTAAACGAATAATGGTCTTGCAACAAGAAAGACCCACTCACAATATTCATACTCAGTGCGGGTACATAATAGCATTTATTCAAAATCAATAAAATCCTGACGGTAGACGTAGATGCAGGGTGCCGACGGCCATCACTTCGACCTTCGAGCCATCGCTGATGCGCATCGTCACCTCGTCCTTCCTCAGGCGCCTCCTACTCTGCAGATCCTGCTGAGAGTTACAAATGTGAGCAACAGATCCGGTATCAAATACCCAGGTGTTACCCCTGGCGCTTGTAAGTTATACATCAATAACATGTATATCATATATACCTTTGTCCGGAATGGCTATCTTGCCAGCTCGCTTGTCTTCAAGGTATTTGGGGCAGTTGCATTTCCAGTGCCTATCCCCTTTGTAGTAGAAACATGAAGTGCCAGGCTTAGGCCCAGGCTTGGCAGCTTTGAGATGGTGGCAACAAACTTTCCATCCCTCTTAGGCTTCTTGCTCTTGCCTTTCCCTTTTTGCCCCGGTTTCTTAAAGTTGGTGGTCTTGTTGACCATCAGCACCGTGTGTTCCTTCTTGATTTCAACCTCAGCAGTTTTGAGCATGGCGAACACCTCAGCAAGGGTCTTAGTCATTCCTTGCATGTTGTAGTTCACCACAAAACCCTTGTAGCTAGGGGGCAGCGAATGCAGCACCCTATCTATAGCGAGTTCCTCCGGGATTTTGCAATCCAGGGCGTTTAAGCGTTTAACATAGCCAGACATTTTTACCACGTGCTCACTAATATTGCTGTGCTCTTCCATTTTAGCAGAGAAGAAGAGCTCGGAAGCATCATACCTCTCTGCACGAGCCTGTGGAGCAAAGACAGCCTTGAGATCCTCAATGATCTCAAAAGCATTCATCTTCTCAAAACGCTTTTGAAGCTCCGGCTCCATGGCATAGAGCATTCCACTCGGATGAGGGAGAAATCATCCGCCTTGGACTGCCAGACATTCTTTTCGTCCTCAGAGGCGGAATCTGCAGGCTTAGCCGGTAGCTCAGCCTCGATGACATAAGTCAACTTGTAGGGGACTAGGAGGATCCCAAGATTGCGGAACCATGCAGTGAAGTTGGTTCCATCAGTTTTCAGCTTGTCCTTCTCGAGGAAAGTGCTAAGGTTGAAGGTGGGTGGGCGAGACATCTACAAAGGAATTTGCAAAGTATTTAGACTATGTTCATAATAACGAGTTCGAGTATTAACTAAAAGAACTCCCACTTAAACGAACATCCCTCTACTCGTTTAGTGATCACATGATCCCTATCCTCTGTACCTCCCCCGATCGTCACGGCCATCAGTGCAGTATCAAAGGTGGACATTCTCTAATGTCGATCACATCAACTATGTGATTCATGCTCGACCTTTCGGTCTCTTGTATCCCGAGGCCACGCTTCTCTAGTGTGCTAGGCTCACCAGTCCTAACTCGTGTGTATTTGCAGTGCAACATGGCTTACACCCACTGTATGTGAACGTAGATATGTCTAATACCCAGGCCTATCACCCTGGATCGCCTCATACCGAAGAACTTTCTTGGTGGTGCACACACAAGGGGAATACGATAACTGGAATACTATGAGGGATTATCTTATTATGCTACCGTCTAGTAAGTATACTCACACTTCTAAAGTGAAATGTTATGACATGGTTATAGATTTGTGATCATCATCAACAGCTTCAATGAGAGTTTTCACAAACTTGTCATTGCCATGTTACAATACTTGCCCCTATGCAATAACGAAGATAGACGCTTCTATATTAACTATTGCATGTTTTACGCGGCTTTAGGGCTTTCGCAGTAGAACCCTTTCCCACCTACGAACGTCGAGCCACAACATGGATTTAATGATTGCCGTTCTTCTTCCCTTTTCAGGGCCCTCCAGTGTTAATGCCATATCAACTACTATAGAGAGACAGACACCCCCCTAAGCCACTTTGATTTGTGGACCAGTCTCGTGAATCACCATGTGAGGTCGGTTGGGAGCCGCTTCATAAAACAGTGCCGCGATATGAACAATAATACTAAAGAGGGTAGAAACTAGAGAATCAATGCCCACATATTGCTATGTGTTCTATCCGTACGACATGTCTACCCATAGACCCGCTCTGATACCACTGAAGGGTTCCGTAGCAGAAAACAAATTTTTTCTATCTACTCGAACACTAATACCAGGATCTATACTATGTAGACATAAGTAACGGAGAAGGAATATAGTATTCATACCTTTGCAGAAAGAGGCATAACTTCTTGATATGTAGACATATCTGTCCGTTACATGGACTAGACAAATCCTGGTCTTGATATGTACTCCACTACGCATTCCTTCGGAAAACCTGAGTGGCACCTTTTTGATCACCCTGTTAAGAGATGATTCTTGATAACCATCTAAGCTTCTTCTAGAATGGCGATTTGCATTACCTCACAGTCAAAGGATCAGGTTGCGAGGTTCTCTGTGTTTTATCATCAATGGTGAACATGTAACTAGATCTCATTACGATATAACGGTCGGATGTTTGTCTATCATGTTATTTAACTAATAACATGACCTCATTGTCAGTTGGCATAAATGCCCATGGTCTTGAAACATAGACCATCCTCATGACCAATGAACTAGTTCACTAGAGGTAACAAGAGACACGATTTGTTTACATACCACACGTGTATTAACGTTTCATGTTAACACAATTATAGCACAGTATAAAACGTATTATGAACATACAGGAGGTATATCAAATAATACACTTTATTATTTGCCTCTAGGGCATAACTCCTTCATGTCCACCCGTTGCTTTGTACCTAGTAGATAGATCTTGGCGTGTAGTTCTCATCGTAGGAATTTTTTTGTTTTCTATGCTGCAGACCCAACATATGCGCCCATGGGAGTTCGCCGGTGGAGCCTTCTGGAACCATACACTCCGACCAGATCCATGGAGACACGCATCAAGCAGATCTTCGTCTTGGTGCGAGAGAGATCCGAGGACCACCCCCTTTATTGAAACCGAGTCAGCAGCCCCCACGCTACCCGCCGGAAACTAGCAGGATCCGCCGCATAGCGACAAGATCGCTCGGCCGACCACTCCGACGGAGAAGGAAGTCACCTCCACCATGCCAGGGGCAGTAGCCCCAAGCGCCCTAGCGTCGCGAGCATGACCCGGAGATCCTGGGCGCCGGCGTCGGCGACGAACGGAATAGATCTCGGCCCAAAGGCACGAATTCCCGCCGCCGCGTGCAGCCATCTGGGCCAAGGACCCCCAGCCGCCGCCAGCCACGACGCCGCCGCCGTCATGCCAGATCGGCCAGGGTCACCGCCGCCGCCGCCAGATCTTTGCCCGGCGACGCCCCGGGCGGCGGCGGGCGGGAGATTCACGAGGGAGAGGTCGGCCGGGGAGGAGGGAGGCTCGCCCGGCGCGGCGCGGCGCCGCCGCGCGGGTGCGGGAGATGGGTCTATCGTCGCTCTGCTGGCCGTTCCAATCTTAACTATAACATTATTATATGCTTCAAAATAGATGTTTTATGTCTGGGAGGCTACAGGGATTCCATCATGTCGCTCAATTGGTTAGTAAACCTCCTGAGCCAGCTCTACGAGACCCATGGCAGCTGGCCTAGGCTCACTGGTAGGGCCTCATCACCTTCTTGTCCGGCGAATTGCATCCTTTTGCAGCTTCCCTCCTTACTAAATCTTTGGAGCAGCTTTATATATGGTATGTGCTCTCCACATGCGATGCTAGGGTGGAGACTCTCTGCTACACGATTCATGTGCATGTACCGTGCAATTTTAGCGAGCATATATCTAGTCTTTATTTTTCTCAAACTATCCTATATCCGGTAAATATTGATCCAAATATATTTTAAACTATCCAATATTTCAGATATTCTTGACCTCATCCAAATCCAATAATTTTTTTGAGTTAAGGTACCAAATATTTCAAAAGTTTGAATTGTTATTCTTTAGTAAATAATTATTAGTATGCCAATAAAGTTGAATGCAGCTCTCCTAAAAAATTGAGCAGTAAAAATATGATGACATGGTGGTTGTAATTTTTTTGACACGTTGGTTGTAATTGACTCAGGTATGATTATAAATATAAATTTCTTTTGTTCCATTTAAGTACAATTAAAAGACTGTTTTCTATGGTATGACTTTGCATAGAGATGAATATCAATCGGTTGATGGTTCACTAACACAAAACAGAATCAACATATCAATGGACGGTTTTTCCTTTAAGAAATTTCTAGCTTAATCTTCCTTTTCCTATAATATTATATGATATTCGTATAAAATGTAGGTTATTACAAATGTTCAACAATTTCTTAAAGGAACCATGACAAAAGCAATATGTGTAGCATATGGGGCTGGTGTACAATACTTGACCATAAATAACAATTTTTTGGGTGGTTGCACTTCAAAAAGGAATGGATTAGAATGATAACGATCCATAAATGACTCAACTCCTCTACATACAAGTTTTTTTTATAAAGCTGCTTGTATATATATGCGCATACAACTTCCTTTCTACCACACTCCCCAATAAAATCTGTGGGTTGATGTACCTAATAATTCAAAATTTTGGATTGTTATTCTTCAGTAAATCAGTATTGGTATGCCAATAAAGTTGAATGTAACGTCCTAAAAAAATTTGCTCAATAAAAATATGATGACATGTTGGTTGTAATTGACTTAGGTATGAGAATAAATATATACTTTCTTTTATCCATTTAAGTACAGTTAATGGGATCCATTTTATATGGCATGTTTGTGTATAGCGATGAATATCAATCGGTTTATGGTTCACTGACAAAAAGTGAATCAACCATATCAATGTCCGGTTTTGTCTTTAAGAAATTTCAAGCATGATCTTCCTTTTCCTGTCGTATTATATGCTTTTTGTATACAAAGAATGTAGGTTATTAGAAATGTTCAACAATTTCTCACATGAGCCATTAGAAAAATGACCATAAATGAAAATTTGTTGGGTGGTTGCACTTCACATAGAGGAATGAATGAGAACGATAGAGATCCATAAATCACTCAACACATGTACATATATTCTGAAGCAATTCGGTTGTCAAAATTTCCTATTACTCTCATTTATCTTTTATGCACATATATTCCTTGAGTCTGGGTGGTTGCACTCTCAATTCGGTTGTCAAAAGTTCTCAGGACGTCGAATTCGTCCGGATTTGGCCCAACTTTCATCCGGCATTCCCAGGCTGAACCCTGGGCGCTGGGAACCGCCTGGGAACGCCAGATGCAGCGAAAAATAGGTGGGCCAACCCTGTCGGCGAGACAACCCCATTCCCCACCTCCACTCGGCTCTCCCGTGGCAAAGAGCTTTCGTCGCTGCCATGTTGTCATCCGTGAGCTCCCACCACGCCAAGCCGAAACCACGCATGTAGATAGGCCCGCCGCCTCCGCCGCATCCTTTCCCCTCGGACTAGGTCTTGTTTTGCCATACTAGCTTCGCCACAGCTCGGCTTCGTCCCGAGCTCCCACCACCACACCCGCAGAGTGTTCGGCGTTTGCCCGTTCATCAAGTAATCAGGCAACTTCGACTCCCTTGTTTGCCTGACATCCGACGAAATCCCCAGCGTTCTCTTTTTCGCAAAACCCTAAGTCCATCACCATGGGCATTGCCAACCTCATGGCGCATTTTGGAAATACGGGCAAGAAGGGGTTCAATCTCCGTCATTTCTTCGGGAGTGGGATGCTGATCCCAAGAATCAAGTTTTCGACAAGATTTTTTGGGGTCAAAAGGGGCTAAGCAGAAAGATTGGCCCTCGACATTCTAATCCTTGATGTAAAACCATTTGGTTTTCCATCCTTGGACGGAATCAATGATCTTAAAATCAAAATAGTCGACATCGGAGCGAACAAAGAAAATGGCGCCACCGACGTCATGAACAATGGTGTCGGTGGCATTCCGACGAACATAGAAGAAATACTTCCACAGGCCCCAGGGGATGGATCCCGAGGAAGCATTCGCAAAGAGTAACGAAGCAAGCAACGTGAAGGATAGAGTTGGGCATGAGCTGATATAGTTGCATGCCATAGACAAAAAGGAGACCGTGAAGGAATTCATGGACATGGAGAGAAAGGCCGCGGAATAGAAATGAGAGATCCTCCAGCCAGACTCAAGGATTGGAGCAACTTCATCCCCTAGGAGCTTGAAGGTGCCCTCCTCCAGTTGGCCGGAGTTCCGCGCCTCACGCAAATCCCGCGCAGTGCACTTCGAAGGGGACCATCCGATAACCCTCTTCCTGGTGGCCTTGGCGGCTGTAGCGGAAGTCCCCACCCTTGTCTTGCCCATGGTGGTTGAGGAACAGCACTAGCACGCAGGAAAAAAACAGGAATATGCGAGAGAGGCAGAGGAAGGCAAGGGCGCAAGGAAGAAGATGAAGCCAGCAAAGAGGAGGTAAAAAGTAGTAATAGAAATCTGGTTTCCTTTATAAAGAAACAAAGCACACAACTTAGATCGTTTGATGTAAAATCGAACCATCGAAAACACACAAGATGGTGACGCGTGTCAAAGGATTCCGTAAGGGAAAAAATCTTAAGCAGTTATTACTGCGGTAAAAACAGGGGAACCCCGCACGACGCCTCGATCTTCGCACGGAAAAAGGGACGTGCAGCCAAAAAACTCCGCTAAATGCGCCACCCACGCGTCATCATTACTGCTGCATGGTACCACATTTGAAGTGTCCCATCAAGACGTGTTTTCTGGGAATCTACGGTGTAAATTCGTTATCAGGAACGTCATACAATGCAAGTTGCAAAGAAAATTGTGGCCCTATAAAATGGAAAAAGACCCGAAGAAAAAAAAATGGAGTCGAAGTAAATTTCTCAGCAAAAGAGACTTTGAGACTACAATCAAATACGAATATCTCGACTGTAGTCTCGGGGACTACTCCTATCGGGAGCGCTGGTCGCCCACACAACAAATTTCAAGGGAATATTGATGAAACAAATACATCATAAGTTTTCGAGCCTATGTCCCGATGAATACATCTGAACATAGCCTCGGGGGCTACTCCCATTAGGAGCGCTGTCACGCACCTAACGAAGAAAAACAAATAAGTATCCTTCAATGATTACTCCTATCGGGAGCGTCTACAAAAACTAGAAAACTTCAGCAATTCCAACAACGAAACAAGGCAGCCGACAAAAATCAATACAAAAACTCTTGGATCGCACTCGACACGATAAAACTCCGAATGTCGTATCCAAGACATGAAGGTAAGACCCTAGGATTCGTCTTGTCTGGTCTGGTAATCGTACAACAATTCACTCTGCTAGTAAAATATCCGTATCAATGATACGATGAAAAATCCCGACGGACGCGTTGGGTACCCGCTAAAATAGAACTGGAATTCAGTATTCAATATGATATCAGCGGCTCGAACTAAATTATGCCAGTTACAATTCTGAGTTCAGGCCTAGGGACTTGAATTTGATGTAGGTCAATATTGTTTTTTCCAGGAGCAATTAACTGATTCCCGATCCATCAGAAACATCAGGCTTGTTGTACCAAATCCCTATAAAAACTAAAAACAATAGAAATAATGCAAAGAAAGGAACAAAGCTGAAAATATCTTTTGAGACTCAACCAGAATCTACGGTTCAGGTAGAGTCTCGGGGGCTACTAACATAGGTTACTCGGGTGCTTATGATTTTCTACCCTAGCTAAAGGCTCGCGGCCCATGAAGATTCAAGATGATGGCCCAAAGAAGCAACTGATAAAATCCTTGGTTGTATTAGGAAAGGAAATATGAATCGACATTGTGTTGGAGTTGTAATCATACATATGTAACCTATCTGTATACAGCTTTGAGACCCGGCCTATTATATATAGGATGTGAGAAGCCTATAAGGAGGTACCCAAAAAAAACCCAAGCAATCTTCAATAGTGTTATTCATCAAGTAATCAGGCGACTTCGACTCCTTTGTTTGCCTGACATCCGACGAAATCCTAGCGTTCTCTTTTCCGCAAAACCCTAAGTCCATCACCATGGGCATTGCCGAGGTCACCCCTCGTCAGCCATGGACTCCGACGACGAGGAGATGTTCTCCCTGTAGCTGGAGGAAGAAACTGCCGCAGCGACCGAAGATGAAGAGCACATACATATCCTCGCCTCCTTGGCCTGCCTGTACACGTAGACAGCAGCGCCGAAGCGTGGGGGCTTGGCGAAGGGTCACCTGCGTCGGATTGAGGACAAGTACGCCATGAGGGGGTCCTCGAGGCGTGCGAAGAGAGGGGTGTGAGATGTACGGTGTTCCGGGATGGCGAGCACACAAGTTTACCTAGGTTCGAATCCGCCGGCTTTGGACGGATCCTACTCCTGCTAGCAATCCAGTAATACGGCAGAGCCGGAATATGGGTTACAAGGGTTTCGCCTATGCGAGTTGAGATTGTAGACTATTGAGGTGTGCCCTAAAGGCTCTCCCTAAGATGGCTTATATAGATATCCGGCCTAGGGGTTACAGGAGAGATATATTCGGCTACGACTAAGAGTCGGTTACAGAGTACATCTTGAACTACAAGTAACACTATGGGCCTAAGTCGGTAAGTCTTCTGGGCCTTCCTGTAGCCGGATTGGACTCCGTCTTTTCTCCCTGACTAGGCCGCCTGTGAAGCAAAGCTCTAACCCGAAGTGGGCCACCCTGGTCAGTGAGGAATTGTGAGGATACCTGAAAAGTATGTCCCCAATAGCAGCCCTCGGAAGTCTCCAAGATCCAAAGTCGGATTTATCATCGTCTAGCTTGATCTTCGACTTGCAGAATCTTGAAGGGTTCCTGAAACTTCACAACAAAAAATACAATCCGGGTCTTAAAAATAAGTCGGACCTGTCAACAGGTTACTCGGATTTTCTAGCTTGATTTCAAACTAAGCCGGAATTTGGTCTCTAACGCCACCTGACACAAGTCATGGTCAAGTCACGTCATCTGACAGACATCGTGTCAGCACGACCATTGGTGGGTCTGCGGTTCGCGAAACCGAGGCGCCGTTTTAATGCGTGCGCGGAGATCGAGGCGACGTAATCATCGCGTGGGTCCTTCCCACTTCCTTCCACGACGCGTGGCGGTTGTACTGTAGCATTTGCACGAATCTTGGCGCGGTTAGGTGGATATAAGGGGTGATGATTCTCCTCCTCCTTTCTTCACCCTTCCTTTGCCTTTTCCCCTCCTCCAAATCTCCCCCACGCGCACAGAGCTCCTCTGCTTTCCCCCAAAAACTCCCAGCGCCGCCCATCCTAGGTCATCTGCTCACCGGAGAAATGGCTTCTTCATCCTGTTCTGGTTTGGTGGCAGCGGCAGCGACAGAAGCGGCGGCGGAGAAGGAAAGCTTCCGCGGGGTCTGGATCCCCTGCGTGCTAGATGATGAGAAGCTCCGCGGCATGGAGACAGAAGGGCTCCTCCACGCCGGCGACTGGCGGAGCGGCTTCGGGGAGACCATCCCCAACCCGCGCGCCGACGAGCGGGTCCACTTCAGCACCCACCTCAACAGTGGTTTGTCATTTCCTCCCTCAGAATTCTTTTCCGAGGTGATTGACCATTATAGTGTTCAACTCCACCATCTTCCTCCCAACTCTCTCCTAGAGATGAGCGCTTATGCTCCTAGAGTTTGACCTTATCCCGGTATTACTTTCATGTCCGGAGAAATTCGATCACTGTCGGTGTTCCTTATATCACCGGTACCATTAGTTTTTCGCTTAGACGCGAGCACGCATATCCCAAGATCTTAGCTAGTGACCCGGTTAAACAGTGGCCAGCCACATTCTTTTATCACAAGGATATTCCGGCTCCCGACAAAGCTACTGCTTTGCCGGCTTTTGTTGACGGAGCTGCCATGGCCCAACCGTCTTGGGACGAGGCCACTCCGGCTCTCAGTGATGATCTGATCCTCGCTAAGAGGCGGGTCGAATATCTGATCAAACACAAAGGACTGAAGGGATCTGACTTGGTCCAATGCTGGGTGTCACGCTGCATCCAGCCCCTTCAGTACCACGGAGACTGACTGATGCACTCCATCACGTCGTCCAAGAAAGACTCCCTCCGCATCAGCCCCAGAGCCTATACCACGCAAGGTTACATAAGCCAGATTAAATGGCTGATAAGGGAGTGAATCGAGAGGAGGATCCCGGAGGTTTCTCTGGATATGCATACGGCGGAAAACCCTGTAGTACCGGTAAGTTTCTATCAATAAACTTTTTTATGTGTTTCAATCTTTAAGTTACATTGCAATACTGATATGTTTTCTTCTTTTCAGCTTGCTGACCTCCCCGAGTTGGAACTTGCTCCACTCGAGGGATATCCTCTAGAGTTTTCTCAGGAGGCGGAACTGGTCCCATTGCCGGACATTGCGCTTCAGAAACGCAAGGCTCCGACAGTGGCTATCGGTACAAAGGAGGTGCCCATCATGAAGAGGTAACTTTCAACACAATTTCCTCCTTTGTACCTTACTCGAATTTTCTTCTGAGATGTAATGTTTTCAACTTTATTACATTCTCAGAGCTAAGCAGCTCATCAAGGGCAAGGGGAAGGGAACTTCTTCGAAGCCCCTACGACAGACGAAGCTTTCCATGGCTTCTCTTGCCGTGGCTCCTCCGACTCCTGCCCCCAACCTTCCGCAACGCCGGTGATCATTCCTTCTCCGGTTGTCGCAGAAAATCCGGCTCCTTCAACGGAGCCTGTGATCCTTGAATCACAAACGGACGTCACCATGAGTGAGTCAGGTACAGATAAGGGTGAACCCTCTTCGGGTAATGATCCCTCGGCATAGATCTTCGCCAAAAACCTTCTCAGCAATCCGAGTCTTGCCAAGTTTGGCTTGTCCCAGAAATCTGCGGAAGAGATCCAGCGGCTAGCCAGGCAATGCCTGGAGAAAAGAAACTTATCTACCGAAGAAGAAGCACAAGAGGTAGATGACATCAAGTTCTTCGACCTTCTTGCACAAGTGCGTCTTCGCGGCGAGAGGATAAGGACCAGTGAGCTTCCAATAGCACCAGTGATCCCTCTGACTCTCGCCGAGAAGGTTGCTGTTGAAGTAAATGCGAGTTTGGATAAACTTACTCGCGAGCAATATGTAAGTCGGAATTCTAACTCTTGTTTTTCCCTCATTTCATATCATATCCTCTAGCCCCCAAGCATGAAGTAGGATATATAATCCGGGTTTATGCTTCCTTAGGATGCCAAATAATGAACTAGTGTAGCCCCCAAGGCTCGTGCTGATATTAGTAAAAATATTAGCCCGAGTCTTTTGTAGACTTCTGACTTTGGGTATTCTGACTTACACAAAGTATGTTCCTATAACCAGGATTTGTTGAAAAAATGTCTGTGATAAGCGGAGAGAGATCAAGGCTCTCCGACTTAAGAATGCTGAACTTAAGGTTTCCAAGGATGAAGCCGAAGGTAAACATTCTGAGACTCAAACCTTGTCTTTCATGTTTTCGTATTCGAATTTTTCTGAACTGTTGTTCTTTTTTACTTACAGCGCTGGTAAAACAATCCTGCGCCATGATTGAAGAGGCCGAGAACCTCAAAACTTTAGTGGTGGAGAACAAGGAACTTCGCCAAGAGCTGGATATGCTCAAACAAGATCATGAGAAGAGCATAGCTCAAATTCTCGAGTCCTCCTCCATGGCTACTAATGAGCGCGATCGCAAGATTGCCGCTCAAGATCAGAAAATCTCGGACCTGAATAACGAGCTATGCAGAGAGAGGGACCATTCTGAGGCGCTTCGGGCTGAACTCCGAAGTCTTCGAGAGGAGAAGACCAAAATTGACGACGTCATTTTCGGTACGTTCCATCTGTCTAACTTTTCCATCTTCTTCAACTTCTTTAAATGTCAGATTTTCTTAACTTGTTTTGTGTATAGGTCCTCTGAACTTGACGGACTCCACCTCCGTCGAGCCCCGTACCCACCGACTTACCCAAGTCGGTGACCTGCTTCATGACTTCCGCCAATCCCTTGAGGATATTGGCGAAGCACTCAAGATTCCGGACATGCATAGCATGTCGGATTTTCAGGTGCGGGACAAGGCGAAGGAGATGTCGTAGCTTGTCTAGGATTGGAATATGTCCTACACGCGATCCGCAGCGCAGAACGCTCTCACCATGGTCATGAGCCACCATGGAAGCATGGAGATATGGCAAGTGACCAGAGGGTACTCGACAGTGGATGAAGACGGCCAGGAGCAGGACATCAAAGCTATTATGGACTCCTATGCCGGATATGGGTGTCACGTGGCTGATTTGACCAGCTACGACACTCCTTTCTTCACCCGCATGGACACTCCGCCTCCGCCTCCAGAAGAAGAAGCAGAAGTTTCCGACGATGAACGCACCACCTCAGATGTGGACATCTCAGAACGATATCAAGGCGACGTATCCAGTGAGCTGGCAGCTCCTTCATCTCCTCCTGCATCATAGATTGCCAGAAACATTTGTATTATCCTGAAAAAATATGATGCGTCTATAAATATGAAGTACTACAATTTTGCTAGTGCTAAGCTTTTGATCTATTCATCACTTTTGGCTTTAAATTTTTGTGTGCCTGAAATGTTTACATAAGAACTTGAACTTTTTTCGCCTATACTTATCGTTTATTTGGCTTTCTGCCTCGTCCCTTTCGTGAGCCGACTAAACCTTCTGCCTGAAAACTTTGCCGAGCAATGGAGCTCAATTGCTAAACCAGTTTAAACTCGGAAATAAAGCCGGCTTCCAGTACCAACAATTCACTACTCAGAAAATGCTCGCATCCAGCAATCAGACAAATAACCAAAGTAAAGACTAGAAAATTTAGAGTTATACCCGAGTAGCAATTTTAAAATCGGAAATCTAAACCAGAACAAACATGAGCACAAAGTACTTTCAAGCATTCTGGGATTTTCGACTATGATATGATCATTTGGAAATAAGATGGTAAGAACTTCTTAGAAAAGCTTGAGGCAACCAAAACTTTTATTTCTCACAGAACATGTACATATATATGATTACAAAGAAGGATAAACTAAGAATAAAAGGGACGTAGCTGAGCAATATTCCACGGTCTGTCTAACTCATCCGGATTTGTACTGCCTCCAGCTCTCTTTCTCTTCTTAGTAGCAGGTTGGGAGGTCGAGGATGCGGATTTGCACGGCCAGAATGGCGCAGCAGGCCGGGGAAGAGGCTGGCGTGGGCGAGCACGGACGAGCGTGCGGGCGCAGCCGGATGACGTCGAGCCCCCGAGCATTGTCGAGGAGACGGTGGTGAAGAGCCGAGACGACGACGACGACTGTGATGTTGAAGAGGGGTCCCGTCTGGAATGGGACTCTAGTCGCCGCAATATGCTTCACGATGGGCACCAAATATCGTCACCTTGTCGACGGGCATAGCCATAGCAGGATGGAAAAACTGATGTATATAGAGTTCATATCTAGGATACACAGTGATGGTCCTTGAGCTATATCGAGGATGAACTAAGGGCTTGTTTGATTCGTAGAAATTGCATAGTAATTGTATAGGATTTGAATTCTACAGGAATTTTTTCTATGTTATTGTTTAATTCATAGGAACACATATTATAGGAACTAATCCTATAGAAATCTTGTAGTGCAATTTCTATAGGAAAGAAACATTAGATCATACCTCATGGAAAAATTTCTTTGCAAAATCAAACATAACTTCTCTTCCCATAGGATTCAAGTTGGCATGACATTTTAATCCTATGTTTTTCGTATTCCTATATTTTTCCTATCCTATGAATCAAACAAGCTCTGAGAGTGGGAGCTCTAGGAAAAATTGAGTGCGTGAGATTCTCCCTGTGTGAGAATGTCTCGCTGGCCATCTTATACACATGATATATAGAGAGAGAAAATCAGGACACTACCCTAATGTCATGTACAGTGGATCACTATTGATGAAAAGTGCTTCCTGGTGGTCTATGTCATCATGTACTCCTTAGTACTATGGCCATGTTCCTTGGTATGGTTCTTCCAGTAGCCATGTGGTCTTGTCTCTACGTATAAAATATCTAGTTCAACTCAAGTAGGTTGGCGGTGTCCAGCCAGATTGAACCATATGGCAGGCTCCAGCTGGATTCGCTAGGCAGGATTTAGCCGGATTTCTGCAGACTTGAGGCTCCCGGCCATCCCCCGGATAGTCGGCTAGCCGTAAGGGCTAAAATATTGTAGTTTTGCTTACATGAATAAGGGAGAAGAGGAGAGAAAGAAGTTAAGCGGGGAGTTGGTGTTTTGGCTCCAAGGTGCAAATAAACCTATTATAAAAATATATTAAAAATAAAATTTAAATTGTAAAAAAATCTGAATTAAAATTTTACTCGTACATCCGAACATTCTATGTCCGTACACAAGTTTTCAGAAAAAATTAACATTTTATGTGGCTTGTGTTAAAAAGACAAAAACCATGTTCATTAATAGACATCTTGGAGTATTAAAATTTGTCTTTTTACATGGGACACCTAAAATGTTCTTTTCCCAGCAAACTTTTGTATGATTATATAATGTTCGGATATACATGCAAATATTTTTTTCAAATTTTTTGGACATTTTGAAATTTGTTTCACACAATGGGTTCATTTGCACCCATGAGCCGAGTTAGATTTCCGAGTTAAGCGGGCTATAAGTTAAGATCCAGCTTTTACACGTGCTTCTAGATATGTGAGAGTGATATATGAGTCATGTATCGATAAACTAGTATATTTTTGTACCTAACTGTTGTACATGTTGCATTTTTTTTAATAGGGAGCGAAGGCCCGGCCTCTGCATCAAATGATACACATAGCCTTTTTATTGCAAATTTAGCGAACAAGTAACCTTACAATCAAGGATCAGTCAAGGTCGAAACATGTAACCATCTGAAAATGAAAAACGAACCACATCTATCCATCAAGGATTCTATTAGTATGCTGCCATTCGGTAGCCCGGAAAAAGAAGTCCCGAGCGACCGTCAGAAGCCGGGAGCATCCAGAAACCATAGGCTCTCGCTGGTCGTCCTGGAGAAGGCGTGATCATAGTTGAATCCAATGCACATCCAATCGAATAACCTGCAAGAAATTAGTATCCGATTGTTTGTTAAACACAATTTTATTTCTTGACGTCCAGATGGACCAACACAAAGACGATATACCAATGCATAGTCTAGCATTATTCCTCTTATCAACCTCATTCAACCAATTGCCAAACATATTCTTAATATTGGTTGGTGCGGGCATATTATAGGTGAAGAAAACCCTACGCCAAATGATCTTAGCAAACGGACAGGATATAAAAAGGTGGTCAAAAGACACCAAAGAATCAAAGAAACAACATTTTTGGCAACTTTCCCAATTTTGATTGGCTAGGTTATCTTTTGCTAATAAAACCTTATTGTTTAGGAACCACATAAAAATCTTTATTTTTAAAGAGATTTTTAACTTCCACAAAATAATTCTGTAAGTATCTAGTATGGCCATTCAATTGGTTTTGATCAAGGATCTAACAGTAAAGATGCTAGTGGAAGTGAGTCTCCAAATGAATTGATCAGGAGTATCATTTAGGTATATCGTCATTAATATTAAACATAAGTGTAACCATTGTGTCCACTTCTTCTCCATTAGGCTCCTTCTAAAACCAATATTTAGCAGAGTTTGATTAAGGATGTCTGCCACCAAAACATTTTTTTTGCACAATATTATATAACAACGGGTATTGTTGAGCTAACGACGTATCACCCAACCTAACATCCTCCCAAAAGAGGACATTCTCACCATCCCCAAGTTTGAAAAAACTATTAGCGAAGAACACATCCTTCACACGCATGAAGCCCTTCCAAAAGGGGGAGTCTGTTGGTTTAACTTCTACTTGTGACAAAGTTTTACTTTGTAAGTACTTATTATGTAGTATTTGTTGCCACATACCCTCTTCAAGTAGTTTAAAAAGCCACTTGGAAAGTAAAGACCTATTCTTTATCTTAAGCACTTTAATTCCTAGACCTCCCTGATCTTTAGGGCAAAAAACAATATTACATTTAAAAAGTCTATATTTATTCTTAACCTCATCATTTTGCAAGAAGAATCTAGACCTAAAAAATCCAATCGTTTTCTTACTCCCTTGGGAATATCCAAAAAAAGAGAGCATGAACATGGGTAAACTAGTCAAAACTGAATTAATTAAGACAAGTTTATCCCCATAAGAGAGTAGTTTGCCTTTCCAATATGATTCCACTCCGAGTTCCTTAATTTTCTGTAGTGGATAGGTACCCCAAGATATCGAAAGGAAGACAACTAGACTCGAAGCCAAATATCAACTTGTACTCATGTTCCATCTCCTTTGTGTTACCAAAACAAAAATTCTCGCTCTTATGAAAATTTATTTTTAGCCCTGATAATTGCTCAAAGGTACACAGTATTAGCTTCATTTTTATGGCCTTGTCCAATTCATGCTCCATAGATAATATGGTATCATCCGCATATTGTAAAATAGATATCCCGAACTCGACAAGATGAGGAACAAAGCTTCTGACTTGGCCATCGGCCTTAGCACAAGCAATAAGAATTGCCAACATATCTGCAATGATGATGAAAAGGATTAGAGATAAAGGATAACCTTGTCTCAACCCTTTTTGTGTCTGAAAATAATGGTCAATATCATCATTCACCCTTATTCCCACACTAGTACCTTGCACATAGTGCCTAAACCATTCGCACCAAAGAGGGTCAAACCCCTTCATGTACAATACCTGCTGTAAGAAAGGCCACTTAACCTTATCATATGTCTTTTCAAAATCAATTTTGAAAATCACACCATCTAGCTTCTTCCGATGGAGCTCATGAATGGTTTCGTGCAGGACAACAATACCTTCAAGAAGGTGTCGTCCCGGCATAAAAGCAGTTTGGGTCGGACTAACCACTTTATGGGCCAACTCCGAAATGCGGTTCGTAGCCACCTTAGAAAAAAATTAAGCTAATGTTTAGAAGACAAATAGGTCTATATTGCTGAATTTGAACCGCATTATCCTTCTTAGGTAAAAGAGTGATTACCCCAAATTCAACTTAAAAAGGGGTAACTCTCCCGCCTAAAAAGGGCCATGAAGTCAATTTTAATCACATCCCAAAAAGTTTGGTAAAACTCGACTGGAAACCTATTTGATCCAGGAGCTTTAGTATGTTCCATCTGAGAAATAGCTTCAAATATTTCTTTCTTAGTAAATTCAGCTGTTACAATAGCATTTTCCTCAGCTGAAATTTGAGGGATGTCGTCAGATTGCACCTCACTCAATGAGATGGTACTATAATTCGGCTCACCAAAGAGCGTCTTATAGTACTTTGTTATATAAAACTTTAAATTATCTGCTCCAACAATGGTTGCTTCATCCTGTTTTAGCTGGAAAACCTTTTTCTTCCTATGCTTTCGATTAGCAATTGGATGAAAATATTTGGTGTTGTTTCCTCCTTCTTGAATGTGTTTAACCTTAGCCTGTTCAACCCATTTGGTCTCCTCATCACGTCTAAGTTTGTTCATATGGTCATTGGCATCTCTTAACTTCACTTTTTCCACCTCACTTAGCCGAGTAGTTTCAACTTTTATATCCAATTAATCAATAATGGATAATAATCTTTCTTTCTCCTTTTTTATTTACCACCTAGATTCTTGGCCCATCCCTTCAAGAATCTGCACAAGTGTCTAATCTTGTTTTTCCAAGCCTGGATAATGGTAATCCCATTAGGTACTGACTTCCATTCTCGTTTTATCATCTCATAGAACCCATCTTAACACAACAAAGAAAGTTCAAACGATAAACGAGCTTTATTACCTTGGTTTGCATGGTGCCCAAAATCAATTAATAACGATGTATGGTCATAACCTGAGTGTTGAAATGCTCTCACCGATACTAAAGGAAACTTCTGTTCCCACTCCACACTTGCAAGGATCCGATCCAACTTTTTATAAGTTGGATTGTCTCTGCGGTTTGCCCAAGTAAAATGTTTGCCTGAGAGAGCAATTTATCTAAGGTTGAGACTCTCGATGATAGCATTAAATATAAATAGACATCAAGGATTAAAATTGTTATTACTTGTATCTTCTTGTTTGCGCATAATATTAAAATCTCCACCTAGCATCATAGGTAGTTTTTCTATTTCACACATATGCACAAGTTTTGATAATAAGACCGGTTTATGAGAATCTTGAGCAGCCCTAGACACAGGCAAAAAAACCCATTCAAAACCATCATGTTTAGATCTCAAATGCATGTTAACACAAAAATCGCTAGCTTCAACATTTTTAACTTGCAAAGTTTCTGTGTTAATGCCAACTAAGATTCAGCCAGACGTCCCATGTGGTGGTAGACAAAACCAAATAATCCCTACCTGCAGCCAGGTGGTTTAGAAAGCGTACTGCAACGTTAGATCTACATGTTTCCATTAATGCAATAAAATCTAGGTGGTGATCCCTAATCGACTCATGGACAAACAAGTGTTTCCTAGTGTCACGAAAACACTCACTATTCCATGTCACCCCTCTCAATCCTAACATTATGATCTTTTGGGTTTAATTTTAACTCTCGTACTTCTTCTTAAGTTTGTCTTATCATAAGCCCTTCTCCTTTGAGTTTATGTGACTTTCTTTTCAACATGGGAACATACTCATGAAAGTCTTCACCACCCGAGCTATGATCATCACTCAAATCATCACAAAGATCTGATACATGTGATACCATGAAATTATTTTCAATAGTCGTCTCTTTCTTTTTCAGAATGGTTAGAGCACGATCAACTTCATTATCGATAATAGTTTTAGATGCTTAAAAATTATCCTTACTAGCATTCCCTAAAGACACACCTACTTTTTTTGCCCTATCGATAATCTGATCTTTAGAAAAGGATAACATCGAAAGACTCGTACCTTGTCCCTGAAGATCGTTGCATCACTGAGCAAGTAGAATAGCGCGCTCCAACTGAGAGGCATCAGCATGAGGTTGAGCTTGCACTCTCTCGCTCGAACGAAGGTTAACTGGTGGCTGCAAACCACCAAAGGTCACCACCTCCGCCTCCGTGGGATGCACAGTAGCACCCCCAAACGATGACCGCATCCCCAGATCAGCACCCCACCTGGGGTTTTGAAGGGGTTCCGTGGAAGAAAACAATAAATTTTCCTACTACGAGAACACACCAACCCAATATCTATCTATAGAGAAGTACAGTAATAATGAGCGGGATACAGTGATCATACCTTTGAAGACCGAGAAAGCGGGAATATGTTCCCGCACAAACATTGCTGATGAAGCCGACCGTCGCAGACCTCAAGGTCCATAAGGCCTCAAGCGTCAAGCTCCACTATTGGTGGTGCCTCGTCGAGCTTTATAGGCCTCCAATGTAAAGACATCTCTCGAGCCCTAGTCTAGCAATGCAGCGGAAGAAGAAGATTCGGACCAATTAGCAGCACGACGACGTGCACTGGGTGGAGAAACCTCTACCTTGTGTAGCATGTTACTAACTTGGGAACACGCTGAGAGGGAGAGAGGGAGGGAGAGAGAATGTCCTATGCTAATTGTGGGATTGAGTTGGAGAAATTGGGGTGAATGTCTCCTCTATATATAGGAAAAACTGGGCTACTCCCACCCTCCAAGTTGGAGGGTGGGATTATTTATTGGGAGAGGTGGGAGGAGGTGGCTGGTGGGGGGGGGGGGGGGGGTGGGCCCCACCCGTGCGTGGTTACCCACCTAGGGTGTCCGGTGGGGTGGGAGCCTCCCTACCCTAGCTGCTTGGACCCTAGGGCCCTTGGCCCTCCCCTCTTTGGCCCTCTTCCCTCCTAAGGAAGGCCTATGTGGGGATTTTTCCTTTTTCATCAATTAAATAATTTCCGTATTTAATATTAATTAATAATTAAATATTAAATATATTATTTAATTTCTCCTTGTTCAAAACACCTTTTGAACGGAGTCCGAACTTTTTGGTACTCTCTCCGGAACCATTCTGATTCTCTCTCCCTATTTCTCCATCAGTATTAGATCAACTCGCAGCGTCGATTAACCTTTAGTGTGACACCCATACGGTTCAGGAAAGTTTAGGTATGAAGGAGATCACTCCCCGACCATTGATCATCAGCGGTATCTGGAAATACGGGATGATCCCTGCTTATTCCATGACACAGTGTTGCTCGCTTGAACCTTCTAAATGTCGAGTCTTATTTCCTTTGCACAACGATACTTTATTTGTCCAAGACCTGATCTCATATATCTCATAAAGTTCAATCTTGTTACTAACAAACATTTTTACTCATTCCCGTGATAGCACATCCCCGTGACCTTAGTCACTTGCTTGCAAGCACATGATGTGGTCTCACCGAATGGGCCTAGAGTATCTATCCGTAACTCGGATAGGAAAATCCCGACCTTGATCACACACCTCAACCATTTCTCCGGAATACCTGAAACACACCTTTATGGCGACCCAGTTACGGACATGACGGTTGATGCTATCAAAGCAGCCGCGGGAGATAGTGATTAAACATGATCTCACGGTCGAAGGGTTAAGTTACTACGCCTATCTAGATATCGCAATGCTGAACTTTGTGACTGGATCACGTTTCAATTATGTGGTCAGGTGTGTGTCCCTCACTTTATTAAGTGACCTCGTTGCTAGGTGACTGTTTTATGTCAAATCCATGATCGGGAAACCTCAATCATCATCTGCCTAATGAACTAGTACTAGAGGATACTAGGGACTTGGTTGTATATATACCACACCTATATTTATGTTCCCTCTAAATACAATTATAGCATGATACAAAAATAATATGAACACATAGAGATATAACAATAAAACACTTTATTTATTGGCCTCTAGGGCATATCTCCTTCAGTCTCCCACTTGTACTAGAGTATAATTACACTAGTTTACAACATGCAATAATATAACACCAATAGCATCCCAATGCTGATCATGCTTCTTCTGTCGAAGTTGTTTGGTGAATGGATCAGCTACATTCACCTCTGTATATACTTTACAAATTCTAATGTGACCCTTAGAAACAAACTCTATATGTATGTACATCGGTCTATGTCCTTAGCCATGAAGTGGGACCTCTGATCCTTCGCATTCGTAATGTCCCTTGTGGTGTCACAGTAGATGCACACAGGGTCTTGTGCGCTTGGGAACCCTCCAAGTTCAATGACAAACTTCCTCATCCAAACATCTTCATTGGCTTCTTCTGCGGCAGCCATGCACTCCTACTCCATTGTAGATTGAGCCACCGAGCCCTGCTTCCTGCTCCTCTAGCTCACCGCGCCGCCATTAACCATGAACATGTACCTAGTTTGAGATTTCCTGTCATCTAGATTAGTGTAGAAACTTTCATCCACGTAACCCATTATAGCAAGTTCTTCTTTACGTCCACCAAAAACATGAAATATATCCTTAGTCCTTCTCAAGTACTGAAGGATATTCTTAACTGCATTCTAATGAATCACCCTAGGGTTGCTTTGGAAATGGCTTGTCAAGCTAAGAGCCAAGGCTACATCTGGTCTAGTAGTTATCATGGCATACATGATGGAGCCAATGGAAGAGGCATAAGGAACACCTCCAATTGCATCCTTTTCACGATCCGTTGTTGGGCATTGAGTTACACTCAACTTTTCACCTTTCACGATTGGTAAAGAACCTTTCTTTGGTAGTTCCATTCTGAACCTTTTCAGAATCTTCTCTAGGTAAGTGCTTTGTCCAAGAGCCAGCAGACGCTTTGATCTATCTCTATAGCTTAATGCCTAATATGTTGGCAGCTTCACCCATGTCCTTCATATAGAGTTTACTATTTAAATACTCCTTCACGATATTTAAAAGATTCCCGTCATTTACTATTAGCAATATGTCATCCACATATAGTAATAGGAATGCCACTAAACTCTCATTCACTTTCTTATATATGTAGGCATGTTATTCGTTTTGGACAAATCCAAAACTTTTGATGACTTCATCAATTCGAAGATTCTAGCTCCGAGATGCTTGCTTCAGTCCATAAATGGACCTCTGAAGTTTGCATACTTTACCAGCATCCTTTGGATTGACAAAAACTTCCGGTTGCATCATATACAACTCTTCCTCAATGTTTCTATGTAGGAAAGCTGTTTTCACATCCATCTGCCATATTTCGTAATCAAAATACGTAGCAACTGCTAGTAGAATCCGAATAGACTTTAGATTCTCTATAGGATAGAATGTCTCCTCGTAGTCAATTCCTTGAATTTGTTGGAAATCATTTGCGACAAGTCGAGCTTTGTAAACGGTGATGTTTCCATCAGCGTCAATATTTTTCTTGAAGATCCATTTATTATCGATGGCCTTTCGGCCTTTGGGAATATCCTCCAAGGTTCATACCTAGTTATCATACATGGACTTCATTTCAGATTCCATTGCTATTCTCCATTTCTCGGGTTCCGGGCCTTCCATCACTTCCTTGTAGGTTGCAGTCTCATCATGCTCCACAATCATGACCATGTTCACAAGATAACTGTACCATTAAGGGGTAGTACATTTTCTTGTCGGCCTGCAAGGTTCAATAGCTATTTCCTCATGTTCATGATCATCATCATTCACTCCCACTTAAATTGATAAGGGTGGATCCGAAACAGCTTCTATTGTGGCACTGGGCAATTGAAGATCGGGATCGATAATCTCATCGAGTTCTATCTTCCTTCCACTTGCACCTTTCACGAGAATCTTTCTCGAGGAATGTACCTCTATTTGTGACAAACATTTTTCCCTTAGCTTGGTTGCATAAGGTATATCGAATAGTCTCCTTTGGATATCTTACAAAGATACATTTATCCGCCGTAGGTTCGAGTTTGTCAGGCTGCAGTTTCTTAATGTAAGCCTCACATCCCCAAACCTTCAGGAAAGACAACTTTTGCTTAGTGCCATTCCACGACTCATATGGTGTTGTCTTCACGGATTTGGATGGATCTATATTTAAAATGAATGCAACAGTTTCAACTGCATATCCCCAAAAACATACAGATAAGTCGGTTATAGACATCATATATCGTACGCTATCTAACAGGGTACAACTAAGTTGCTTGGATACACCATTATGCTGTGGTGTTCTAGCCGGCGTAAGGTGTGGTACAATGCCACAAGCCTTCAGATGTGTGCCAAACTCGTAACTCAAATACTCGCCCCCTCGATTAGTATGAAGGTTCTTGATTTTCTTGTTAAGTTGATTCTCAACTTCACTTTGAAATTCGTTGAGCTTTTCAAAGGTTTCATACTTGTGCTTCATTAAGTATATATACCCGTATCTACTCAAGTTGTCAGTGAAGGTGACAAAATAACAATAACAATTGCGCGTGGAGATGCTCATTGGTACACATACATCAGAATGATGACTCCTAGTAGGTTTGCAACCCGTTCCATTAAACCATTGAACGGCGTCCTAGTCATCTTGCCCATCAGGCATGGTTCACATCTATTGAGGGATTCCAAATCCAACGATTCGAGTAGTCCATCAGAATGGAGCTACTTCATGCGTTTTACACAAATATGACCCAGACGTCAATGCCACATGTATATGGAATTACCACTATCATGCTTACATCGCTTGGAATCTATGCTATGGATGTGTGTACCATCATAATAAAGATTTAATAAGAATAAACCTTTACTTTGTCATGCCTGAGCATAAAACACATTATTCATGTAAACAGAACAACCACTTGTCCCTGATTTAAACGAATAATGGTCTTGCAACAAGCAAGACCCACTAACAATATTCATGCTAAAAGTTGGTACATAGTAACAATTATTCAAAACTAAAAATAATCCTGAAGGGAGACGCAGAGGGAGGGTGCCGATAGCCATGACTTCAACTCGGTTTCCATTACTGACGTGCATCGTCACCTCGTCCTTCACCAAGTACTGCTTATTCCGTAACTCTTGCTGAGAGTTACAAATGTAAGCAACAGAACTAGTATCAAATACCCAGGTGTTTCTCCTGACACCAGTGAGGAAAACATCAATAACTTGTATATCATATATACTTTTCTCTTTGGCAACAATATTGCCAGCCTTCTTATTATCTCCTAGGTAGTTGGGGCAGTTATGCTTCTAGGGACCCTCACCCTTTGAAGTAGAATCACATGGCACCAAGATTGGACTTGGATGCCTTGGAGGCAACAACCATTTTGCTGAACCTCTTAGGCTTTCCCTTCTTGGCGGTCTTCTTGAAGTCAACTATCTTGTTGACCATCAAGATGGTGTGCTCCTTCCTGATTTCCACCTCAGCGTGCTTGAGCATGGCGAACAACTCAGACAGGGTTTTGGTCATAAGAGCATCTCCACTCGTAACCCCCATACGGGCTCCGGCGCGGCCCTTTTTTCCCGTATGGGGGGGCGCCGGCGCGATGTTGACAAATGGGGGGCACCGGCTCCCAGTCGTGCCCCCCATAACAAAATTTAAATATTCTAAATTTAGCAGAAATTTGGACAAACAGTTCAAACTTCAACAAAACGAGACGAACAGTTTAAATTTAACAAAAATTAAAAAAAACGACATCTAATGATGGCCACGGCCGATCCCGAGCCAATGGTACATTGCCACGGCGTAGTCGAATAGGCCATCCTCGTCGTCATCATCGCTGGGCGGCTCGTCCTTCGACGACAGTAGGTGGCTGCACCCCTCGCCGCTGGTCCTGCGCGCCGGCCTCGTGGAAGGACCAGCTGCCCCCTCGTCGTCGTCGATGTCGACGACGAGGCCGTGGCGCCTGTCGCGCTCGTCCTTCTCCCGCCGCCATTCCTGCGCGGACCAACTGGCGGCAAACTTTTCGGTTGCCGGCAGGACGGCATTGAAGGACGCCCGCTCCAGCATCCTCTGACCTGGAAATTCTTCCGGGTCCTCGCCGTCTGCCAGCTGGAGCGCTGCCGCCTTGTACTTCGGCGGTGGCGTCCACTCCTTCTTGGGCTCGGGCTTGGGCCTGCCCAAGCGGAGGCGGCGAGGGAGGCGCGCGGCGCCTACGCGGTGGGGTCGCCTGCTCGTCCATCACCAGCGGGAGCGCGAGGTAGCGCGGCGACGGCGAGGAGTACGGTGAGTATCGCGCCAGGGACACCGACGAGCGCGAGGAGGAGGAGGAGGAGGAGGAGGACGACGGCACATGGCGGGGCCCCCAGCGGTTGCTGGCGGCTTGCTAGCGATCGTGCGGGATGCACGGCGACATCACCAACGGCGGGTTGTTTCCGTTGACGATGTGGTCCAGGACCCAAGAGAGGGTGCGTCCTAGAGCACTCCACTATCGCTTCTAACCTTTGCTGTTGTAGTTCGCCGGCGGCGGGCCAACGCCGTCGTAGGCCTCGATGTGTTCCTCGCGCTGCCGCGCGAAGAAGGACGCCCACGCCTGGAGGTTGTCGGGATCCCACTGGGGGTCGTTGCCCTCCTCGTCGGTGAGCACCCCCCCAGTAGTGCTTGTAGATCGCGGCTCTATGGGCCACGCTGGTGGGGATGGGTGGCACAGCGAGGCTGCCGCGGCTCTCCGCCCACCCCGTCGGAAGCCGGAAAGACGGCGGGATGGGGTAGCCGGCGCTCCATAGTGCTTGCGCCTCGTCGACATGGAGCCAGAGGCGACCAAAGCCGTTGGCCGCCGCGCCGCCGTAGCCGTCGTAGCCCGCCATCACCGAGAGAGAGGGAGAAGAAGATGACGTTTGGGGGAGGAGATGGTGGAGCTCGCCGTCGAGGTAATGCGTGTGCGGAGACAATGGAAACCGCCGCGGGTTTTTATACTGGGGAGGAGGAGGAGGAGAGCGGTGGGCATTAACGCCGCCCCGCCCCTTTGACGGGACGCGTCGGCTGCACCGCCAGCTGCCATTCGCTGGAAAGGCTGCGGTGAGAAACGCCATTACTCGGCGCTGATGGTGAGGAAGAACGGCTCTATGCGGCTGCCATGCGGGCCAGCTTTGACCAGGGCGGTTTGCCGCGCGCGCTCCTGCCTTCTCTTCCTGCCACCCGCCCTGCCACGCGTCCATCCAGTGCCCCACCTCGCCTCCCTGTACATTGGGTTTGGCCTGGTGCCGTCGGGTAAATAACTGGGCTGCGCCGGCACCAAATTTTTTTTGGGGCACACGGCTGGGCTTGAATTTTCGCGTCGGTGCCCCCCAAAACTCTATGGGGGGCCTTTGAGGCCCCAAGTGGAGATGCTCTAACCTGCATGTTGTAGGTTAGCATGAAGCTCTTGTAGCTAGGGGCAGATAATGCAACACCCTATCAATTTCTAGCTCGTCGTTTATTTTCCAATCAAGATCGTTCAGGCGTTGAATGTAGCCAGACATTTTGACCATGTGCTCGCTGAAGCTGCTATGCTCCTCCATCTTAGCCAAGAAGAAGAGGTTTGAAACCTCATACCTCCCAGACTTGTCTCGGGGGTGCAAAGAAGGCCTTGAGATCAGTGATGATCTCAAAGTCACTCTTATTCTCAAAGCGCTTCTGTAGGTTGGTGATACGTCCATTTTTCATCACTATTCTATATCATAATTTACTGTTATTCATTGATATTTCATATTAAGAGATGATATTTATGTAATTTCATCTATTTTTGCATGGTTGATGACTTTTGGAGCATGGACCGCTGCAGTCAGGATTCTAATTGAAAAGGTGCTGTTTGGAGGCAAAATTCGCGAAGATCAGAAAATCCGGGAAAATATATGGAAAATCCTATTTTTCCAGAAGACGAAGACTGCCAGAAGGAGGAGTGGAGATGGGCTACAGGGGGCCCACACCACCCCCTGGCGTGGGCCACCCTAGGCCGCACCACCAGGTGGTGTGGCCGCCCTGGCCCACCTCCAGCTCTCCCCTCTGGCGTATATTATCTCCACAGAACCCTAATACATGGGGAGTGACCACAAAAAGGTTCCGCCGCCTCTGCGAGGCGGAAAACACCGAGAGAGAAAGATATCTCTGGCAGACAGATTTCTGCCTAGGGAATTCCTCCCGGAGAGGGGAGATCGTCACCATCAACACCACCATCAAGCTGGAATTCATCGGGATCATCATCATCACCACCATCATCATCGTCAGGACCCTCATCACCATCTCCAAATCATTGTAACAATTGGGTTGAATCTTGCATAGTTCTTAGGGGAAACTTTCCCGGTGTTGATTACTCTTTGCAGTTGATGCTATTGAGTGGAACCGTTGGATTATTGTTAATGTTCATATTGTTATACATCATTATTCCATCTCTAATCATGATCCATATGATGTATTGTGAGTAGTTCGTTTTGTTCTTGAGGACATGGGAGAAGTCATGTTGTTAGTAGTGGAATTGTGTTGAGAAAGATTCAATGGTTTGATATTTAAGTTGTGGTGTACTTCTTCTAGTGGTGTCATGTGAAAGTCGACTACATGACACTTCACCTATATGGGCCTAGGGGAATGCATTGTGTATTTGGCTACTAATCGTAGGGGTTGCCAGAGTGACAGAAACCTGAATCCCCGTTAGGAAACCATTGCACAAGGGACGTAAGGGTCTTAAAGTTTAAAGCTGTGGTTAGGTTTCTACCTTAATTACTTTCTTGTACTTACGGATGTTTGCAAGGGGGTTTAATCACAAGTATGTATTAGTCCTAGGAAGGTCGGTACATTAGCACAGGTTCACCCACACAACACTTAGCAAGATAAAGAAGATTAATCAACTATATAAAGCGAAAGCACTTGACAGTCTTCCCGTGTGTCCTCGAGAACATTTGGTCATCTTAAGTAATACAACCGGCTTTTCCTTTGCTGCATAAAGGATTGGGCCACTTGCTGCATTCATTCTTACTGTCTTTTATTTACTCGTACTTTGTTTACTTGCTTTATCGAAAACCCCTAAAAATCCGTTTGCTAAGTATTTGCAGAGAATTCCTGATCCATACCACTAGCCAGCACCTTCTGCTCCTCGTTGGGTTCGACACTCTTACTTATCGAAAATACTATGATACACCCCCTATACTTGTGGGTCATCAAGACTATTTTCTGGCGCCGTTGCCGGGGAGTGAAGCGCTATTGGAGAGTGAAACTGGTAAAGGAAACTTCTACTGTGAGTATTGTTTACTTCTACTAGTTGCTTTATTTTCGTTATGGATAATTCGTTGAGTTTCTTATTTGGTAATGCTACTACTACTGCTAAGGTAGTAGATAAGACACCACCTGCTGAGAATGATGTTTTCAAAATACCTACAAGAATTATTGATCGTGTTATGGATAACTACTATGTTGGGGATGGAACTGTCCATCCCGGTGATCATTTACTCTTTATACACGAATTATGCGGGTTGTTCAAGTGTGCAGGTATTACTACAGATCAAGTTAAGAAGAAGTTATTCTCATTATCACTGAAAGGAAGAGCTGAGGAATGGTATAAGCTGCTGAAGAATGGTCAAGCTCTGGAATGGGAGGAAATAGTGCCTCTCTTTTATTCAAAGTTTTGTCCTCCTAGTGAGATTCATAAAGATCGGAATAAAATATACAACTTTTGGCCTCTTGATGGAGAGCGTACAGCTCAAGCTTGGGGGAGATTGAAGTTACTAATGCTGAAATGTCCCATTCATGAGCTCCCCAACAATATTATTATCAATAACTTTTATGCAAGGATTTTTCTTCATGATAAGGATTTATTGGATGCTTCTTGTGCTGGATCGTTCACTTGTATGGAAGAAGAAGCTAAATGGGATCTCCTAGACCGTATTCAAGACAATGCTGAAGCATGGGAGAATGACAAAGGAAGAAAGTCAGGTATAAATTATGATTATGAATGCATTGAATCTTTTATGGGAACTGATGACTTTCAAAATATTAGTAATGCTTATGGTCTTGATTTACAAGTTATTACAAATTGTTTTAAGGATTTTGCCTCTTATATTGAAATCCCAAAAAAGGGATGGAGAAAGTACCATGCTCCTTATAAAGATATTGTTGACTATGTTCCTGTTGGGAGTACTGAGTTTTACACTATTGATCACATCTTACATGAACCCTATATCGAGAAAATACCCTTCCCGGATAAGGTAAAGGATCATCCTATGATAACTAGTGTAATCACTAAAAGTGCAAAGAGAACTGTAAAACCTAATGAACAAATAAACATTGAACCTATTGTAGCAATTGTGAAAGACCTTGTCACTAAAAGTATAGAAGATGGACACATAGTCTTTTGTGAGGATGCTTCTAATATTGTCTCACATCCTAATAAAGCTCAAAAGGCTAGTGTCCCTATGTTTTCTGTTAGAATTGGTGATCATTGCTATTATTGCTTATGTGATATTGGTGCTAGTTCACGTGCTATTCCTTATGAGCTTTATAGAGAAATTATGCATGAGATCAGTCCCTGCGAATTGGAAGAGATCAATGTGGTTATTCACCTTGCTAATAGAGAGACCATCTCTCCAATCGGTATTGTGTGCAGGATGTAGAAGTTCTTTGTGGTAAGATTAAATATCCTGCTGATTTTCTAGTACTTGGTTCAGCTGCTAGTAAATCTTCTCCCATCATTTTTGGTAGACCTTTCTTGAGTACTTGTGGAGCTATTATAGATTACAAAAGAGAGAAAATCTTGACTAAGTTTGATGGGGAATCTTATGAGTTTAATTTTTTGAAATTTACTAAAGAACCTTGTGAAAACAGAACCCACAATGAGGATTTTAGAGTTGAATAACTTGCTTATATTTCTCTTGCTCCTAACAATGCTTTGCAGTAATTTATGGAAGACCACCAAAGTGAGATCTTCATGGAAGAAAGAAATGAGATTGACGAGATTCTCCGTCGTCAACCTAAGATGCTTAAGCATCACTTACCTATGGAAGATTTGGGTACCACGTTTCCACCTAAAAAGGATCTGTTTTTCGATCTAAAACCTTTACCTGACGATCTTAAGTATGCTTACATTGATGATAATAAAATATATCCTGTTATTATTAGCTCTAAACTTTCAGGGAAGGAAGAGGAACAATTATTGGAGGTTTTGAAGAAACATCGAGGGGCTATGGGCTATACTCTGGATGATTTAAAAGGGATTTCTCCTACTATATGTCAGCATGCTATCAATATAGAACCAAATGCAAAGCCAGTGGTCGAGCACCAACGGCGGTTAAATCCTAAGATGAAGGAAGTGGTAAGAAATGAGGTATTGAAACTCCTTGATGCTGGTATTATTTACCCTATTTCTGATAGTGAATGGGTTAGTCTTGTTCATTGTGTTCCTTAAAAAGAGGGAATTTCCGTTGTTCCTAATGACAATGACGAGCTTGTTCCCCAAAGAATAGTAGTGGCCTATAGGATGTGCATTGATTTCAAGAAAGTTAACAAAGTTACTAAGAAAGATCATTACCCACTTCCTTTTATTGATCAAATGTTAGAAAGATTGTCTAAAAAGATCCATTTTCGTTTCCTTGATGGATACTCCGGTTTTTATCAAATTGTTGTTAAACAACAAGATTAAGAAAAAACTACTTTTACATGCCCTTACGGAACCTATGCTTATAGACGTATGCCTTTTGGTTTATGTAATGCTCCTGCTACTTTTCAAAGATGCATGTCTGCTATCTTTCATGGTTTTTGCGAGGAAATTGTGGAAGTGTTCATGGATGACTTCTTTGTCTATGGAACTTCTTTTGATAATTGTCTACACAACCTTGATAAAGTTTTCCAGAGGTGAGAAGAAACTAATCTTGTTCTTAATTGGGAGAAGTGCCACTTCATGGTTAATGAAGGGATTGTCCTTGGGCATAAGGTTTCCGAAAGAGGCATAGAAGTGGATAGAGCTAAAGTTGAGGCAATTGAGAAAATGCCCTTCCCAAGATGTGTTCCAAAATACGAACAAAAGGAGATATTGAGGAAATGCCATGGTAGTGCCTATGGAGGACATCATGCTGGAGATAGAACTGCGCAAAAGTTGCTACAATAAAGTTTCTACTGGCCTACCCTTTTTATAGATGCAAGAAAATTTGTTTTATCTTGTGATGAGTGTCAGCGTGTTGGTAATATTTCTAGACGCAATGAAATGCATATGAACTACTCGCTAGTTATTGAACCCTTTGATTGCTGGGGATTTGACTTTATGGGTCTTTTTCCTCCCTAGAAAGGTTATACTCATATTCTTGTTGCCGTTGATGATGTTACTAAGTGGGTAGAAGCCATACCTACGAAGAGTTCTGACGGGGAGACCTCTCTAAAAATGCTTAAAGATGTTATCTTTCCTAGGTTTGGAGTGCCTAGGTATCTCATGACTGATGGAGGTTCTCATTTCATTCATGGTGGTTTTAGAAAGACCGTTGCTAAATATGATGTTAATCATAGAATTGCTTCAGCCTATCACCCCCAAACTACTGGGTAGGAAGAGTTATCAAATAGAGAAATTAAATCATCTTGCAAAAGACTGTTAATAGATCTAGAAAAACTAGGCCAAAAAGTTGAATGATGATTTATGGGCTTATAGGAATGCCTATAAAAACCCTATGGGGATGTCTCCTTATAAAATGGTTTATGGGAAATCTTGTCACCTACCTTTAGAATTAGAACACAAAGCTTATTGGGCAGTTAAAGAATTTAATAGAGATTGTAAGCTTGCTGGTGAAAAAATATTATTTGACTTAAGTTCTTTGGATGAATGGAGGAGTGAAGCTTATGAGAATGCTAGACTCTTTAAGGAAAAAGTTAAAATATGGCATGACAAGCGAATACTTAAGAGAGAACTCCATGTTTGTGAGAAATTTCTATTGTATAGGTCTCGTCTCAGATTTTTTGCAGGAAAACTACTGTCAAAATGGGAAGGACCTTTCATTATTGAAGAAGTGTACCGTTCAGGAGCAATAAAGATTTCTTCTTTAAAAGATAACACTACACAAGTGGTGAATGGGCAACGACTCAAGCACTATATTGCTGGAGATTCTTACAATGAAGATGTTGATGCTTTTCAAGTTATAACTCCAGAAAAATTTATCAAAGACCAAATTCAGAGACCTGCAGAGTCCGTTTTCAAATAGGTAACAGTTCTGGTAAGAAAAGTTCCGCGAATGATCTGTCCAGTTATATTTTTGCAGTTTTTAGCAATCAAGGAAAGTTACGAAGGGAAAGAGGGACGGAAACGGAGCCAGGGTGGCTCACACCACCCTGTGGCGCGGGCCCACCCCTGGCCACGCCACTAGGTGGTGTGGCCACCTCGAACTCCGTCTCCGACTCGTTTTCTCCCAGTACCTTCCTTTTGTTGTAAAACTTCGTAATATATAATCCCCTGGATCCCCCGAGGTTCGTATATCGTGTTCTTGTTGTGTTTTTGTTTCGATCTGTTTCTGACAGGTAGAGTCCTAGATTTGGAGCCACAATGTCTTCCTCTGGATCAGACAAGGAAGATTCCTCTGCGGATATTATCAACCCCTACATGAGAGAGTTGAAGATTCATCTCAAGGAGTTGTTGCTTGAAGGTGGAGATGTATGGATAAAGGAGGTTCAAGGCCCTAAAGGTGAAGGAAGTCTGGAAGACAGGATGGAAGCACTGGAGCAAGAAGTCTTTAGGTACAAGAAGATGGCGGAACGCGAAGTGGATATAATCCATAAGATTTGTTCCGAACTCATTGTCGAGCACCAAAAGGAGACTACTGAGCTCAAGGATGAAGTCCTCTCACTCCGCCAAAACAACCAACGAACTGCAAGCATAGCTCTACGACATTCAAAATCAAAACTGTGAGTACGAGGTTAGGTTTAAACGCATAAGTGCTGCTGCAAGTTTCAGGATGCTGGAGATCACGATGTCCTTAGTTGATGGGGAGCCCTTACCCTGGAAGTCGGACGATGACAAGAGAATACCACCACCACTGAAGGAGTAATTCATCATCAGGTTTGGCATCCCCTTGGTTTGTTCCAAGCTTGGGGAGTGCCGCGGTATCACATCACTATCTTCTATCTTTTTACCTTTTTAGTAGAGTCATATCATGAATAGAGAAGTTATCATGTAGGATGGTTTGCATTATGGAAGTGTCCCCTCTCTCGTTAGATATGTATCCCTTGGTGTGAATTGCCGTTATGGAATATTAATGAGAAGTTCTATCATTTACTCTTTTGCATATCTTATATTAGTTTTCAATTCGTGGTTATATGATTGATCTTGTTGTTAGTATTGGTATCACTTTGAGATCATTGAGTTAATTTAGTTTGTTTTGGCAAACCTGGCTTGGTCAGTAGCAACACTAATTTTGAGAATTGAATGAAAAAGATAAAAGTACTGTTAAAGAAATATAATTTCATCATCTTTCTTTCTTGATTTTCTCATGAGTTTAGTATTCTCTAGTTAAGATATTTTGTGCTTCCAAGGAAGATTGCACGTTTGTTTTTTTATCGCTTGTATGTTTGTTTGTTTCCTTCAACTCTTTTGCTTGCTACCCAGCCTTGCTAGCCAAAAACCTGTACTGAGAGGGAATTCTTCTCGTGCATCCATTCCTTAAACCAAACCTATGCCATTTGTGTCCACCATACCTACCTATTAGTATTATTTATATTCCAAGTAAATTCTTGTTTTTATCTACCTTCCAAATTAAAATTGTTATGTGAAAAATAGTGATTAAAGCTCCCACGAACTTGATGGCACACTTTACTTTCTTGCATTTAATAAACTTGAACCATTGTGCCCATCTGTGTTGCGTATATGCTTGCGCTTTGTGAGTTGTGAATTAGGAGAACCATGCTGTCATGGGGAACACTTTCAACATTGCACTGGTACTTTGTACCTAGTTGATATCATATTATTTTGTCTATGGATGTCGTCGGTGTGAAATGAAAGGGGAGCTTGTAAGTCCATGGAGTTATGCATGTGTGTTAGAAAAATGCCTGGGCCGCCGGTCTAATCCATGCTGTCATGGTGGAAACCTGCAGCGTAACCATAATGAGCATCTATGAAGCATTCTTCTTATAAAAAAGATAGAGATTGAGAAAAAGAGGAAAAGAAAGAAAAGAGATGAGAAAAGAGGAAATAGAGAAAAAAGCACAATATTCCCATGGAAAATAAGAAGATTGCTGAGATGCTTGTTGTCTGCTTGCCTTGTCATTTTGATATGGGGATTCTTCCGTATCATCGGGCAAGGGGTACCCCGTTGGCGGTTCTCCATGGTACACATGTGCTTACTATGACAAGAACATACCGGTGACTAAACTTGAGTAGCATGAGGAGCGGCCCTCGTATTCAAGGGACATGAGATTTTCAGCTTACAACTTGTCAAGCATATCCTCATATTTGATCACTTTAACCTTAATCACCTAAAGATGCCTATGATAGGGGCAATGATGGCTCAGTGTCGGCGCCAGGAAAATGCTGGTGCGATGTTGATGTAGAGCTCGTTGGGAACCCCAAGAGGAAGGTATGATGAGCATAGCAGCAAGTTTCCCTCAGTTATGAAACCAAGGTTTAATCGAACCAGTAGGAGCAAGGAAACACCCCAAAGGTGTTGCTAGCTGAGCCTTGGCAGGGCGCACTACCGGTGCTAGTAGCAACGTGGAGACATGCACAACACAACCACTGAACTTTGTCCCCAACTTGCGATGAGGTTGTCAATATCACCGTGTTTTGCGGAAAACAAAGGATTAAACGTATTGAATGGAAAGAAGTAATAGTTAGCAGAAAGTAAATACAAAGCAGTAAACAGTTGTAGATTGTATGTAAAGAAAAAGGACCGGGATCCATAGTTCACTAGAGGTGGCTCTCCTTAAGATAGATAACATGCTGGGTGAATAAATTACAGTGGGGCAATTGACAAACATCGAGAAAGGAATACATGCATATACTAATCATCTTGACTCCTTTGAGACTTTATTGGGCATTACAACATTATACATAGATCGCCATCCAACTACATCTATGACTAATAATCCACCTTCAGGTTATCATCCGAACCCCCTCCAGTATTAAGTTGCAAGCAATAGATTATTGTTTTACGAACTGCATGTAAAGTAAACAACACGATTGTTCTATGAACAAAGGATTGTTGTTTTCTCCCTAGTAGCAACAGCACATCTAGTACCTCAGAGATGTCACTTCCCCAGATTACCAGAGGCATGAACCCACTATCGAGCATAAATACTAACTCTTGGAGTTATTAGCATCTACTTGGCCAAGATAGCTACTAACAACGGAAAGCATGCAAGATCACAAATAACAAAGACATGATAGAATCAATAATCAATCTGAAATAGCATCTCAATATCCATCGGATCCCCGCAAACACAACATGCAGAATTACAAATAGATGATCTTGATCATGAACGAAGCTCACAAGATCTAAACATGAAAGCACAAAGGAGGAGAACCAGCCATCTAGATACTACATGGATCCGTAGTCCAAGGATGAACTACTCACGCATCACACTGAAGGCTTGCATGGTGATGAAGAAGGCCTCTAGGGTGAATTCCCCTCTCCGGCAGGGTGCCAGGAAGAGCTTCAGATCCCCCCCGATCTAGGGATGGAGATGACAGCGGCTACAGACTCTTTCATGGATTTTTGATCGGGTACTTAGGGTTTTCGTCCCGAGGGCATCTTATAGTCAGAAGGGGAGGCCAAGGGGGTGCCTGGGCTGGCCAAACCACCCCCTAGCGCAGGCCAAGCCTAGCCGCGTGACCAGGTGGTGTGGCCACCCTCTGGCCCCTCTCCGTCTCGTATTCTGGCATCTGATGACTTCCGAAAAAATAGGCACTTTGGCTTTTGTCCCGTCTAATTTCGAGAATATTCATTTTCTGACTTTCCTGGAACCAAAAGCAGCAGAAAACAGGCAGCTGGCACTGTGGCTCTTGTTAATAGGTTAGTCCAAGAAATCATATGAAAAGTACTCCAAAGTTGGAACAGAGCACAAGAAAGTTGATAAAACCAAGCATGGAACATCAAAAATTATAGATACATTTGCAATGTATCAACATCCCCAAGCTTAACTCCTACTCGTCCTCGAGTAGGTAAGTGATAAAAAGAAAGAATAATTTTTGAGGTGACATGCACCAACAAAGACTTGATCAAAGTATTTGCAAAACATTCAAAGCTGGGATCATAGTACTTCAATCATAACATGAAAGACAAAGTTCTAGCAATAAGCAAATAAACTATGATGCAACATGAAAAGGCACAAACAAAAGATTCATGAATAACAATGCTTTGCAAGATGTTTGTTTGTTTCACATAAAGAAAACATAGCATAATAGTATTCATCTTGTCCTTCAATAGAGTAGCAAATATAAATGCATAGGACACCTTCAAAGTTCATAAGAGTGACTAGATACAATAGTTTAAAACAAGCAATATCAAGTTATGCATCAATCAACTAGTCTTGGGACAATGCACATAGAACTAAGAATGGCCACTATGCTCTCGAAGTAGGTGCATAAAGGTAGAAGGTGGAGACTCAACATAAAAGTAAAAGAAAGGCCTTCATAGAAGGAAGTAGGGATTCAAGTCTCATAAAGAGCTTCCAAAAATTATGGTACTTATAGCTTGTAGCTCTCATTGCCTCTATCATAAGCATCTTGGAGGTGATTAAGGTTAAAGTGACACAACTAAGAGGATATGATTGACAAGTTATAAACCGAAATCTCATGCCCCTTACTTACGAGGACCAAACCTCATGCTACTCAAATTTAGTCACGAGTAAGCTCTTTTCATTGTAAGTATATGTGTATCATAAAGAACCGCCAACGGGGTACCCCTTGCACATGATACGGGAGCTTTCCCATAATCAAAATGACAAGGCAAGCAGACAATGGGCATCTCTGCAATCTTTTTATTTGCTATTTGCATAGGTTTTTATTGAGGATGCTTCATAGAGTGCTCATTATGGTGATGCTGCAAGTTTCCACTATGATTAGGCATGGCTTAGGCTAGCAACCTAGGAGTTTCTCTAACACACATACAAACTCCATGATCTTACAAGTTCCACTTTTATTTCACACCGCCGAGATCCGTAAGCAAAAGAACATGATATCAATGGGGTACAAAGTACAAGTGCAATGTTGAAAGCATTCCCCATGAAACATGGTTCTGCTAATTTCAACTTATAAAGCGCAAGCATATACGCAACTAAGAAGGACTCAATGGTTCAAGTTTATTAGATGCAAATAAAGTAAAGTGTGCCATCAAGTTCATGCGAGCTTTAACCACTTGTTTTCTCATAACAAGTTTAATTTGGAAGGTAAACAAAAGCATGAATATACTTGGAATAGTATAAGCTAGTAGGTAGGTATGGTGGACTCCTTGGAATAACTTGGTTTAGGGAGTTGGATGCATGAGTGGAACCTATACTTGGTTGTGGAGGCTAGCAAAAGACTAGGAGCGACAAACTAAGAGAGCAATAATGACCATAATCATGCAGAGCGACAAAACATCATTGATCAAAGCATAAAGTGATACTAAAAGTTGAAAACTAAAGGATCATAAAGGCTATGGTGACTTGAGATAGTCATAACATGGTGTGAGTGATGACCCACAAGTATAGGGGGTGTATCATAGTATTTTCGATAAGTAAGAGTGTCGAACCCAACGAGGAGCAGAAGGTGCTGGCTAGTGGTATGGATCAGGAATTCTCTGCAAATACTTAGCAAACAGATTTTTAGGGGTTTTCGATAAAGCAAGTAAACAAAGTACGAGTAAATAAAAGACAGTAAGAATGAATGCAGCAAGTGGCCCAATCCTTTATGCAGCAAAGGACAAGCCGGTTGTATTTCTATAGATGACCAAACGTTCTCGAGGACACATGGGAAGACTGTCAAGTGCTTTCGCTTCATATAGTCGATTAATCTTCTCTCGCTTGCTAAGTGTTGTGTGGGTGAACCTGTGCTAATGTACCGCCCCATCCAAGAATACATACTTGTGATTAAACCCCCTTGCAAACATCCGTAAGTACAAGAAAGTAATTAAGGTAGAAACCTAACCACAACTTTAAACTCTAAGACCCTTACGTCCCTTGTGCAATGGTTTCCTAACGGGGCTTCAGGTTTCTGTCACTCCGGCAACCCCTACGATTAGTAGCCAAATACACAATACATTCCCCTAGGCCCTTATAGGTGAAGTGTCATGTAGTCGACGTTCACATGACACCACTAGAAGAAGTACACCACAACTTAAATAACAATCTATTGAATCTTTCTCAACACAACTCCACTACTAACAACAAGACTTCTCCCATGTCCTCAAGACCAAAACGAACTACTCACAAGACATCATATGGATCATGATCAGAGATGGAATAATGATGTATATCAATCTGAACATAAACAATAATTCAATGGTTCACTTAATAGCATCAACTACAAAGAGTAATCAACACCGGGAAAGTTTCCCCTATGAACTATGCAAGATTCAACGCAATTGTTACAGCAATATGGAGATGGTGATGTGGGTGCTGATGGTGGTGATGGAGATGATGATGATCCTAATGAAGTCCAGCTTGATGGTGGTGTTGATGGCGACGATCTCCCCTCTCCGGGAAGGAATTCCCCAGGCAGAAATCTGTCTGCCGGAGAGATCTTTCTCTCTCGGTGTTTTCTGCCCCGTAGAGGCGGCGGAATCTTTCTGTGGTCGCTCCCTGAGTCTTAGGGTTTCGGGAGGTTAATATACGCCAGAGGAGAGAGGCTGGAGTGGGCCAGGGCGGCCACACCACTCCCTGGCACGGCCTAGGCTTGCCCGCGCCATGGGGTGGTGTGGGCCCCCTATGGCCCACCTCCACTCCATCTTCTGGCATCCTGAGTCTTCTGGAAAAATAGGATTTTCCGTATATTTTCCCGGATTTTCTGATCTTCACGAATTTTGCCTCCAAACAACACCTTTTCCATCAGAATCCTGACTGAAGTGGTCCATGCTCCAAAAGTCATCAACCATGCAAAAATAGATGAAATAACATAAGTATCACCTCTCAATACGACATATATCAATGAATAATAGTGAATTAAGACATATAATAGTGATGCAAAATGGACGTATCAACTCCCCCCAAGCTTAGACTTCGCTTGTCCCCAAGCGAAACTGAGCTCAATAAACATGGCCTCAGGTTTATGGAGTGAAGAGTCGATAAAATAATACGGACAAGAAGCATCACAATCATCTAATATATAGATCATAATAGAAGACAACTCACTATTATATAACTCAACTTGCAATGAGTAAAGGAAACACAATAAAGATACACAAAGTAAATCATAATTGGTAATGGCATACTTAGCTCTTGGTCAAAGAATAGTTGATAATTTGCTGGAGTTCACAAATAGCTGGTTTTCAAAGAAAGCTTTCAAAGTAGTAAACTTCAAGCTAAGAGCAATGTGCAAAACAAGGAACATAAGGAACATGAATGCATAAATCACCATATGAATGAATGAAACACATCAAATCAAAATACTTGCTGAGATAGAAGGGAATATGTTTACTGACTCAACTACATGGTAAAAAGATATGCTTGACAGACTATAAACTGGAAATCCCAAGTCCCTTGAGTACGAGGGCCGCTTCTCATGCTACTCAAATTTAGTTACCGGTAAGTTCTTGTCATCGTAAGTATGTGCGTATCATTGAGAACCGCCAACGGGGTACCCCTTGCCCGATGATACGGAAGAATCCCCATATCAAAATGACAAGGCAAACATACAATGAGTATCTCAGCAATCTTCCTATTTATTACCATGGGAAAATGGTCCTTTTTTTCTCTATTTCCTCTTTTCATAGTGTCTTTTTTCTCTTTTTCTCAATAACTATCTCTCTCTCTTTTTTTATAAGAAGAATGCTTCATAGAATCATTATGGTTCGCTGCAGGTTTCCACCATGTCAGCATGGATTAGACCAGCGGCCCAGGCGTTTCTCTAACACACATACATAACTCCATGGACTTACCAGCTCCCCTTTTATTTCACACCGACGACATCCGCAAACAAAAGAGAAAGGTATCAACTGGGTATATATTTGCAAGTGTTGAAAGCGTTCCCAGTGATAGCACGGTTCTGCTAATCCCCAGCCTATAATTTGCAAGCATATAACTTTCATGGAGATTTCAGAATGGTTCAGGTTTATTAAGTGCGGAAAATAAAGTGTGCCATCAAGTTCGTGAGAGCTTTAATCACTAATTTTCTCGTAACAAGTTTAATTTGGGAGGTAGACAAAACAGGAATTTACTTGGAATAGCAATAATGCTACTAGGTAGGTATGGTGGACACAAATGGCAAAGGTTTTGGTTTAAAGGAGATGGATGCACGAGAAGAATACCCTCTCAGTACAGGTTTTTGGCTAGCAAGGCTGGGTAGCAAGTATAAGAGTTAAAGGAAACAAACGCACATACAAGTGATAAAAACAAACATGCAATCTTCCTTGGAAGCACAAAAGACCTTAACTAGAGAATACTAGACTTATGAGCAAATCAAGAAAGAAAGATGATGAAATTATTTTTCTCTAGAGCACTTCTATCTTTTTCTTTTCAAATCTCAAAAAGGTGTTGCTACTGACCGAGCCAGGTTTGCCAAAACCAACTAAATTAACTCAATGATCCCAAAGTGCTACCGATACTAACAACAAGATCAATCATATAACCACGCATTAAAAACTAACATAAGCTATGCAAAAGAGTGAATGATAGAACTTCTCATTAATAATCCATAACGGCAACTCACACCAAGGGATACATATCTAACGAGAGAGGGGACACTTCCACAATGCAAACCATACTACATAATAACTCCTCTATTCATGATATGACTCTACTAATAAGGTAAAAAGATAGAAGATAGTGATATGATACCGCGACACTCCCCCAAGCTTGAAACAAACCAAGGGGATGCAAAACCTGATCATGAATTACTCCTTAGGTGGTGGTGGTATCCTCTTGATGAGCTCTTTGATCAGTTTCCCCAAGTCCTCACTCTCGAAGGTGAGATTACGAATCAGCTGTGAGTTTTGCTCAATGCGGCTCATGATCATGTCGTGTTGAGAATTCCAGCTCTTGCTATTCTTCCCCACTCTTCCTCCTTGAAGTCTTCTTTTCCTGCATGGTTATGAGCAAAGGTATGGAAGGTACTCTTGGTGTTCGGAGAAGGTGTCCTTGGTGCCAAACAGTGACGAGGAGCTTTCCCCCCAATCTGCATTCGTGCAGTCCTTCTAATCCTGGCAGGGTTCGCCACCACTCCAATGCTTGCAACGGTAGTGCCGGTGTGTTTTGCCTCCTCTTCACCTTCACTCTTGATCTCTTACTCCTTCCCGGGGTTTTGGAGGTCTTCCTTCATAGGCTCCTTCCCTTTATCCTTGGCAGACACCATTGTGCTTCTAAGCTTTCAAAGAGTATGTCCTGGCAGAAACAGATCAAAATAGAAACACGGCGAAAACACGATATACGAACCTCAGGGGATCCGGGGGGTTATATATTACGAAGTTTCATATCAAAAGGAAGGTACTAGGAGAAAACGGGTGGGAGACGGAGTCCGAGGTGGCCACACCACCTGGTGGCGCCGCTAGGGGTGGGCCCGCGCCATGGGGTGCTGTGGGCCACCCTGGCTCCGGTTCCGTCCCTTTTTCACTTCGTAGCTTTCCTTATTGACTGAAAACTGCAAAAAATATAGTTGGATTGTATTTTCGCGGAACTTTTCTTACCAGAACTGTTACCTAGTTGGAATGGACTCTATAGGTCTCTGAATTTCGTCCTCAACAAATTTCTCTGGAGTTATAACTTGAATATCATCGATATCTTCATCTTCATACACTTATTACTTGAGTGATAAAACCCTTCTCTTCCTTATTACACCATTGTCTCCACTTCCTGGAAATTTCTTTCACACAAAACTTCACATAGTTCTCATTAGCAACATTAGTATAAGTGAAGTGATAAAAACTTTTGAGTCAAACTTCAACTGAAAACCATTAAAACAAAAGCTACTGCAGCAACTACTTCCGAAAGCCCAAAAGGAATTCGAAAAGGAAATCGAATAAAGAAGCAAATGCAAGAATGGCAAAATCTGTCAAAACAGACCAGCAGGTAAAGATCAATTTTTTCGAAAATCTTCTGTTGCTCAAATCAAAAAGTACAAAACTAACGAAAGTTAAATAACAACCTGGGTCAGAAGCACAAAAAATTACATCTCAATCTGACATACAGAGATCTCTCACAAATTTTTACGGTGAAGCACAAAAATCTGTTTCGGGATAGCAACTTCCCAAAATCTTACTTCTCTCTCATTAGAGGTTGATCTTGACAAAAAACCAAACAAAACTGATACGGAGCGGTTATTACCGAAGTAATAACTTCTAAGACTCAAAGAACCAAAACCAAACAAAAAGCAAAAACAAATTGGGTTGTCTCCCATAAAGCTCTTTCTTTATAGCCATTAAGATGGGCATGCTAATTTCGAAGAAGCTCTCATAGGGATATGAATTGAAGTGAAAGAGAGCATTAATAAGAAAAAACACGCATACATTTAAGTCTAACCCACTTCCTATGCAAGGGGATTTTGTAAACAAACAAGTTATTGAAATCAAAGGCAACTTTCATAAGAAGGCAAAAGAAGTGCAACATAAAAACTTTCAGCATAAAACGGGGAAACTTGATATTATTGAGATACATAAGCACACTTTTCCCTCTCTCATAATAACTTTCAGTGTCATGCATAAACTTAACAATATAGCTATCACAAGGACTATCATAGCAATGATCACTTATTCTAACAGAAAACACAGGAATACTAGCTCTCATAACACTACTATGTGAAACAATATTAGAGGTATCCTTACAAAGGATAGGGTGTCCCTCTTTTTCATACTTGGTGACAAAGTCTTTCACATTTGCTATCATGGGTTCATCAACCATTTGTTTATCAGGTTCAATAGCCTTATTCATACTTTCATTAACCATACTAGCTATCATAGAATGTTCCTTTACCTTAACTGGAAAAGGCATTTTCTCAATATAAGGTTTAGGTAAAACATGGCTAGCAGTATAAACTTCAGTATTTCTCGCAGGAACACTCTTAGCAACATATTTATAAGGTTCATGATACTTATTCCACTTCTTTTTAGGCACTTCAATATAGGAAGCAAAAGCCTTAAAATAAGAAGCAATAGCTTGAGAGTCTAGACCATAAGCATTTTTAATATTTTGAAAGTCATCAGTTCCCATAAAAGATTCAATGCATTCATAATCATAATTTATACCTGACTTTCTATCTTTGTCATTCTCCCAAGCTTCAGCATTGTCTTGAATACGATCTAGAAGGTCCCATTTAACTTCTTCTTCCATACGAGTGAATGATCCAGCACAAGAAGCATCCAATAAATCCTTGTCATGTAGAGGGAGCCTTGCATAAAAGTTGTTGATAATAATATTGTTGGGGAGCTCATGAATGGGACATTTCAGCATTAGTAACTTCAATCTCCCCCAAGTTTGAGCTGTACGCTCTCCATCAAGAGGCCAAAAGTTGTATATTTTATTCCGATCTTTATGAATCTCACTAGGAGGACAAAACTTTGAATAAAAGAGAGGCACTATTTCCTCCCATTCCAGAGCTTGACCATTCTTCAGCAGCTTATACCATTCCTCAGCTCTTCCTTTCAGTGATAATGAGAATAACTTCTTCTTAACTTGATCTGTAGTAATACCTGCACACTTGAACAACCCGCATAATTCGTGTATAAAGAGTAAATGATCACCGGGATGGACAGTTCCATCCCCAACATAGTAGTTATCCATAACACGATCAATAATTCTTGTAGGTATTTTGAAAACATCATTCTCAGCAGGTGGTGTCTTATCTACTACCTTAGCAGTAGTAGTAGCATTACCAAATAAGAAACTCAACGAATTATCCATAACGAAAATAAAGCAACTAGTAGAAGTAAACAATATTCACAGTAGAAGTTTCCTTTACTAGTTCCACTCTCCAATAGCGCTTCACTCCCCGGCAACGGCGCCAGAAAATAGTCTTGATGACCCACAAGTATAGGGGGTGTATCATAGTATTTTTGATAAGTAAGAGTGTCGAACCCAACGAGGAGCAGAAGGTGCTGGCTAGTGGTATGGATCAGGAATTCTCTGCAAATACTTAACAAACGGATTTTTAGGGGTTTTCGATAAAGCAAGTAAACAAAGTACGAGTAAATAAAAGACAGTAAGAATGAATGCAGCAAGTGGCCCAATCCTTTATGTAGCAAAGGACAAGCCGGTTGTATTACTTAAGATGACCAAATGTTCTCGAGGACACACGGGAAGACTGTCAAGTGCTTTCGCTTTATATAGTTGATTAATCTTCTTTATCTTGCTAAGTGTTGTGTGGGTGAACCTGTGCTAATGTACCGACCTTCCTAGGACTAATACATACTTGTGATTAAACCCCCTTGCAAACATCCGTAAGTACAAGAAAGTAATTAAGGTAGAAACCTAACCACAGCTTTAAACTTTAAGACCCTTACGTCCCTTGTGCAATGGTTTCCTAACGGGGGTTCAGGTTTCTGTCACTCCGGCAACCCCTGCGATTAGTAGCCAAATACACAATGCATTCCCCTAGGCCCTTATAGGTGAAGTGTCATGTAGCGACGTTCACATGACACCACTAGAAGAAGCACACCACAACTTAAATAACAATCTATTAAATCTTTCTCAACGCAACTCCACTACTAACAACAAGACTTCTCCCATGTCCTCAAGACCAAAACGAACTACTCACAAGACATCATATGGATCATGATCAGAGATGGAATAATGATGTATATCAATCTGAACATAAACAATAATTCAATGGTTCACTTAATAGCATCAACTACAAAGAGTAATCAACACCGGGAAAGTTTCCCCTATGAACTATGCAAGATTCAACGCAATTGTTACAGCAATATGGAGATGGTGATGTGGGTGCTGATGGTGGTGATGGAGATGATGATGATCCTAATGAAGTCCAGCTTGATGGTGGTGTTGATGGCGACGATCTCCCCTCTCCGGGAAGGAATTCCCCAGGCAGAAATCTGTCTGCCGGAGAGATCTTTCTCTCTCGGTGTTTTCTGCCCCGTAGAGGCGGCGGAATCTTTCTGTGGTCGCTCCCTGAGTCTTAGGGTTTCGGGAGGTTAATATACGCCAGAGGAGAGAGGCTGGAGTGGGCCAGGGCGGCCACACCACTCCCTGGCACGGCCTAGGCTTGCCCGCGCCATGGGGTGGTGTGGGTCCCCTATGGCCCACCTCCACTCCATCTTCTGCCATCCTGAGTCTTCTGGAAAAATAGGATTTTCCGTATATTTTCCCGGATTTTCTGATCTTCACGAATTTTGCCTCCAAACAGCACCTTTTCCATCAGAATCCTGACTGCAGCGGTCCATGCTCCAAAAGTCATCAACCATGCAAAAATAGATGAAATAACATAAGTATCACCTCTCAATACGAAATATATCAATGAATAATAGTAAATTAAGACATAGAATAGTGACGCAAAATGGACGTATCAGTGAGCATGCGCCAAGTCAACCCAAATAAAGCATCAATGGAGAATACCACTATACTATGCTTTAATATGCTAAAACAACACATGATTCATCCAAGGCACATTAAGAAATCTCAATTGTTTATAACAAGTCATGCTACAACAAAGAATACTAAGCATAAAGCCAAAACAATATCAAGCATGGTATGACAAAGCATATGCCACAGTCAAAAACGAGCTCTTTTTACCACATAAGCATGAACTTTCCTACTCTTTTCCAAACCAAACCAAACTATTTGCAAACCAATGTATGAAAGAGGGGGTCCAATCAATTTATTTCAGCAAATAAGAAAACCAAAGAAAACGAAAAACCAAAATGAAAACGAAAAAGAAGACGCTCCAAGAACAATACAACTGTGCATGAAACAATAAAAATGAAGTGTTTGGAAGAAACCTGAGATTTTTATTGATGAAGAAGGGGATGCCTTGGGCATCCTCAAGCTTTGAAGCTTGTACTTCTTGGATATTTCTTGGGGTGACACATGTGGCATCCCCAAGATTGAGTTTTAGTCCATCCTTCATCTCATTACTCATTCCTTTCATGCACCTGAAATTTTTTCCTTCATACAAAACTTCACACAATCTTTATTAGCAACATTAGTGCACTCAAGATAAATAAGTCTTAAGGTTCAGTCCTAACACCAAATAAACTTCCATTAGAACACTAGCTACTGTAGTACTTCCCTCAAAAAGCTCAATTCCCCAAAAGAACTCAAAAAGGAACCAACAAGAAGCAAATGCAGGAAATGGCAGAAATCTGTTAAAACAGACCAGCAGGTAAAAACGATTTTTTTAGAAGACCTTCTGTTCCTCAAATCAAAAAGTGTTGAACTAACTTAAGCTAGATAACAACCTGGGGCAGAAGAACAAAAATTTACGCCTCAAAAAGACATTCAGAGATTTTAAATGAATTTTTACGGTGAAGCACAGAAATCTGTTTCGGGACAGCAACTTTCCCAATCATTACTTCTCTCTCATTAGAGGTTACTCTTGGCACAAAAATCAAATAAAAAGGATAAGGGCCGGTTATTACCGAAGTAATAACTTCCAAGACTCATTTAAAACTTTTGGGTTATCTCCCAATAAGTATTTTTCTTTAACGCCTTTAAGTTAGGCATAAGAAGCAAGAAAAAGAATCAAGTGTTCTCAAATGAAGAAGCATTAAGACCAAATTTTGTTTTCATAGGAGAAGCAAAAGTAATCTTCTCTCTCTTCTTAGGGAAGGGTTCTATACCTTTCTTGAGTGGGATTTGATATTTAATGGTGCCTTCTTTCATATCAATGATGGCACCAACATTTCTAAGAAAAGGTCTTCCCAAAGTAACACGACAAGAAGCATTGCATTCAACATCCAAAACATAGAAATCAACGGGGACATAGGCATTGTTAACCATAATAAGAACATCATTAAGACTCCCCATGAGTTTCTTTTTAGCATTATCATCAAGTGGGACATTCAAATAACAATCTTCAAGTGGAGGCAAATCAAGCATATCATAAATCCTTCTAGGCATAATAGAAATACTACTATCAAGATCACATAAAGCTTTGAAATCAAAGTCATTCACTTTCATATTAATGATGGGTTCCAACCATCTTCTTGTTTTATAGGAATAGAAGCTTTATGTTTCATCTTTTCTTCTTTAATCTTTATGAGAGCATCAGTAATGTGTTTGGTAAAGGCCATGTTCATAGCACTAGCATTAGGACTTTTAGCAAGCTTTTTTAGGAACTTAATAATTTCAGAGATATTGCAACCATCAAGATCAAAATAATACTTATCATCTAAAGTAGTAGAACTATTACTAGCCTCAACACTAGTGGTGGTAATAGTAGGAATACTAATGTTTCTAGCAATTTCATCTTCTCTTTCCCACTTAGCATATAATTCAGCTAATAGTCTAACATTTTCATCAATTCTTACTTGTATGGCATTAGTATGCAAAGGGATTATCATTAGTTTCAGGTTTAGCAGCCATTTTATTAATCAATGAAGATTGAGCTTCAGACAAAGATGATATATTCCTTTCTGCATTAGAAAGTTTCAATTGTTAACTAGGAATTTCCCTATTTAAACTCTCAAGTTGATGGCTAATGTTCTTCAAAATGATAGATTGTTCCTCCATAGTCTTAGTGAATAGTTGATTTTTTTCATAATGCATTTGCATGAAATTCTTAGTGCCTCTTTCAACTTCTAAAATTCTTCCTTCACTAGGTAATCTAGATTTACCATTATAACCATAAGTATTACTAGGAGGGTAGGGCCTATAATTGTTATTACCATAAGCATTGTTGCCAAAATTATTATTTCTTATGAAGTTCACATCAACTTGCTCTTCTTGAGCAACCAAAGAGGCTAAAGTAACATTATTTGGATCAATATGGGCTTTCCCATTAACAAGCATAAACATAATAATATCAATCTTATCACTCAAGGAGGAAGTTTCCTCAACAGAATTTACCTTCCTACCTTGTGGAGCTCTCTGGGTATGCCATTCAGAATAATTAACCATCATATTGTCCAGAAGTTTTGTTGCAGCACCCAAAGTGATGGTCATAAAGGTACCTCCAATAGAAGAATACAATAGGTTCCTTGAAGAATAGTTCAATCCTGCATAAAAAGTTTGGATGATCATCCAAGCAGTCAGTCCATGAGTGGGACAATTCTTAACCAAAGATTTCATTCTTTTCCAAGCTTGTCTGATTGTTTAAACTTCATTATTTCACTTCTCATAGATATAATCTTAGCAGGAGGATAGTATTTTCCAATAAAATCATCTTTGCACTTAGTCCAAGAATCAATACTATTCTTAGTTAAGGAATTCATGCATTCTTTAGCTTTTCCTCTCAAAGAGAAAGGAAACAATTTCAACTTAATAATATCACCATCTACATCCCTATGCTTTTGCATCTCACAAAGTTCAACAAAGTTATTTAGATGGGAAGCAGCATCTTCATTATCAATACCAGAAAATTGTTCTCTCATAACAAGATTGAGTAAAGCAGGTTTTATCTCAAAGAAAGTATCTTCAGGCACAGGTGGAGCAATAGGTGTTCTCATAAAATCATTGTTGTTGGTGCTAGTGAAGTCACACAACTTTGTGTTTTCAAGAGTAGTCATTTTTTTGTGTTTTCAAATAAGAAAGCAAACTAGTAATTTTTTTTGTGTGTTTTTGATAAAGAAACAAGCAAACAAAACAAAAAGAAACTAAGCAAAACAAAAAATAACAAAGTAAAGAGATTGGTTATGAGGGACTCCCCTTGTGAAGATGTCCTTGACTCCCCGACAACGGCGCCAGAAAAATGCTTGATGGCTCAGTGTCAGCGACAGGAAAATGCTAGTGCAATGTTGATGTAGAGCTCGTTGGGAACCCCAAGTGGAAGGTATGATGAGCACAACAACAAGTTTCCCTCAGTTATGAAACCAAGGTTTAATCGAACCAGTAGGAGCAAGGAAACACCCCAAAGGTGTTGCTAGCTGAGCCTTGGCAGGGCGCACTACCGGTGCTAGTAGCAACGTGGAGACCTGCACAACACAACCACATAACTTTGTCCCCAACTTGTGATGAGGTTGTTAATCTCACCGTGTTTTGCGGAAAACAAAGGATTAAACGTATCAAATGGAAAGAAGTAATAGTTTGTAGAAAGTAAACACAAAGCAGTAACAGTTTGTAGATTGTATGTAAAGAAAAAGGACCGGGATCCATAGTTCACTAGAGGTGGCTCTCCTTAAGATAGATAACATGCTGGGTGAACAAATTACAGCGGGGCAATTGACAAACGTCGAGAAAGCAATACATGCATATACTAATCATCTTGACTCCTTTGAGACTTGATTGGGCATTACAACATTATACATAGACCGCCATCCAACTGCATCTATGACTAATAATCCACCTTCAGGTTATCATCCGAACCCCCTCCAATATTAAGTTGCAAGCAGCAGATTATTGCTTTATGAACTGCGTGTAAAGTAAACAATACGATTGTTCTATGAACAAAGGATTGTTGTTTTCTCCCTAGTAGCAATAGCACATCTAGTACCTTAGAGATTTCTGTCACTTCCCCAGATTACCAGAGGCATGAACCCACTATCGAGAATAAATACTAACTCTTGGAGTTGCTAGCATCTACTTGGCCAAGATAGCTACTAACAACGGAAAGCATGCAAGATCACAAATAACAAAGACATGATAGAATCAATAATCAATCTGAAATAGCATCTCAATATCCATAGGATCCCTGCAAACACAACATGTAAGAATTACAAATAGATGATCTTGATCATGAAAGGAGCTCACAAGATCTAAACATGAAAGCACAAAGGAGGAGAACCAGCCATCTAGCTACTACATGGATCCGTAGTCCAAGGATGAACTACTCACGCATTACACCGGAGGCTTGCATGGTGATGAAGAAGGCCTCCAGGGTGAATTCCCCTCTCCGGCAGGGTGCCGGGAAGAGCTTCAGATCCCTCCCGATCTAGGGATGGAGATGACAGCGACTACAGACTCTTTCGTGGATTTTTGATCGGGTACTTAGGGTTTTTGTCCCGAGGGCATCTTATAGTCGGAAGGGGAGGCCGAGGGGGTGCCTGGGCTAGCCACACCACCCCCTGGCCGCGCGGCCAGGTAGTGTGGCCGCCCTCTGGCCCCTCTCCGTCTCGTATTCTGGCATCTGATGACTTTCGGAAAAATAGGCACTTTTGCTTTTGTCCCGTCCAATTTCGAGAATATTCATTTTCTGACTTTCCTGGAACCAAAAATAGCAGAAAACAAGCAGCTAACACTATGGCTCTTATTAATAGGTTAGTCCAAGAAATCATACAAAAAGTACTCCAAAGTTGGAACAAAGCACAAGAAAGTGGATAAAACCAAGCATGGAACATCAAAAATTATAGATACATTTGCAATGTATCAGGCAATGAGAGCTAAAAACTAATAAGTACCATAATTTTTGGTAGCTCTTTATGAAACTTGAAATCCCTGCTTCCCTCTGCGAAGGGCCTTTCATTTACTTTTTAGTTGAATCAGTAAACCTATTCCTTTCTATCTCAGCAAGTATTTTGAGTTGTTGTGTTTCATTCATTCATATTATGATTTATTCAATCATGTTTCTTATGTTCCTTGTTTTGCACATTGCTCTTATCTTGGTGTTTACCACTTTGAAAGCTATCATTGAAAATCAGTTATTTGTGAACTCCAGCAAATTGTCAACTATTCTTCGACCAAGAGCTAAGTTTTCCATTACCAATTATGATTCACTTTTTGTATTTTTATTGTGCTTCCTTTACTCATTGCAAGTTAAGTTATATATTAGCGAATTGTCTTCTATTATGACTTATGTATTGATGAATGTGATGCTTCTTCTCTGTATTCTTTTATCGACTCTTCACTCCATAAACCCGAGGCCATGTTTATTGAGCTCAGTTTCGCTTGGGGACAAGCGAAGTCCAAGCTTGGGGGGAGTTGATACGTCCATTTTGCATCACTATTCTATATCATAATTTAATGTTATTCATTGATATATTTCATATTAAGAGATGATATTTATGTAATTTCATCTGTTTTTGCATGGTTGATGACTTTTGGAGCATGGACCGCTGCAGTCAGGATTCTGATGGAAAAGGTGCTGTTTGGAGGCAAAATTCGCGAAGATCAGGAAATCCAGGAAAATATATAGAAAATCCTATTTTTCCAGAAGACGAAGACTGCCTGAAGGAGGAGTGGAGATGGTCCACAGGGGGTCCACACCACCCCTAGCACGGGCCACCCTAGGCCGCGCCACCAGGTGGTGTGGCCGCCCTGGCCCACCTCCAGCTCTCCCCTCTGGCGTATATTATCTCCACGGAACCGTAATACCTGGGGAGCGACCACAGAAAGGTTCCGCCGCCTCTGCGGGGCAGAAAACACCGAGAGAGAAAGATCTCTCCGGCAGACAGATTTCTGCCTGGGGAATTCCTTCCCGGAGAGGGGAGATCGTCGCCATCAACACCACCATCAAGCTGGACTTCATCGGGATCATCATCATCACCACCACCACCATCATCATCATCAGCACCCTCATCACCATCTCCATATCGCTGTAACAATTGGGTTGAATCTTGCATAGTTCTTAGGGGAAACTTTGCCGGTGTTGATTACTCTTTGTAGTTGATGCTATTGAGTTGAACCGTTGGATTATTGTTTATGTTCAGATTGTTATACATCATTATTCCATCTCTTATCATGATCCATATGAGTAGTTCTTTTTGTTTTTGAGGACATGGGAGAAGTCATGTTGTTAGTAGTGGAATTGTGTTGAGAAAGATTCAATGGTTTGATATTTAAGTTGTGGTGTACTTCTTGTAGTGGTGTCATGTGAACGTTGACTACATGAAACTTCACCTATATGGGCCTAGGGGAATGCATTGTGTATTTGGCTACTAATCATAGGGGTTGCCGGAGTGACAGAAACCTAAACCCCCGTTAGGAAACCATTGCACAAGGGACGTCAGGGTCTTAGAGTTTAAAGCCGTGGTTAGGTTTCTACCTTAATTACTTTCTTTTACTTACGGATGTTTGCAAGGGGTATAACCACAAGTATGTATTAGTCCTAGGAAGGTCGCTACATTAGCACAGGTTCACCCACACAACACTTAGCAAGCTAAAGAAGATTAATCAACCATATGAAGCGAAAGCACTTGATAGTCTTCCCGTGTGTCCTCGAGAACGTTTGGTCATCTTAAGTAATACAACTGGCTTGTCCTTTGCTGAATAAAGGATTGGGTCACTTGCTGCATTTATTCTTATTGTATTTTATTTACTCGTACTTTATTTTGCATTATTGGGTCAGATTTTATTTCTCAAGGAAGGGGCCAAGGTTGAAGGTAGCGCGTGACATCTGCAATATTATTTGTAAAGTAGTTAATCTTATATGTTCAAAATACAGGTTCTTATTTAGTCATACTAAAGCACCATAATTCCCACTTAAACGAACATCCCTCAATATTCGTTCAGTGACTGCACGATCCCTTTACACCGCACCATCCCTGATCATCATGGCCTTTGGTACAACTGCCAGGGTAGATATTATCATATCGATCCCATCTCCATGTGACTCATGCTTGTCCTTTCGGTCATTTGTGTTCTGAGGCCATGTCTGTACATGATAGGCTCGCAAATTTTAATCACAGTGTATTGTTGTGCATACATGGCTTACACCCACCGTATGAGATCACAAAGATGTCTAGCACCCGATCATCACGGCTTGCTTCATAATTGCGAACTTTCTTGGTGGTGCACACGTGTGGGAGAACACGAATATTGGAATTGTAGTATGAGGGATTATTTTATTATAGTACCGTCGTAAGTCTAATACTAAGCACACAAGATCACACAACAACTAGCATCTAATGAATACAGTTATGTATGTCATATGTTGTGGTTGTGGTGTCTTGATCTCCATTGTGAACATCGGCATATGCACCAGGTTCACGGTGCCACCTTGCCTTCGGCTGTGTATCCCATAAACACTTACCTAAACCACACACATCACTTTGCCTCCTGCAAAACAAAGTTTGACGCTTCTACTTTTTGTTTGCAAGTTTGATGTGGTTGATTGGGTTTTCTCACAAGAACTGCTTCTTATGGACGAATCCAACCATAAAATGTGGATTAACTAGTTGCCGATTTTAATCCCTTTTTAGGACCATCCTTTGTAAGTACCATATCAACTAATGTCAGAGAGACAGACATCCGCCAGCCACTTATACGGTATAAGCCGTATGTCAGTCTTGGAACCAGTCTCATGTCAGGTTACGTGTAGGGTTGGTCTGGGCCACTTGATTTGACATTGCCATGATAGTAGCAAGTACACGTGGGATGGTACCAACTGCAAAATCAATGCCCACATAATCCACATGTGTTCTACTCGTACTAGAACATCTACGCATAGATCGCTCTGATACCACTGAAGGGGTTCCGTGGCAGAAAACAATAAAATTTCCTACTACAAGAATGCACCGACCCAAGATCTATTTATATAGAAGTATTGTAATGATTGGGATACGATGATCATACCTTCGAAGACCGAGTAAGTGGGAATACATTCCTGCACAAACGTTGTGGATGAAGCCGAGGATCGCAGACCTCAAGGTCCATAAGGCTCCAAGCGTCAAGACCCACTATTGGTGGTGCCTCGTCAAGCTTTACAAGCCTCTGGTGTAAAGACGTCTTCCGAGCCCTGGTCCAGCAAGGCAGCGAAAGAAGAAGATCCAGACCGATTCCAGCAGCACGACGGCCTGCGCTGGGTGGAGAAACCTCTACCTCGTGTAGCATGTTCCTAACTTGGGAACACGCTGAGAGGAAGGAGAGATAATGACATGTGCCAGTTGTGGGATTGAGTTGGAGAAATTGGGGCGAATGTCTCCCCTATATATAGGAAAAACTAGGCTACTCCCATACTCCAAGTCCCGAGGTGGGACTATTGCTTGGGAGAGGTCGGAGGAGGTGGCCAGCGATGGGATGGACCCCACCCGCATGCCTTGGCCCACCTATGGTGGCCGGCAGGATGGGAACCTCCCCACCCTAGCCGCTTGGCCCCTAGGGCCCTTGGCCCTCCCATTTGGGCCCTCTTCCCTACTAGGGAAGGCCCATGTGGGGATTTTTCCTTTTTCTTTTATTTAAATAATTTCCATATTTAATATTAATTAATAATTAAATATTCAATATATTATTTAACTTGTTCAAAACACCTTTTGAACGGAGTCCGAACACTTCGGTATTATCTCTGGAACCATTCTGATTATCTCTTCCTATTTCTCCACTAGTATTAGATCAACTCGCGACATCAATTAACCATTAGCGTGACACCCATATGGTTCGGGAATATTTAGGTATGAAGGAGATCACTCCCCGATCATTGGTCATCAGCGGTATCTGGAAATACGTGATGATCCCTGCTTATTCCACGGCATAGTGTTGCTCGCTTGTACCTTCTAAACTTCGAGTCTTACTCCCTTTGCACAACGATACCTGGTTTGTCCAAGACCTAATATCATGTATCTCATATAGTACATCTTGTTATGGACAAACGCTTTTACTCGTTCCCTGATAATACATCCCCGTGACCTAGTCATTTGCTTGAAAGCTCATTGATGTGGTCTCACCGAGTGGGTATAGACTATCTATCTGTGTCGTGGTGGTGTCACGGCAGATGCCATGTATAGGCTAAAGATGGGGACTAATACATGCTAGGGGAATCCAGGGAGGGATAGTGAAGTGATTCTCCACACAAGAGCTTGTATTGATTTACTTCCAAGGTTACAAGTGCTCCTAGAGCTGTATTGGCGAGAGGAGGAAGAAGGAGCTCTCTTACTCTCGCCCACAGATCTCACCACAAACCCTAGATCAAACAGAATAACAGAAAAACCAACCGATCCCCCTTCTACTGAAGCCCTAGCCCCCCTTTTATAGGGGAGGCTCGGTTTCTGCCTAGGGCATACGTTGAGGCATATTCCTAAGAATATGCCTCACCCAAAGTGGTAAGCCGACCGGGGTGCTTTTTCCCCCGCGTCACACATGCTTTAGCTACGTGAGCCACTGCGGCGCCCTCGTCAGCTGACACGGGCGTCGTCACGCTTGTCGGCCACGCCCCGGTGGTCCTGTCCTTGCTCGTTTCGCTCAGGCAGTGCGTATCGGGGCTCCTTTTGACCAGCGAGATTCCTTCCTTCTCCTAGAAGCTTGTTGCGACCCGGATGATGGTTCATCCTGCCACACCCTTTCCTGCATACAGGTAAAACACACATTTCCGACTTACCGCTTAAGTCGGATGAGGGCTAGTTAGGCGAACGCCCCCAGGTCCGGATTACCCCGTGATTCAGCCTGCCTTGAGGTGACTCGGCCTTTATATCCCGGCATGACCCTACCCGGGGGTATCCCCCCAACATTAGTCCCCGAAGCTGGTGCGGCCTTAGCCGCCTTGGCTGCTAAGGGCACACCAGGTTCCATTTTGTGCCCCTGTTGTTGTTGCCGAGTTACCTCTGTACCTCGGACGGCTTGGATTTACGTTCCCTTCGCACATTGCAAGTTTTCACTTGCCGGCCGGGTTACCACAGCTCTATCCGGGTCTTACTTCCTTCTCTCGTACGCTAGCCCATGTGAAGGGTAATCATTATGTTGTCTTATTTTAAGGGACGGTACGGTAACCGGCGCAGTAACTATCAGTTATCACTGTGCGCAGGTCACGTCACGCCTGCCTCCTCGTCTACCGCATCAGCGCGTCACGTCAGAGGACTCTCTCCGCCCTGTGGCCTTCCGTGTGGCTCCTTACTGATTGGTCTGAACGGGTAATACATGGCCACAGCGTGTGGCCGGTCCACAGGATGTGATCCCACTCACCCTTGATGGGTGTGGTTAAATAGCGGAGGGGTGCGTCCCTTAGGATTTTTCCCCCTCCGCACCCCTCTGCCCGCTGCTATTCCTCTTCGTCTTCCTCGCGACCGCGCCGCCGCCAGCATTGCCAAAAAGCAGCATCGCCGCCGCACTTCTCCGTCGCACCTCTGCGTCACCGTCACTGCGACGCAAATCTCCTACTACGGGTCCTCGTCAATCCAAGCCACTTTCCCCCGCCGCCTCTAGCGCCAGCGAGGGCTTCGAGGAGCAGATGGCGGAAGAAGAACCTGCCATTGCTGAGCAAGAGATGGAGGAGGACGCCGCTGCTGCGGACCGCGGCGCATGGGCCGGCTCCTGGGTCTGCCAGGACGATCTGGACTGGCTCTACCGGTTCAGACGCATCCCCGCCGGCGTCGCCGCTTGCCTCGCCTCCGCCGAGCTAGCTCCTTCACCCAATCCCGGGGAGTTCGTCGTGTTCCTGTGTCACTTTCAACGGGGCTTCGGACTCCCGGTGAGCGATTTCTTCCATGATTGGCTCAACACCTAGCATCTCCAGCCACACCATCTTCCAGCCAATGCCATTACTTCTCTCTCTGCCTTCGCTTCTACAATCGAGGGCTACGCCGGATTATGGCCCACGAAGGAGCTGTGGATCTGGTTTTTCGCCCTTCGTCGCAACGTTATTCCCGACATTCACACTGATCCAGAGGACAAGCGGCTCACTCAGTTCGGAGCGGCCTCCATCTCACCCCGGAGGTTCTCTGTTTTCCCCCGGGTCACAGGGCTAGAATCCTGCAAAGGGTGGGCCCGGACGTTCTTTTACATCCGGAACACGGACACCGAAGATTTGATCCGGTTGCTCCCCTATACCCCAGGTCTGCCGAACACGGATCTGTGGGACGCCGTTCCGAGGAAACCTACGGCCCTGGCCAACCAAGTGAACAAAAGGTTCGCGGAGCTGAAGGAGCTCGGGTTGCGCAACGAGGATGCAATGATCACTTTCGTGCGCAACCGAATCTCCCCTCTCCAGAAGCGCACCCACAAGGTGTGCCATATGAGCTACGGCCGCGATCCCAACCGGACTTCATCTTTCGAACTGAACAACACGGAGATCTTTCGCTGGGTTAAGGCTCTCTTCACCACTCACAAGGACTTCTCCTCTGACTGGACTTGGGGGATTGAGCATTTCTGCCGGGACCGGCTTCCTCCCGCGGTAAGTTTCATGCTGCAAACTTACCCCAGACTAATCACGTATCTGTTATTTTTGCATTTTTGACTCATTTGTTTACTCTTTTCCTCAGCTATTCCTTCAGCAGACGCTCGAGGACGGCACCGATCCGACCCTTAAGTGGGCACCGGACCGGGTGACTTCGGATGTGGAGGAGCCGGACCAAGAGATGTTTCTCCCCATGACCGACGCCACGAAATGACCCACGGGTAACTTCTCTTCTGCTAGAGATTGGCCCAATGATGAAGATTACTCGGATATCGAGATAATTGAACCCTTTGAGGCTGTCCCCCTTTCTTTTGCTTTTCCGCCATCAGCTCACGCCGGTGGTCATATCCACGAGGATCCTCCCCTCGCTACGGACGAGCCAGTTCCGGTGGCGTCGAAGAAAAAGCGCGGGGCTTCCTCAAGCTCTTCCTCCAGACCTTCCCAGCCCATTAAAAGGCGAAAGAAGGCCCCAGCACGAAGGGCTCGAAAACCCAGAGCAGCCGAAACCTCGGATGCGTAAGTCCTTCTTTCTTCTGCAACTCGTTCTTCCTTACTTCGTCGTAATTTTTCTTCTGACGTTACTTGATTTCACAGGGCTCCGGTGGAGGTCCCTCAAAGTGGATCCAGTATCTCATCACCTCTCTGGGCCAGCCCTTCACCCCGTCGTGACGACGAGTCACGTCCGCTGAGCCCTATTCCGGAGAGCTCTGCGGCCGCTCCGGGTCATCCTGGGGCGGAGGGAACTGGCCCAGCCAGAACAACGGCAGCCACTACCTCGGCAACGCCACAACCAGCAGCCACTAAGGCTACCTTGACTTCAGCATCTGTTCCAGTACCAGCAGCCAAACCAGCACCAACTCCAACCTCGGCAGCAGCACCAACTCCGGCAGCGAAAATATCAGCGCTGGCACCAAGTCCAACAACGAAAGTACCAGCGCCCAGTTCCTTTGCATCTTCCGAGTCCTCTCAACCTCGGCAGGGAAAAACCATTGCTACGGCTTCTTCTTCCCAGCAAGCCAAGGGCAAGAAGATTCAAGACGCTGCCAAGCCCAGTGCTGCCGAGCCTGGGCAACGTACCCTTGAGTCCATGCTCCCCAAGAAGACATCAGCGGCAAAGGACGCGCCTGCCGAGCCAACCAAAGCCCAGCTGTTGGTTCTGCACACCAGCCCCGCCCTTTCCTTGGTGGAGAGGAAGGAAGCACATGCTAAGGGTTTGGTGACGCCTCATATGCCCACAGGTGAACGGTACCCCCCGAGCCTGATGGAGTTCGTCATGAACTGGAACAAGGCCGAGGTAGTCCACGAATCTGATCAGGTGAATACTGCCGCCAAGGCCATTAAACTCGCTGGACGAATGATGGAGGTACGTCGTTTCTCCTTTGCAGATTGTAGATAATAACCATTAGTCCCCGAGCCTCCGGGGGAGTAACTTGTTACTCGGTCGGATGCTCTTTTATATAACTAACGTAGCTCCATGATAACTTCGAACATGCACACACCTAGAGCCGGGTTAAGTTCCACTTGGCCCGGATTTTAGTACACTTCGAATATGCGCACACCTAGAGCCGGGTTAAGTTCCACTTGGCCCGGATTTTAGTACACTTCGAACATGCACACACCTAGAGCCGGGTTAAGTTCCACTTGGCCCGGATTTTAGTACACTTCGAACATGCACACACCTAGAGCCGGGTTAAGTTTCACTTGGCCCGGATTTTAGTACACTTCGAACATGCACACACCTAGAGCCGGGTTAAGTTCCACTTGGCCCGGATTTTAGTACACTTCGAACATGCACACACCTAGAGCCGGGTTAAGTTCCACTTGGCCCGGATTTTAGTACACTTCGAACATGCACAAGGCTGACTTAAGTTTCTGTATCTCTTTTAGGTGACCACCAACCGCCGAAGTGCTGAATTCTAGCGCTTGTTGGATACGCACAAAAATCTTCGCACGAAATAGGCTGCACTCATCGCGGAGTACGAGAAAAGGGGTAAATTTCTTTCTCATTCCTTTCCTCATTTTTCTTCCACTTTGCTTGCCGAACTAATCTGATTATTCGGTTTCCGCAGCTGGGGTGGAAGCCGAAAACAAAATAATGCGGAAGAACTTGGAGCAGATCAAGGGTACGTCCTTCTTGTCTGTTTTTACTGTGCTTTTCATCATCTTACCTCCTTGGCTCGGCAAACATTCATACCTTGGCTCTGCCGGGCCAACACACGGTTTCAGCATTGCTTGAAGAAAGTGTGCATGTGCCTGACATGATGCTGCATTTTCTCGAACAAGCAGGACAACACCAAGCCGAGTTGAAGAAGAAAGATGATGAGCTCGCCCTCCTCCGGACCAAAGACGACGAGATAGCCAAGCTCAAAGCTGAAATGGCTAAGATGAAGGCACAGCACCAAACCGAGCTGAAAAGGGTTGGCCAGGACTACACCGAAGAACGCGAGCGCCTCAAACTCCAAAGTGCTAAGGACCGTGAGCTTCTTCAGGAAGCCGAGGTCAAACTTGAGTCGGCAAATGCTGAGCTCGAGCAGCTTCGGAAGAGGCGTGATGCTTGCATCAAGGAGTTGACCCGGATTCACAGTCACATCTCACGCAACTTCTTTTTCTCTATCCGCCTTATTTCTCCGGGTTACTTCATATGCCTTGTTTTCTTAACTTTGTCCTTTGCCTTGTTTCCCAGGCCATTTTCCAGAGGGTACTGCCATTGCAAGTGCTGCTATCGCCAACTTCTGCCGAGAAAGGGGTACTCTGGTCGCTGTTGAGGGTGAGAGCATTCCCTTTGACATGGAGGACCTGTTGGTCAGCCTGTCATCTCGCGTAGAAATTATCAAGAACTACGGCAGGGACCTCCTCGATGTTTCAGTCCGGGTCTTCAACGCCTTCTGGCCCGCCGATGATGCTCCGGAGAGAGTCACGCAACTCGCTGAAAGGCTTTCAGAAATTGAGACCCACCTCGACCTCTGGCAAGAATCCGCTAGACGCGCTGCTTCCGATACCGTCCTTCACCACATTTTGACGTGGTACGAGAAGATAGATCTCAGCCTCCTCACATGCCTGCGCACCGGGTCCAAATGGACAGATGACCCGGAGTGGGTAGCTCGGGCGCCAGGCTTGCGCCCACAACCTCATCGAATATGCCCCCATTCATGAATGGACAAAGGGTCCGAGCTTCCTGGAAGCCGCAGGTGAAGAAGAAGTTGAGAACATTGAAGATGACTCGGGTGAAGACGAGGAGGACACTGCCTCGGACATCGAAGAGGGCGACGATAATGCCGAACTTCCTCCTGCTGCTCCCTAAGTAAAAACACTTGAAAATTCATGAGATCCCCGGTATGCCGGGTGGAATTGTATTCCAAATACATGTGATATTTGCTACTGAGTACTTATGCCGGACTATCTTGGGCGTAGCCCCCGAGTTTCTTTTTCATGTTCGTTCAATTTTTTGGCTCGGATCATGTCTACCTTGATTCGGTTTTACAACTTACGAATCCGAACTTGAAAAATTGTCTTAACAATACTGGGAAACTTTTAGACTTAGCTCAAAATAAAACTGCATAATAGCTTGAAAATAAATACAGGGTTAGTCCAAAGAACAAACGTCGGTTTGAATAAATTCTTTTCCTTAGTCGTTTTTCATGTGCTACGCAATTCCAAACTTGTTCTCTTGCTTGCCATGAAGCCAATTCTTGTTGGACAACAGCAAGTCGAGGAGTTGGGTTTTTGGTGCTCACACACTACTAATCCGAGCTAAGTAGAATAACCTATTCCAGCCGACGCACAAATAACAAAAGACAACAAATATTATTAAGGCAGTCCCCGAGTTACTGCTCGAGGTGCCCACATTTCATTGATAAGGTCATTGCCGACAAACATACCGACATATGAGATAACCCGGATACATTCACTTCTTAGCTAGGTGTAGAAAGGCCGAAGTAGAGCTATGTTCCATGGTCGCTTTGATTCCTCACCGGACCTGTCCGCCTTGTTCTTTTCCTGTGGCTTTGCATCTATAAGATAGTAAGAATCATTGTGCAATGCTTTGCTCACGATGAACGACCCTTCCCATGGGGGGGATAATTTATGCATTCCAGTAGTACGTTGTACCAACCGGAGCACCAGATCGCCTTCCCGAAAGACTCGGGGGCACACTTTCCGGCTATGATAGCGTTAGAGATTTTTCTGATATATGGCGGATCTGGACAGTGCCAGTTCTCTCGCTTCTTCCAGCAGATCAACATCATTTTGCCGGGCTTCTTGCACTTCGGCTTCTGTGTATTGGGTGACCCTAGGCGAATCATGCTCTATGTCGGCTGGTAATACAGCTTCTGCCCCATATACCAGAAAAAACGGCGTATAGCCTGTTGATCGATTCGGAATTGTTCTTAAACTCCACAGTACCGCTGGTAGTTCTTCTATCTAGCACCCCGCTGATCTTTGGAGCGGCTCAATGAGCCGGGGTTTTATCCCGGATAATACTAATCCGTTGGGTCTCTCCACTTGCCCGTTCGATGCGGGGTGGGCTACCGAAGCTACGTCAAGCCGGATCCTCTTATCCCGGCAGAAACGAGCAAATGCTCCTTCCACAAAATTTGTGCCATTATCAGTTATGATACTGTGTGGATAACCGTACCTTAAGATGATATCTTTGAGAAACGTTACGGCCGTAGCTCCATCACATTTTCTTATAGGCTTTACCTCGATCCACTTCGTAAACTTGTCCACCATTACCAGAATGTGAGTCATGTTTCCACTTGCTGGTTTGAACGGGCCCACCATATCCAAGCACCATATGGCAAATGGCCAAGTGATTGGGATGGTCTTGAGTTCCGACATTGGCATATGTGTCTTTGTAGCGTACCTCTAACAACCATTACATTTTCTCACCAGATCTTCTGCTTGCTCTAAGGCATTTGGCCAGTAGAATCCGTGTCGGAAAGCTTTTGCTACCAAGGCTCGGGATGAGGTGTGATGCCCGCATTCCCCCTGATGTATATCTCGGATGATTTCAAGCCCTTCTTCCGGGTCAACACACCGCTGGAGGACATTGGTCACACTTCTTTTTTATAACTCGGAATTGATGATCGTGTAGGCCTTTGCCCTCCTCTGTGTTTGCCTGGACAACACCTCCTTAGTGGGTAACGTTCCATCTTTCAGGAATTGAAATATAGGCAGTGCCCAAGCCGGTATCGGCCGCACAGGGAACACGTCCTCGTCTATCTCCATCTGATCCACCGGCATAACTTCAACTGGACCACGCTGAGCAGTCCCCGGGTTTGCCGAAGCAGTCCCCGGGTTTGCCGAAGCAGTCCCCGGGTTTTGCGCACCACTTCCCGTGTCAATGTCCATGGGCATAGCTCCGGACTCTGTGTCCTCCGGGACGTAGATTGACTCGGACTCCGGGGATGGCTTGATGGATGGTTTCTTGAGGTGCTCTAATGCTACACCCGGTGGAATTGCTTGTTTGATTGACCCGAGCTTCGACAGCATGTCGGTAGCCTCATTTTCCACCCGGGGTACATGATGAAATTCGCATCCCTCAAAGTAACTAGAAATCTTCTGCACATGAAATCTGTATAGTGCCATGTTTGGATCAAGGCGTCCCACACTCCGGACACTTGCTGTACCACTAAATCCGAGTCGCCAAAGCATATAATCCGACGTATACCAATTTCTTTTGCTACCTTGAGCCCATGCACAAGTGCTTCATACTCAGCGACATTGTTTGATGCGGTGAAGTGGATCTGCAGCACATATTTCAACTGGTCCTTCTTTGGCGACGTGAGTACAACTCCGGCACCTAGTCCGGTTTTGGTTTTTGATCCGTCAAAGTGCATCCGCTAATAGTTCGGATCCGGAAGTGGTGGTTCGTACTGTACCTCGGCCCAGTCCACAAAAAAGTCCGCCACAGCCTGAGACTTGATGGCTTCTCTCCGGTCATATTGCGGAGCATAAGGAGCTAGCTCAATTGCCCATTTTGCAATTCTGCCGCTTGCATCCTTGTTACTCATTATCTCGGATGTAGGGGCCTCACATATGACCCGGATGGGATGCTCCTCAAAGTAGTGCTTCAATTTCTTGGCGGCCATGTACACGCCATACGCCACTTTTTGATAATGTGGGTAGTTCTGCTTTGAGGTTGAAAACACTTCACTCAAATAATACACCGGCCTTTGCACGAACTTACCTTCCTCATCACGTTCCACCACTATCACTGCACTTACAACTCGGTTGGTTGCGGCTATATAGAGCAACATTGGCTCCTTTGATAGTGGTGAGGCTAGCACTGTTGTCGTGGCTAACATTTTCTTTAGGTGAGCAAAGGCTCCATCGGCCTGCGGTGTCCAAATGAATTTATCCGACTTTTTCATGAGTTGGTAAAGAGGCAAAGCCTTCTCTCCCAACCGACATACAAACCGACTTAACGAGGCCAGGCAACCTGTGAACTTCTGGACATCGTTAAGACACTTCGGCAGTTCCATTCGCTCGATGGCCCGGATTTTAGTTGGATTAACCTCGATACCTCGGCTGGAGATGAGAAAACCGAGCAATTTTCCAGCCGGGACACCGAAAGTGCATTTTTCCGGGTTAAGTTTCATCCGGAACCTTCTTAGGTTTGCAAACGTTTGCCTGATATCGTCAAGGAGCGTTTTGCTTTCCTTGGTCTTGATAACCACATCATCCATGTATACCTGTACATTTTGACCTATTTGGTCGTGCAAACATTTTTGCATACATCTCTGGTACGTTGCCCCTGCATTACGTAAACCAAACGGCATGGTGCGATAGCAATAAGCCCCATACGGGGTAATAAACGCAGTCTTTATTTGATCATCCGGATTCAGAGGTATCTGGTGGAAACCAAAATAAGCATCAATGAATGACAACAGTTCACATCCAGCAGTTGAGTCTATGACCTGATCTATTCTTGGCAGCGGGAATGGATCTTTTGGACACGCCTTGTTCAGGTTCGTGTAATCGATACACATGCGCCAAACCACTGCCACGTTCGGATCATCCTTTTTCTTTTCCACCAGCACCGGATTAGACAGCCAATCCGGGTAGAGGACCTCCATGATAAATCCTGCAGCTAGAAACCGAGCTATCTCATCCCCAATGACTTTCCTCCTATCTTCGGCGAAGCGGCGGAGAGGTTGCTTCACCGGCTTAGCTCTGGGTCTCACATTTAAAGAGTGCTCGGCCAACTCCCTCGGAACACCTTGCAAGTCCTGTGTGGAGCAAGGAAAAATGTCCTGATTCTCACGGAGGAAGCTGACGAGCTCGCTTTCCTATTTATCGCTTAGCCGGGCACCAATAGTTACGGTGCGCTCTGGGAACATGTCATCAACGGGAACCTTCTTTGTATCTTTCATGGCCTGGAAGGAGACAGTTCCATGCGGGTTATTCAGCGCCGGCATGTACTGCTGCACGGACTGAGCCAATGCCGCCACCTCTTGAATTTTTCTTTTTTTCCTACGCGATCACAAGTGACTCGGCTAAGTTTGATCCGGCCGACGCACACTCCATCGACCGTCGGAAGTCCCCAGGAATGGTAATCACTCCGTTTGGTCTGGGAAATTTCATCTTCAAGTAGCTGATATGACAACTTGCCATGAATTTGTTCAGCGCTGGCCTTCCGAGCAACGCATGATACGCGCTTTCTAAGTTCACCACTTCGAACTCTAGATTTTCAGTTCAGCAATTGTCCCTCGTGCCAAACAAGACGTCGACCCAGACCTTGCCTATGGGCTCGCAAGAAATGCCGGGCACAATGCCATGGAAAGTTGTCCTCGCGGCCTGGAGCATGTTCCCCAAGATACACAACTTGCGCATTGTGTCCACATACATGATATTTATGCTACTGCCGTTGTCGATCAGTACCTTTGAGAACCTTACGTTAATGCTTGGTCCAATGAACGTAGGATCCAGCACCAACGCATACGAACCAGGGCTCGGCATGAGCTTGGGATGATCCCTAATGCTCCAGGTGATTTCCTGATCGGACCAAGGCATGTACCTCGTGACTGCCGGCATTACCGCATTCACCTCCATATGCCTATGCTGCAGGCTTTTTCTATCAGTTTCCTCTGTGGTAAACACATAGTAGCTCTGGTGATGCTCCCTGTACTCGTTTCTCCCCTCATTTCCAGGGTGCCTCTGATCTGGCTGATGCTGATTTTCTACCTGATGCACTGCATCCCTTCTTTCATTGTTATCATACCTCGGCGGAGGGGGAGGCAACATTAGCTGTTGCGTGTTCGCTCCGGATAGCAATTGCTGCCAGGGTAACTCCTGCCGAGGCTGATCATTCCGAGGTGCCTGAGCATTCCCCGAACCACCTTGCTCGATCTTGCGCATCCACTCGCATTGCCTCGTCGTATGGCCCGCTGGGTTGTTCGGATTTGGCGTGTGAAACTTACACGGCTGGTCCAACATCGACTCGTAAGTATACCTCGGACGGTCTTTCCTTTCTTGCCATTGCTTCTTCTGCTCCGGTGTCCAAGTTTTCTTCCCATCGTTCCTTGGAGTCCATTGACCTCCAGTTTTCTGGCGCTGGCTACCCCCTGCCCCGGGTTGATCTTGATTCACGGCTGCCACTTGGTGCGAACCGTACCGATGGTCCGGTCGATCATCTCTCCTTTTTCCTCTATAATCATTTCTCCGGGATGATCCGGATCCATCCCTCTGATAGTACTCATCGCTTGACTCGTTTGAGGCGAGCCTTGGTTGGGTCGGGTCACCCAACGCATACGAATCTGCGATCCGGATCATCTCTGCCAACGTTGCCGGCATTTTCCGTTGCAACTTCATCCACAGCTCGCTTCCATATTTGCACCCCTGTGCAAACTATGCTATGGCCTGTGATTCTATCACGCCCTCGCATGAATTTCTCACGGTACACCACCGGGTCAAAAACTCCCGGTCTGTCTCATTGGGTCTTTGTTTGCACATAGCTAGGATCTGTGGCCTATTTGGGCTTTGATACGTACTCGAAAAATTGCTGATGAACATCTCCTCGAAATCTATCTAGCAGTTGATGCTTCCTGGTGGCAAATTTTTCAACCACACCCTTGCCGGGCCTTCCAACATCTGGGGTACATACCGTACAGCCCATCTCAGGTTGCCTGTGGCAGTTTTTACAGCCGTAGCATAGTTTATCAGCCAATCCTATGGTTTGGTACTACTGTCATAGGTCTTGGTGCCCCTGGGCAGCTGAAAGTTCGGTACTGGTGGCTCTTTCATGATCCGGGGTCCAAAACATGCTGGACCCGGTGGACCTTGACATTCAATCTGTTCCGACCTATATAGTCGATCCAGTTTCAACCTTGCATCGTCCGGCATCAAATCCCTACTTCCCAATCTCGACCCTATCACATGATAGTCCGGTCTCGGGTATCCCGCATTTTCCATCTCCGAATCACCGTCGTTATACCGGTTTTGCTCTTGCGGCGCACCTTTCTGTTGCATACCTCGGCCGATACTGTGCTCTTGCCTCGGCATGTTCCGCTGCTGCGGTTGTCTTGGCCCTGCTGAGTTTTGTTGCCCGGCATTGCCGTTGACAACGTTCCTTTGACCGGCATTGCCTTGGTCACGGTTACCTCGGCCAGCTTCGCCTCGGCTCACACTCCGTCGATCATCATTTTTTTGCGCTTCTTTTTCTTTCCCTGCCCGTGTCGGGTCATACGGGACAATCTGTTTGTTCCGTCTGGCCAAGGTTACCACCTCCTCTCTCCTTGGACCGCCATGAGGGGATGATGCGGCTCCAGCGGATTTCTCCGGGTTACCCATCGCCGAATGGACGATCTTGGAGGCCCCAACTCTCTCCGGGTTTGCCCTGAGCAGTTCCTCGTTTTGCCTATTCGCAATCTGAACTAGCTCATTAACCCGGTCTTGCTTCCTTTGCCGGGCTTCACCCGTCAGTCCCTCTAACTCGGATGCAGCTACATCCGCCGCTTTGAGGTTCTTGGCCGGGGTACTATACCTCGGCAGCCCCACAGACAAACAGTTTTCTGATTCCTCGATTCCAACATCACCTTCTCTGTTCATCTCGCTCATGAGATTGCTCCCTTTAACTTTTACAGTATCAACTTTGTTCGCCTTAGCATACTCACGCAGCATCATGTTCAATGACTGCTGGGCCGCGGCTATTTTCTTTGCGCCCTCTAGTATTTTCTGCCTAGTTTCTTCCAGCTCGGCCTGTGCACGAGCCGGATCTACCGCTGCTACTACAGGGTTCGCCAGGCTATCCATTGCCTCTCTCAGCATGTTTTCCGGCCTCTCTAGCGGAGGACCTCTACCTTTCCTAGGTGCCTTGGGCGTCACCTCCGGATCTGGCGCCGGATCCTTGCTCGCACCCGCACCTGGCGCTGTCATCATTACCTCTGCATGGTCCGGGGAACGAGCGATACGCTCCCCGCGAGCCACAGTGAGAGGCAGTTCGCCTGCTTCGACGACGTGGCGCGGATGAACGCCTGACACGTCCACCGCGACGTAGACCTTGTGCGCGCCGAGCTTGAGGAAGATCCCATTGCGCGGGAGAGGGCGCGTGCCGAAGCAGCCTGCGTTGTCGCTGACGAAGTCCCACGCTTCAAAGCGCTGAACGAGCCCGGAGACAATGCGCTCGCCAGTGGCGATGAAGTTTCCTGTCCGGATTTTGACCCCTGCTAGCGCCGCAAGCCCCACGGTGGGCGCCAACTGTCGTGGTGGTGTCACGGCAGATGCCATGTATAGGCTAAAGATGGGGACTAATACACGCTAGGGGAATCCAGGGAGGGATAGTGAAGTGATTCTCCACACAAGAGCTTGTATTGATTTACTTCCAAGGTTACAAGTGCTCCTAGAGCTGTATTGGCGAGAGGAGGAAGAAGGAGCTCTCTTACTCTCGCCCACAGATCTCACCACAAACCCTAGATCAAACAGAATAACAGAAAAACCAACCGATCCCCCATTCTACTGAAGCCCTAGCCCCCCTTTTATAGGGGAGGCTCGGTTTCTGCCTAGGGCATACGTGGAGGCATATTCCTAAGAATATGCCTCCACCCAAAGTGGTAAGCCGACCGGGGTGCTTTTTCCCCTGCGTCACACATGCTTTAGCTATGTGAGCCACTGCGGTGCCCTCGTCAGCTGACACGGGCGTCGTCACGCTTGTCGGCCACGCCCCGGTGGTCCTGTCCTTGCTCGCTTCGCTCAGGCAGTGCGTACCGGGGCTCTTTTTGACCAGCGAGATTCCTTCCTTCTCCTAGAAGCTTGCTGCGACCCGGATGATGGTTCATCCGGCCACACCCTTTCCTGCATAAAGGTAAAGCACACACTTCCGACTTACCGCTTAAGTCGGATGAGGGCTAGTTAGGCGAACGCCCCCAGGTCCGGATTACCCCGTGATTCGGCCTGCCTTGAGGTGACTCTGCCTTTATATCCCGGCGTGACCCTACCCGGGGGTATCCCCCCAACAATCTGTCACTCGGATAGGAAAATCCCGATCTCGATCACACGTCTCAACCATTCCTCTAGAATACCTAAAACACACCTTTATGGTCACCCAATTACATACATGATAGTTGATGCGATCAAAGCAGCTGCGGAAGATAGTGATTAACCATGATCTCACGGTCGAAGGATTAAGTTACTATGCTTTGCTAGATATCACAACATTGAACTTTGTGACTGGATCACGTTGCAATTCTATGGTTGGGTGTCTGTCCATCACTTCATTAAGTGACCTCGTTGTCGGGTGACTGTTTTATGTCAAGTCCATGATCGGAAAACCTCAATCATCATCTAGCCAATGAAATAGTACTAGAGGATACTAGGGACCTGGTTGTTTATATACCACACCTGTATTTGTGTTGCCTCTAAATACAGTTATAGCATGATATAAAACTAATATGAACACACAGAGATATAACAATAATTTTTTTTATTTATTGGCCTCTAGGGCATATCTCCTTCAAGTTTTAGGTGACCAAGGCGATGCTTTGTGTCCGAGCTGGCCCTGCCGCGATAGCACAATAGGCTACCACAACGACACAGCAGGCTGTCGTGGTTCCAAGCCTGCCTGCCCCGAGCCGATGAAAGCGGACGCGGGAGAAGTATTGTTCATATCACATGTCGAACCATCATGCAAATCCAATGCTGGCATCTACGGAATATTTAAAAACAAAATAGAAGCTTTATGTGAGTCAAGACGCAAAACCTTTTTAGCAATTGTACCTTTAGGTGTAAACGGAGTAGCACTCTCCACACCCTTTGTCAATCAGCTGCCACTTCTATATAAGGTTTACATGTTGGTGCACGTAAGCAATCTTTAGGGGTAACAATATGAAAAAAAGATTCACAAATATTCTTACCATTAGTACAAATAGAAATATGGGTATTTTCACCACTCAAACTCCCAGTCACTTGGGCATCATCACCCGACTAGGCCACAAGAGTAGCTGCAAAAATGGAGGTTGGTTCAATAGCATTGTTAAATAAAAGATTACTAAAAAAGTAGTGGAGTCATGACGAGTACCTTCCCTACGCAATGACATATGCATAGTAGGAGCAGACCGCACTAACCGATCCTCCACAGCAGGCGTGGAAGTCAAAGATCCGAAAGTTATGTTGAGTCCTAAATCATCTTGTTGATGAGGGGGTGGTGCTGCTGTGTCATGTTGCATCTCATTACTCTCATCAATATTACCATTATGAGGAAGGTTGGCATCCCCATCAAAGTTAACATCAGAGCCTCCATTCGGATTGCTAGTGCTATGATCACCATCATCTCCATTAGCCTCATCCATTAAAACATCATCCAACAAAGGTGCTAAAGGTTCAATTTCAACTTGGAAACGAGGATTGGAAAATTCAATTCCAACAAAGGTGCTAAAGGTTCAATCATCATCCAACAGTCTGAGAACCCCATTCTCTCTAGTGTAGTTCATATCAATATCAACAGTCTTGCCAAAGAGAGTACCAATAGCCCATAGGTTCAAATAATCATCTATAGCCACTAAAGGGAAGTCATGCACTAAAACCCACACCTTGTCAATAGTCCTAGGTGGTTGTACTTCAGATTTTGATGATTCAAAAGTCATGGAGCAAGTGCTATTTATGACCTTGTAAGTCCCAAAATGCTGAGCAGTAGTAATACCTTTCTTACTAGGAAAGTTCACTTGATACACATTTTCTCCAACATGGCAAACATTCCAACAATCATAATTTTCATCTGGTACAATCCATTGCAACTGAGAAACAATCTCTGGAAGGGTCATAGTACCATCATACATAGTAACTCTACTCAGCCTTGTATTCTCCACACGAGCAAGAATATTACCAGTCATAGGGGCTTCAAAGAACATCAACCTTTCATGATAAAATCCATACATTTTCATAGTTTTCCTAGGTGCAGAAAGAATAGGACACACATTTGAAAGATGATCAGGGGAATGGCATATATCACCCAAAAAGTGTGATGTGATCATTCAAATGAGATCTTGCCCGATCATAACGAACACATTTTGGTCCCTTATGTTTTTTTGGCTCTTGTAGCCTGCCCTCCATTAGATACAGCATCACCTTGAGCCTCTATAGACTCAAAGGATCTAACATTGCCGCTGTTGGCACTTGGTTATAGCCAACAACAGGCTATACTATTGAACTCGCTTGGCTAACCATAGTGGGTAGTATCATGTATATGGTATTATTGTGATACTATCTCTATAATGCATTTTATCATGTAACAGTAGTATATTTATTGATTTGTAGAATCTGAACGTAAAATTGTGTATAAGAGTTACTTTCCATTAGGATTTCTAGTTTTACGTGCTATGTTATGATACAGTATCTACATATGATATTCTAACCATCTCTTTATTCATTAATTGTTATGTTATATCAGATTTTTTCTAACATGGCATGCATGATACTAGCTATGATACTCTCTTTATGGCTAGTCTAAGAGCCAACTCTTCTTTTTCTCTTCTCTCTCCTCCACGTAGACAAAAATGTCATGTTAGCAGCCTATTACTGTACTTGCTTTGATAGTGAATTCTTTGATTCCGTTTATCTCCCTTGAGAGTGTAGGAATTGCTTCTTCGTGTGTTAATAAACTAGATGGACCCAACGCGCTTTGCCGCACCGTTCTCTGCTAATGACATTAAATTATGTGGCAGGGGTGCTCATGTGTTGGTGTATATATTGTTTTGTATTCGGCTTGTTGTGGATCTCGGCTTTTTTCCGCCAGGAACCTCACAAACATATAGCACATGAGGAAAAAAACAAAGACGTCAGTGGCAAAAACACAACGAAAAGATGCAACACAGCAGTATCGAACCTAGCGGAGCCACGAGTAGCACAAATGGAGGACAAACATGATTTTTTTAAGGATTCTTCTTTCTTTTATTTTTACTATATCTTTGTTTCTACTTTCTTCTCATTTTACAATTTTACTCTAACTTTTCTATAATTTGTCATGGTTTTTATTCAAAATATTTCATTTCATTTTCCACTATTTTTTACTTTCTTTTATTTTCATTCTTCATTTTTTCAGTTTTTTCATTTTGTTCTTGTTTTATTTTTTCCTTTTTCTTGTTTTTTATACTCATATTTATTTTTTGACTTTAAAGATATATGAATATTTTTTGTGGAACACATAAACATATTTTAGTCTTATAAATGGTATGAACATTTTTCAACCGTTAAATTTTTCTAGACCGATGGACATTTTTCGAACCAATGAACATTGTTGAGACCAATTTAAAGTTTTCATACTGATGAACATGTATATTATTTTGTATGAAGGGAACAAATTTATTCTTAGATGTGAATATTATTTATGTTCTTGGATTAAATATTTTGTATAACTATTAAGAAATTAATATAGTATATTTATTCTTATTAGCCAGTCTATTTTGCGAGTGAAATAAAAAATATCATAACTAGGCGAGGCGTACACACCAGCATCCACGCCAGAGGCGAACTGTTTAATTTTTGAACAAACTTTGTCTACGTACATACACATAGGAGCAACCAAGCAAAAGGACCCACACCACAAGGTAATAACCTCTTAAAAACACAACGGAGTAAACCAGAGGCTACCATCATCCATGCCTAGGAGCAACGAAGCAAAGGACCCACATAGCAAGGTAACAACCTCCTAAAAACAGCAAAATAACCAGAGACCTTCAATTCAAGGGAGCTTAGAGCTTTAAAGATATATCATCGGGAGGTTGTATGCCTATGATAGTTTTTGTCCGATTCATATAACATATAACATATGACACAACACATCCAACCATCGACGCAGGAGCACTGTATGATGCTAATCTAGTCTTGGTATGTTGTAGTTCAGTCTAATGCATGGACATTTAGACAGCTAGGGTGTAGAATAGTTATTCTTCACTCACCCTCTATCTTTCAAACCGTACATGATTTTTACGTCACATAAATTTTCTCTTACCTCGGAAGTCAAGAAGAACATAAGAAAATTTAGACATGTCGTAATTTTTTTTACATGTCGTATATAAATTTGACGTAAAATACATATCTTCTATGTTTTTTACACTATAATGACTCATGAATTGTATTTTTATGTCGATTTTTCTATGTTTCTGATAAATATGAATATAATCATTAGTATACAAAACATAAATATTTGAATGTGAGAACATAAAAATATATATTTATGCGTGCGTGAATTATCTATTGGATCCATTGCTTTGTTTCAGAACATTTTAAATTTAAGTGTGTGATTAGTTTGCCTTCTCCATTTCTTCTTCTCTAATATTTTGCTGGACATGATTTATATATAGTGTTTAACCTTTTGAGATTTTGTAAACATGTTTTAAAAGTCATATTTCTACACAACAACAGTTGAAATTGATAATATGCAAATAAATGATAAAATTGAACTGCTTTGAGATTCTTCTTAGTTGTATCAGTTTGTTGTTTGTTTTGTTTTTTCCTGCTCATTCGTACTTAACTAAGATGAAGCAATATATGTTATCTCGCCGGTTGTTTCTCTTTTTAGTATTACGTTAAATTAGATTACATACTCTACACTAGTGGACACAACTACAATTTACTACAAAGGGAAAACATGTCAAATAAGATATATATATATATATATATAGAGAGAGAGAGAGAGAGAAATCTACAAATCACAAAAAATGCTTTCTTGATTAAGAATTTTTATAGTAATATACCATAATCTCGAAATAGGATTTTGACCCGCTATATCAATACAACAACCAAACGATACACCATGATAGTTCCGAAAAGAAAGAAAATGCTAGGCAACAGCAAACACACGCCTAGAAGAAATAAAGAAGAAACAAAATGGACACAGAGGCGGATCAACTAGATGAGGGTGTCCCACCACCGCTGCGCCCTCCTGATAAGTCCTATCACGCTCCTTGCAATGACTCGTTAGGAACCAAGCAACACCCTCAAGAGGGAAAACAACCGTTGCTACCCGAACCAGAGACCGGTCCTAGGGTTTCCCCCGACACATAGAGGGAAGTAGGGGAAGGGTAGCCCTGATGCCTTCCATAGAGGAAGGATGCCACCTGAGGGTGGCACCACGTCGGTGTTGGGCAAGCTGACAAGGATTTCTCCCGAAACCCTTTCCACAACCCCTGGGCGAAACATTGAAAGGAGCCTCGCGAGGTTGAGGGCTCGCCACCACCACACTAGCCGTCCATGAGCATGCGCCACCACGATCCCGAAGCCACCATCATCGTATCACCAAGGTTACCGTCGTGGGGTCTGCAAAATAGGGGAAGAAGTAGTTTGAGTCGGGTCAACAGTACCACAACCACGCCGGAGGGAACTACTGTAACACCCTCGAATCAGCCCTATGCAAGTTTTAGCGCTTCCCGCCTAACCCGCATAGAAACGATTCAAGGACGCCCACCAGGCACTTTCGTGCGGGTGGAAAACGAAGTAATACCATTACACATTAGTCCACGATGGAACCCACAGAACATATATATACAACAACGACTCCATGAGTCAAGAAGACATATATACTATACAAAGATCCAAATCACCTTGAAAACGTTACGGCGTCCGAGTACGGATAAGATGCAAATGGGGCTAAGAGCCCTGAAGAATAACCAATGGCGTCCATAACCCTGCCCAGACCAAGCCAGAAGGGTAACCCTGCTAATGACATCGAACTCGTACCTGCTAAACAAAAGGGGTGCCGACAAAGGGCGAAGGGAAAAAGAGGAGCGTCAGTACTGAGGCCAGTACACGGCGAGGCTATAATTTGGCAGTCCTCGCCTACATAGGTATGGTGGACTGAAGCGGCAGCGCAACATGCACTAAACAACCTATATAGACTCGATTATCTGTCGGCTATTAGAGAGAGAGAAGAAAGACCTATTCGGAACCAACCTTATACTAACACCAATCATACCCATCCTGGTATTCCCCCCTAGAGACCAAACGAGGAAGTCAAACCAAGGAACTCACACAGTTGGCAGTTTTATTCATTCCATTATGGTTGAAGCACTTACTACTCAGATATAGATAGCATGAGTCATCCTGATAGCATAAGTAGTGGGAAGTTTTAGTTAACCATTCAGTGGTAGTTGCAGTACTCTAGTCAGATACAATTAGCATGTGACATCCCAAACCCACTAGTTGTTGGCACTTTTATCACATTCCATTGGAGTTGCAATACTTACTAGGCAGATATAACAAGACACAAGGAACCCCAGCACCACCAGTTGTTGGCATGTTTAATATCCATTCCATTGTAGTGAAGCTGATTACTAGTCATATATTAAGTCAAATTTATAGCACTACTTTAGTTATGCTTATCTATGATCAAGATACTGTGCTCCAAGTCGTCCATAACCGCGGACACGACTTTCAGAAAGATTTACCCTGCAGGGGTGCACAAATAGCAACACACACTCGATCAACCTCGGAAAAACCAACTCAAAACCCAACGAGGCTTTCACGACAAAGCAATCACAGGATTCATAAAATATTTCAGGGGGGCACCCCATTAAGCTACCCGCAACGAAGTTGGCCGACTCCGAGACAGACCCAAGGTTTGCGTCAATGGCTGTAAACGACTGGGAACCCGAAAATGTGACTGGGCTTGTTGATACCGCGAAAACATTCCGCATCCAAAACAGTACAGGTGCTCCATGCACAATCTTAATAAAGCAGCAAAGCATGGCATAAGTACAGGATAGTAACAAAACCCCAAACTAGTTTGTGTTCCCAAGAAATAGAAATGAATCAAGCTCTGGCTCAGGAGGGTCCATAAGGCCTCCTGGATGTGGATAGTGCGAATAGTCAAGGAACAGATATCAAGTACTCGGGGCCTACGGGACACAAGTGGGCATAAAAACCAAATAGCATATATTGCCCACCGGTGCCACTTTCATTAGTTGTCCCAGCAATTTAATAGTTGTATTTAAAGTCATGATCAACTCCATCGTAAAGCATCTCCACCATTAAGCATAAGCCAACCTTCCGTCAACGGTGGAACGACAGCGACGCGAACCAGCACATCAGCAAGTGACTACGACTCGCAAGACGGACTATCTCTTAAACAACAGACAATAGGATGTGTCCAAGGCAATATAAAGGCTGCAAGGGATATAACTGGTGCACGGAAACTAAAGCATCGCGACACGGATAGCAATAGATCAACAGGAGGAAATAAAGACTATAAATGCAAAATAGGTAGAAGGGGGAGAGATGCTCGCCTGGGAGACACTGCCGAAGGTTCATATCCGGAGAACTTGTCGATACTCGGATCAACTCATCGGCCTTATCCACGAAGAAGCAAACACTAGAAGAAACATCGGATGCAATATTCAATACTACGGCAAAAGATCCGGCATGCTTATGATATGATGCATGGCATGGCACAGATGCGATGTGATTAGGCAAATTAAGCGGAACCGGGGTCCCGACAATTAATTAATAGGTTCGAGTTATTTATCTATCCCGCAAATTAAATGTTGAATTAACAAGGCGAAACAGGGCATCGGTTTGCTACACAAATTTAAATGGAGTCCGAAATAAGACTAGAATAGCCCGCATTTGGACTCCACATTTAATTTAGGTGATTCGTCGAAATAGCCCCAAACACCCATAATATGCAACAAGTTTGATATATAGCATTTATAAAATAGGGGCTCGGTAAAAGGTTCACACATCTAGGTTCGGAAGATCTTGGGTTCTGGGGGTTCGACGCGGTTCGGGGACGGGCTCTTCGGAAGATCTTGGCGAAAACCCCTGGATCAGAGAACTCACGGGCTTCGGATCCGGGGATCTCCGGTTTCAGGAAGAAGAGCTCGATGTTCACGTCGAAGGTCTTGTCGATGGATCATCGGGTGCCACCGGGTTCGTTATGGTCTTCGCGTGGTACCATGTGGCCGATCTTGGCGTCCGGGGTCTCGTTCCTCGAGCGTGCGTGGAGACTTGGTTAGACAACGGTGGTCGAGGGTGAGCTTGTTCGGTGCCGGTGTCGACCTTGCCTGTTGGGTTGCAGTTATCGCATCGTGTAAACATGACCGCATACAATCCCCATAGCCCACGACACACTGACTCCATCTTGCAAGGGTCACACCAACAACACCCAACAGTGGCATCACCACAAGGCCACAACAACAAGAGGATCCACCGGGAACAGACATTGTTGATTTGTTCGACACAGGGGTGTGCTAGGCTTCACCAGGAGGGTGCCCGAGCGGGGCTGCACACTGCGGAACAAGGAGGCCACGCCAACTGAGCAGGTTGAGGAGGGACCGACACAGGGACCTAGGGACGGCGAAGCTAAGCAACGGCGGCTCGCACGTAGTGTTGGAACGATACCCCTGGGTAGGGTCATGCCGGGGTATAAAGGCCGAGTTAGCCGAGGTTCGGCAAGGCCAAAGCAGAGGCTAGCCGGGTCACCTCAAGGCCGGCCGAATCACGGAGTGACCCAGACCAGGGGGTGTTCACCTAACTAAGTCTCAACCGACTTAAGCAGTAAGTCGGACGTATATGTTTACTTGTATGCAGGAATAGGGGTGCCCGGATCAGCTGTGATCCGGGTCATGTTTGGCTTCTAGGAGAAGGAAGGAATCTTGCTGGTCAAAAAGAGGGCCCGGTACGCACTGCATGAGCGAAGCATACAAGAACAGGACCACCGGGTCATGGCCGACAGGGGTGACGACGCCCATGTCGGCTGACGCGGGCGCCGCAGAGGCTCACGTAGCTAAAGCAAGTGTGACGCGGGGGGAAAAGCACCCCGGTCGGCTTACAACTTTGGGAGGAGGCATATTCTTAGGAATATGCCTCCACGTATGCCCTAGGCAGAAATCGAGCCTCCTCTATAAAAGGGGGGCTGGGGCTTCTGTAGAAGGGGTTGGTCTTTCTACTATTCTGTTTTGGCTAGGGTTTCAGGTGTGATCTGTGGGTGAGAGTAAGAGATCTCCTTCTTCCTCCTCTCGCCAATACAGCTCTAGGAGCACTTGTAATCTTGGAAGGAAATCAATACAAACTTCTGTGTGGAGAATCACTCCACTATCCCTCCCTGGATTCCCCTAGCGTGTATTAGTCCCCACCTTTAGCCTATCCATGGCATCTGCCGTGACACCACCATGACAGTTGGCGCCCACCATGGGGCTAGCGGCGCTAGCAAGGGTCAAGATCCGGACAGGAAACATCATCGGCACCAGCGAACGCATCGTCTCTCGGCTCGTTCAGCGCTTTGGAGCGTTGGACTTCGTCAGCGACAACGCTGGCTGCTTCGGCACGCGCCCTCTTCCGCGCAATGGCCTTTTTGTCAGGCTCGGCGCGCACAAGGTCTATGTTTCTTTAGACGTGTCAGGTGTTCATCCGCGTCACGTCGTCGACGCGGGGGAGCCTCCCCTCACCGTGGTCCCCGGGACGCGTATCGCTCGCTCCCCGGACCATGCAGAGGTGACGATGACTGCGCTAGGTGCGGGCGTGAGGAAGGATCCGACGCCAGATCTGGAGGTAACACCTAAGGCACCGAGGAAAGGTAGAGGTCCTCCACTAGAGAGGCCAGAGAACGTGTTGAGGGAAGAAATGGATAGCTTGGCAAACCCTGTAGTAGCAGCGGTAGATCCGGCTCGAGCGCAGGCCGAGCTAGAAGAAACTAGGCAGAAAATCCTAGAGGGCGCAAAAAAGATAGCCGCGACACAGCAGTCATTGAATATGACGCTACGCGAGTACGCGAAGGCGAACATGGTTGACGCTGTAAAAGTGAAGGGGAGAAATCTCATGAGTGAGATGAACAGAGAGGGTGATACTGGAATTGAGGTATCAGAAAACTGTTTGTCCGTGGGGCTGCCGAGGTACAGTACCCCGGCAAAGAACCTCAGAGCAGCGGATGCAGCTGCATCCGAGTTGGAGGGTCTAACAGGTGAAGCCCGGCAAAGACAACAAGATAGGGTTAACGAGCTGGTTCAGATTGCGAACAGGCAAAACGAGGAACTGCTCAGGGCTAACCCGGAGAGAGCTGGAGCCTCCAAGATCGTCCATTCGGCGGTGGGTAACTCGGAGAAATCCGCTAGAGCCACATCGTCTCCTCATGGTGGTCGAAGGAGAGAAGAGGTGGTAACCTTGGCCAGACGAAACAAACAGATCGTCCCGTATGACCCGACGTGGGCAGGGAAAGGAAAAGAAGCACGGAAAAATGATGATTGGCGGAGTGTGAGCCGAGGTGAAGCTGGCCGAGGTAACCGCGACCAAGGCAATGCCGGTCAAGGGAACGTTGTCAACGGCAATGCCGGACAGCGAAACTCGCTAGAGCAGGACAACCGCGGCAGCGGAATATACCAAGGCAAGAGAAAAGTGCCGGCCGAGGTATGCAACAGAAAGGCGCTCCAAGAGAGCAAGACATGTATAATGATGGAGACTCGGAAATGGCAAACGCGGGATACCCAAGGACGGACTATCATGTGATAGGGACAAGATTGGGGAGCAGAGATTTGATGCCGGATGATGCCAGGTTGAAACTGGATCGACTGTATAGGTCGGAACAAATTGAATGTCAAGGTCCACCGGGCCCAACATGTTTTGGACCCCGGATCATGAAGGAGCCACCGGTACCGAACTTTCAGCTACCCACGGGCACGAAGACGTATGACGGCAGTACAAAGCCGGAGGATTGGCTGATAAATTATGCTACGGCTGTGAAAATTGCCACTGGCAACCTCAGATGGGCTGTACGATATGTACCCCAGATGTTGGAAGGCCCGGCAAGGGTATGGCTGAACAATTTGCCACCAGGAAGCATCAACAGCTGGATAGATTTCGAGGAGATGTTCATCAGCAATTTTTCGAGTACGTATCAGAGGCCAAATAGGCCACAGACCCTAGCTATGTGCAAGCAAAGACCAAATGAGACGGATCGGGAGTTTTTAACCCGGTGGTGCACTGTGAGAAATTCGTGTGAGGGCGTGATTGAATCACAGGCCATAGCGTGGTTTGCACAAGGGTGCAGGTATGGAAGCGAGCTATGGATGAAGTTGCAAAGGAAAATGCCAACTACGTTGTTAGAGATGATCCGGATCGCAGATTCGTATGCATTGGGTGATCCGACTCAGGCTAGGCTCGTATCAAACGAGTCAAACGATGAGTACTATCAGAGAGATGGAGCCGGATCATCCCGAAGAAATGAACATAGAGGAAAAATGAGAGATGATAGACCGGATCATAGATACGATTCGCACCAAGTTGCAGTTGTGAGTCAAGATCAGTCCGGAGCAGGGGGCAGTCAACGCCAAAAAACTGGAGGGCAGTGGACTCCGAGAAACGATGGCAAGAAGACTTGGACACCAGAGCAAAAGAAGCAGTGGCAAGAAAGGAAAGACCGTCCGAGGTATACTTATGAGTCGGTGTTGGACCAGCCGTGTAAGTTTCATACACCAAATCCGAACAGCCCAGCGGGTCATACGACGAGGCAATATGAGTGGATGCGCAAGATCGAACAAGGTGGTTAAGGGAATGCTCAGGCACCCCGGAATGATCAGCCTCGGCAGGAGTTACCCCGGCAGCAACTGCTCTCCGAAGCGAACACGCAACAGCTAATGTTGCCTCCCCCTCTGCCGAGGTATGATAACAATGAGAGAAGGGATGCAGTACATCAGGTAGAAAATTAGCATCAGCCCGATCAGAGGTACCACGGAAATGAGGGGAGAAACGAGTACAGGGAACACCATCAGAGCTATTGTGTGTTTACCACTGAGGAAACCGATAGAAAAAGCTTGCAGCGTACGCATATGGTGGTGAATGCAGTAACCCCTGCAGTGACGAGGTACATGCCTTGGTCTGATCAGGAAATCACCTGGAGCATTAGGGATCATCCCAAGCTCATGCCAAGCCCTGGTTCATATGCGTTGGTGCTGGATCCGACATTCATTGGACCTATCATTAACGTAAAATTCTCAAAGGTGTTGATCGACAATGGCAGTAGCATTAATATCATGTATGCGGACACAATGCGCAAGTTGGGTATCTTGGAGAACATGCTCCAGGCCACGAGGACAACTTTCCATGGCATTGTACCCGGAATTTCTTGTGAGCCCATAGGCAAGGTCCGGGTTGACGTCTTGTTCGGCACGAGGGATAACTGCCGAACTGAAAATTTAGAGTTCGTGGTGGTGAACCTGGAAAGTGCTTACCACGCATTACTCAGAAGGCTAGCCCTGGGCAAGTTCATGGCAAGCTGTCACGTTAGGTACTTGAAGATGAAGTTGCCCGGACCAAACAGAGTGATAACCATTGTAGGGGATTTCCGATGTTCGATGGAGTGTGCGTCGGCCGGGTCGAACTTAGCCGAGTCACTTGTGATTGCGTAGGAAAAAGGAAAATTCAAGAGGTGGCGGCATTGGCTCAGTCCGCGCAGCAGTATATGCCGGCGCTGAGTAACCCGCATGGAAGTGTCTCTTTCCAGGCCACGAAAGATACCAAGAAGGTTCCTGTTGATGACATGTTCCCAGAGCGCACCTTAACAATTGGTGCCGGGTTAAATGATAAATAGGAAAGCGAGCTCGTCAGCTTCCTCCGTGAGAATCGGGACATTTTTGCTTGGTCCACACAGGACTTGCAAGGTCTTCCGAGGGAGTTGGCCGAGCACTCTTTGAATGTGAGACCCGGAGCTAAGCCGGTGAAGCAACCTCTCCGCCGGTTCGCCGAAGATAGGAGGAAAGTCATTGGGGATGAGATAGCTCGGTTGCTAGCTGTAGGATTTATCATGGAGGTTCTTTACCCGAATTGGCTGTCTAATCCGGTGCTGGTGGAAAAGAAGAAGGATGACCCGAACGTGGCAGTGGTTTGGCGCATGTGTATCGATTACACGAACCTGAACAAGGCGTGTCCAAAAGATCCATTTCCGCTGCCAAGAATAGATCAGGTCATAGACTCAACTGCTGGGTGTGAACTGTTGTCATTCATTGATGCATATTTTGGTTTCCACCAGATACCTCTGAATCCGGATGATCAAATAAAGACTGCGTTTATTACCCCGTATGGGGCTTATTTCTATCGCACCATGCCGTTTGGTTTACGGAATGCAGGGGCAACGTACCAAAGATGTATGCAAAAATGTTTGCACGACCAAATATGTCAAAATGTACAGGTGTACGTGGATGATTTGGTTATCAAGACCAAGGAAAGCAAAACGCTCCTTGACAATATCAGGCAAACGTTTGCGAACCTAAGGAGGTTCCGGATGAAACTTAACCCGGAAAAATGTACCTTCGGTATCCCGGCTGGGAAATTGCTCGGTTTTCTTGTTTCCAGCCGAGGTATCGAGGTTAACCCAACCAAAATCCAGGCCATCGAACGAATGGAACTGCCGAAGTGTCTTAACGATGTCTAGAAGTTCACAGGTTGCCTGGCCTCGTTAAGTCGGTTTGTATGTCGGTTGGGAGAAAAGGCGTTGCCTCTTTACCAAGTCATGAAAAAGTTAGATAAGTTCGTTTGGACGCCACATGCCAATGAAGCCTTTACCCACCTGAAGAAAATGTTAGCCACGGCACTAGTGCTAGCCTCACCACTATCGAAGGAGCCAATGTTGCTCTATATAGCCGCAACCAACCGAGTTGTAACTGCAGTGATAGTGGTGGAGCGCAACGAGGGAGGTAAGTCGGTGCAAAGGCCAGTATATTGCTTGAGAGAGGTGTTGTCAGCCTCAAAGAAGAACTATTCACATTATCAAAAGGTGGCATATGGTGTGTACATGGCCGCCAAGAAACTGAAGCACTACTTCGAGGAGCATCACATCCGGGTCAAATGTGAGGCCCCATATCCGAGATAATGAGTAACAAGGATGCGAGTGGCAGAATTGCAAAATGGGCAATTGAGCTAGCTCCTTATGCGCCATAATATGACAGAAGAGAGGCCATCAAATCTCAAGCTGTGGCGGACTTTTTCGTGGATTGGGCTGAGGTACAATACGAACCACCACTTCCAGATCCGAACTATTGGCGAATGCACTTTGACCGATCAAAAACCAAAACCGGGCTAGGTGCCGTAGTTGTACTCACATCACCAAAGAAGGACCAGTTGAAATATGTGCTGCGGATCCATTTCACCGCATCAAACAATGTCGATGAGTATGAAGCACTTGTGCATGGGCTTAAGGTAGCAAAAGAAATTGGGATACGTCGGATCATATGCTTTGGCGACTCGGATTTGGTGGTGCAGCAAGTGTCGGGAGTGTGGGACGCCCTTGATCCAAACATGGCACTGTACAGATTTCATGTGCAGAAGATATCTGATTACTTTGAGGGATGCGAATTTCACCATGTACCCCGGGTGGAAAATGAGGCTGCCGACATGCTGTCGAAGCTCGGGTCAACCCGACAAGCAATTCCACCGGGTGTAGCATTAGAGCACCTCAGGAAACCATCCATCAGGCCATCCCCAGAATCCGAGTCAATCTATGTCCCGGAGGACACGGAATCCGGAGCTGTGCCCATGGATATTGACAAGGGAAGTGGTGCGCGAACCCCGGGGACTGCCTCGGCAAACCTGGGGACTACTTTAGTAAACCCGGGGACTGCTCCGCAAGACCTGGGGACTGCTCAGCGTGATCCGGTTGAAGTTATGCCGGTGGATCAAATGGAGATTGATGAGTATGTATTCCCTGTGCGAACGATACCATCTTGGGCATTACCTATATTTCAGTTCCTAAAGGACAGAACGTTACCCACTGAGGAAGTGCTGTCCAGGCAAACACAGAGGAGGGCAAAGGCTTACACGATCATCAATTCCGAACTATACAAAAGGAGCGTGACCAATGTCCTCCAGAGATGTGTTAACCCGGAAGAAGGGCTTGACATCCTCCGAGATATACATCAGGGGGAATGCGGGCATCATGCCTCATCCCGAGCCTTGGTAGCAAAAGCTTTCCGGCACGGATTCTACTGGCCAAACGCCTTAGAGCAAGCAGAAGATCTGGTGAGAAAATGTAATGGTTGTCAGAGGTACGCTACCAAGACACATATGCAAATATCGGAACTCAAGACCATCCCAATCACTTGGCCATTTGCCGTATGGTGCTTGGATATGGTGGGCCCGTTCAAACCAGCAAGTGGAAACATGACTCACATTCTGGTAATGGTGGACAAGTTTACGAAGTGGATCGAGGTAAAGCCTATAAGAAAATGTGATGGAGCTACGGCCGTAACGTTTCTCAAAGATATCATCTTAAGGTACGGTTATCCACACAGTATCATAACTGATAATGGCACAAATTTTGCGGAAGGAGCATTTTCTCGTTTCTGCCGGGATAAGAGGATCCGGCTTGACGTAGCTTCGGTAGCCCACCCCGCATCGAACGGGCAAGTGGAGAGACCCAACGGATTAGTATTATCCGGGATAAACCCCGGCTCATTGAGCCGCTCCAAAGATCAGCGGGGTGCTGGATAGAAGAACTACCAGCGGTACTGTGGAGTTTAAGAACAACTCCGAATCGATCAATAGGCTATACGTCGTTTTTTCTGGTATATGGGGCAGAAGCTGTATTACCAGCCGACATAGAGCATGATTCGCCTAGGGTCACCCAATACACAGAAGCCGAAGTGCAAGAAGCCCGGAAAAATGATGTTGATCTGCTGGAAGAAGCGAGAGAACTGGCACTATCCAGATCCACCATATATCAGCAAAATCTCCGACGCTATCATAGCCGGAAAGTGTGCCCCCGGGTCTTTCGGGAAGGCGATCTGGTGCTCCAGTTGGTACAACGTACTACGGGCATGCATAAGTTATCCCCCCCATGGGAAGGGCCGTTCATCGTGAGCAAAACATTGCACAATGATTCTTACTATCTTATAGATGCAAAGCCATAGGAAAAGAACAAGGCAGACAGGTCCGGAGAGAAATCCAAGCGACCATGGAATATAGCTCTACTTCGTCCTTTCTACACTTAGCTAAGAATTCTATGTATCCGAGTTATCTCATATGTTGGTATGTACGTCGGCAATGAGCTTATCAATGAAATGTTGGCAACTCGAGCAGTAACTCGGGGACTGCCTTAATAATGGTTGTAGTTTTTTTGCGTCAGCTGGAATAAGTTATTCTACTTAACTCGGATTAGTAGTGTGCGAGCACCAAAAACCCAACTCTTCGACTTGCTGCTGTCCAACAAAAATTGGCTTCATGGCAAGCAAGAGAACAAGTTTGGAATTGCGTAGCACATGAAAAACGACCAAGGACAAGAATTTATTCGACCCGACGTTTTTTTTTCGAACTAATCCTGCATTTATTTTCAAGTTATTATGCGGTTTTATTTTGGTGCTAAGTCTAAAAGTCTCCCAGTATTGTTAAGACAATTTTTGAAGCTCGGATTCGTAAGTCATAAAACCGAATCAAGGTAGACACGAACCGAGGCAAGAGATTGAACGGACAAGAAAAAGAAACTCGGGGACTACGCCCAAGTTAATTCGGCATAAGAACTTAGTAGCAAAATATCACATGTGTTTGGAATACAACTCCACCTGGCATACCGGGGATCTGATAAATTTTTAAGTGTTTATGTTCAAGGAGCAGCAGGAGGAGGAAGTTCGGCATCGTCCTCGCTGCCCTCAATATCAGAGGCATCATCTTCTCCATCATCATCCGAGCCATCTTCACCGTGCTCAACCTCTTCGTCTCCAGCAGCTTCCAGGAAGCTCGGCCCCTCAACCCATTCATGAATGGGAGCATATTCAATGAGGCTATAGGAACAAGCCTGGCGCCGAGCTACCCACTCCGGGTCATTGGTCCATCTGGATCCTGTGCGCAGACGTGTCAGGAGGTTGAGATCAATCTTCCCGTACCACGTGAGTATGTGGTGAAGGATGGTATCAGCTGTGGCACGTCCAGCGGACTCTCTCCAGAGGTCAAGCTAAGTCTCGGTTTCCATTAACTTCTCAATGAGAAGTGCGGTGGTCTCCGGGGCTTCTTCGCCGGGATAGAAAGTGTTAAAGATGCGAGCTGCAGCGCCAAGGATGTCCTTGCCGTAGTTCTTGATGAGCTCCACGCGAGATGATAAGCGGACCAACAGGTCCTCTAGGTCGTAAGGAATCCCTTCACTATCAAAAGTGACCGGAGTACCGCTTTGTCGGTGGAAGTTGGCAACTGCTGCGCTCGCGATAGGAGTGCCCTCTGGAAATTTGCCTGGAAACGACACAAAGGAGAAAGGTCAAGAAAAGACATATGAAGTAACCCGGAGAAGTAGGTCGGAAAAGGGAAAGAAACTTACGAGATATATGACTGAGGATCCGGGTCAACTCCTTGGTGCAATCATCACGTCTCTTCCGGAGCTGCTCAAGCTCAGCGTTTGCCGACCCAAGCTGGATGCCGGACTCCTTGAGAAGATCCTGGTCCTTGGCGATCTGGAGGTTGAGGCACTCGCGCTCTTTTGTGAAATTATGGCCAGCCTTTTGAAGTTCAGATTGGTGCTGGGCCTTCATCTTCTCCATCTCAGCCTTGAGCCTAGAAATCTCATTGTCCTTGGTCCAGAGGAGGGCGAGCTCGTCATCTTTCTTCTTAAGCTCGGCTTGGTGCTGCCCTGCTTGTTCGAGAAAATGTAGCATCATATCAGGCACGGGCACACTATCTTCAAGCGATGCTGAAATAGTGTGTTGGCCTGGCAGAGCCGAGGTATGAATGTTGGCCTAGCCAAGGAGAAAAGGGAATGGAAAGTACGGCAAAGTCAGACAGAAATGACTTACCCTTGATCTGCTCCAAATTTTTGCGCATAATGATGTTCTCAGCTTCCACCCCATCTGCGGAAACCGAATGATGAGGTTAGTCTGGCAAAGGAAAATGAAGCAAAACGAAGAAGTGCTAAGGAAGAAATTTACCCCTCTTCTCGTATTCCGCAATAAGTGTAGCCTGCTTTGCGCGTAGCAGCTTGTGGGTATCCAGCAAGCGTTGGAATTCAGCACTCCGGCGATTAGTGGTCACCTGAAAAGGACAAACACAAGTTAGCTCGATGCATATTCGAAGTGTACTAAAATCCAGGCCAAGTGGAACCTAACCCGGCTCTAGGTGTGTGCATATTCGAAGTGTACTAAAATCCGGGCCAAGTGGAACTTAACCCGGCTCTAGGTGTGTGCATATTCGAAGTGTACTAAAATCCGGGCCAAGTGGAACTTAACTCGGCTCTAGGTGTGTGCATATTCGAAGTGTACTAAAATCCGGGCCAAGTGGAACTTAACCCGGCTCTAGGTGTGTGCATATTCGAAGAGTACTAAAATCCGGGCCAAGTGGAACTTAACCCTGCTCTAGGTGTGTGCATATTCGAAGTGTACTAAAATCCGGGCCAAGTGGAACTTAACCCGGCTCTAGGTGTTTGCATATTCGAAGTGTACTAAAATCCAGGCCAAGTAGAACTTAACCCGGCTCTAGGTGTGTGCATATTCAAAGTTCTCATGGAGCTACGTTAGTTTTCTAAAGAGCATCCGGCCAAGTAACGAGTTACTCCCTCGGAGGCTCGGGGACTAATGGTTAATACCTACAACTTGTAAAGGGGAAGCGACATACCTCCATCATTCGCCCAGCGAGGTTAATTGCCTTTGCGGCTGTGTTCATCTGAGCGGAAAACTCGGCAGGGCCGAACTTCTCCGGAAGATCAGTGTCTTGAACCACCTCTGCCTTATTCCAATTCACGACGAATTAAATTAAGCTCAGAGGGTACCGTTCACCGCTGGGCATATGGGGCGCCACCAAGCCCTTCGCATTCGCTTCTTTCCTTTCGATCAAGGCAAGGGCTGGGCCAGTGTGCAGAACCATTTGCTATGTGTCAGTTGGCTCAGCAGGCGTGTCCTTCGCTGCTGGTGCTTTCTTGGGAAGCATTGATACAAGGGTACGCTGGCCGGCTTCGACGGATGGTGGCTTGGTAGTGTCCGGAGCTTTCTTTTCCTTGGCTTGCTGGGAAGAGGAAGCCGGCGCAGCGGGTTTTCCCTTAGGAGCGGCCGGAGTGGTTCCTCGCCGAGGTTGAGAAGACTCGGACGAGGCAGAGGAGCTAGGTGCTGATGCTCTTGGGGCTGGACTTGGTGCTGCTACTGATGTTTTATCAGCCGGAGTTGGTGCTGATGCCGGAGTTGGTGTTGGTATGGGTCTGGTTGTTGATACTGGTGCTGGAGCCAAAGTTGCTTCAGTGGATGCTGGCTGCAGCGATGCCGAAGTGGTGGATGCCGTCACCTCGGCCGGGCCGGTCTCCCCCTCTCCAAGGTTACCCCCTCTTGCCGAGGTGGAGCAGAACCCTCTGGAATAGGGCTCAACGGACGGGACTCGTCGTCGCGACGGGGAGAAGGGCTGTGTCGGAGAGGTGAAGAGATGCTCGATCCACTTTGAGGGACCTCCACCGGAGCCCTGCAAAAGAGAACAATGTTAGAAGAGAAATCACAACGATGCAAGGGAGAGCAAGTTACAGAAGGCAAAACAACATACGCATCCGAGGTTTGGGCCTCCTTGGGTTTCCGAGCCCTTCGTGCTGGGGCCTTGCCTGCTGGCTTGGAGGTAGTCTTGTCCCCAGACTTCTTTCGCCTTTTGGAGGGCTGAGAAGCTCCGGAGGATGAATTTGAAGCAGCCCCGCGCTTCTTCTTCGGAGCCACCGGAACAGGTTCGCCCGTAGCGAGGGGAGGATCCTCGTGGATATGACCACCGGGGTGAGCTGATGGCAGAAAAGCAAAAGAAAGGGGTATAGCCTCAACATGTTCAATCACCTCGACATCCAAGTCATCTTCATCATCGGGCCAATCTCTAATGGAAGAGGATTTACCCGTGGGTCGTTTCGTGGCGTCGGTCATTGGGAGGAACATCTCCTGGTCCGGCTCCTCCTCATCCGGGTTTTCCCGGTCCGGCGCCCACTTAAGGGTCGGATCTGTGCCGTCCTTGATGGTCTGCTGAAGAAATTGCTGAGGAAAGAAATGAACAAAAGAGTCAAAAATGCAACAATAACTGACGTATAATTGGTCCGGAGTAAGTTCGCAACATGAAGCTTACCACGGGAGGAAGCCTATCGCGGCAGTAATGCTCCATTCCCCAAGTCCACTCAGAGGAGAAGTCCTTGTGGGTGGTAAAAAGAGCTTTAACCTGGCGATAGATCTCCGTGTTGCTCAGCTCGAAGGAGGAGGTCCGGTTAGGATCGTGGCCGAAGCTCATGTGGCACACCTTGTGGGTGCACTTCTGGAGGGGGAAATCCGGTTGCGCACGAAAGTGATTATGGCATCCTCGTTGCGCAGCCCGAGCTTCTTCAGTTCCGCGAACATCTTGTTGACTTGATTGGCCAAGGCAGTGGGCTTCTTGGGGATCTCATCCCACAAATCCGGGTTAGGTGGACCCGGAGTATAGAGGAGCAACCGGATCAAGTCTTCAGTGCCCGTATTCCGGACATAGAAGAAGGTCCGGGCCCATCCTTTGCAGGACTCTAACCCGGTGACCCGGGGGAAAACAGAAAACCTCCGGGGTGAAATGGAAGCCGCTCCGAATTGAGTGAGCTGTTTGTCCTCTGGATCAGCGTGGATGTTGGGGATGACATTGCGACGAAGGCCGAAGAACCAGATCCATAGCTCCTTCGTGGGCCATAGTCCGGCATAGCCTTCGATCGTAGAAGCAAAGGCAGAGAGAGAAGTGATGGCATTGGCTGGAAGATGGTGCGGCTAGAGCTGGTATGCACTGAGCCAGTCCCGGAAAAAATCGCTAACCGGCAACCCGAAGCCCCGTTGGAAGTGGGACAAAAAGACAACAAACTCACCCGGATTGGGTGAGGGGGCCAGTTCGTTAGAAGGGAGATGAGCGGCGACGCCGGCAGGGATGCGCCTGGTTCGGTAAAGCCACTCAAGATCATCTTGACAGACCCATGACCCGGCCCACGCGCTGCGGTCCGCCGCCGCGGCGTCCTCCTCCATCTCCTGCTCAGCAACAATGAGTTCTTCTTCCGTCATCTGGTCCTCGAGGCCCTCGCTAGCGCTAGAGGCGGCGGGGGACAGTGGCCGGGATTGACGAGGACCCGTGGCGAGAGATTTGTGTCGCGATGGCGGCGACGCAGAGGTGCGACGCAGAGGTGCAACGGAGAAGCGCGGCGGCGACGCTGCTATTTGGTATCACTGGCAGCGTCGCGGTCGCGAGGAAGATGAAGAAAAAGGGCAACGAGCAGAGGGGCGCGGAAGGAGAAAGACCCTAAGGGAAGCACCCCCCTGCTATTTAACCACTCCCACCAGCGGAAGTAGGGGCTATTTCGTTATAACATCCCAAAACTTAAATCCAAGGTTATTAAGATCCAAATCATCAAAATTAGGGTTAACAAAAACTTTTCCAATTGAAATTATTAAAGCATTCATATGTGTGTGCAGTTAAAATAAGAGTTGATTTGAATTGCCTTGTTTAAGTGATCCATTCCTTGTAAAATGAGTCTTAGGTGAAATAAACCTCATCTAGATCATTTCCAAACAAATCCCAAAGAAAAACAAATCAAAACGAATAAATGAAAGAAATGGTCATTTGTGCCATTTTAATCAACATGCCTACTTTAGCTATTCCTAGTACTCAAAACCTAACAGAAAGAATTGTGGATCTTTGCACCCCTTGCTAGTACATATAGTAGTGTACCAAGGCCCACTTTGTGATGTGCCAAAAACTTGCAAACACTAATTTTCAATGGCATTTGAAAATTGAATCTAGTTCATATGGGAAGATCCCACTTATTCCAAAACCACTCAAATAAGCTTCATTTTCAAAACCCAAGCAACCACAGAGGCTTAAGCATGTGTCTAACAAACCCACCAAAAATCATCCAAAAATTCCAAACTTGATTTTTTTCGGCCATTTTCACACACACTTGGTGGACAGATTTCAATTAAAACACAAAACACTATTTGGAGCAGTGTTTGATCCAAATTGGTTCCCCATTTTGCAACCACAGCCAACCCATACACTCCCCTACCCCTCTCTAGCCCAGCCACTCACTGTGCCACGACCAAATGGTCATGGCCATTAAGGCCGAGCCCCCATTTGGGCACCTCACCGGTGACAGCATGCCATAGCCGCCGCCAGCGCCATCCACCATCTCCTGGAGGTAGCCAGTGGTCCACCTCCACCGCCCAACCAGCCCCAGCCCGAGGACCACGATCAGAACAGCCAGGAACCACCGCGCCCGGAGTCTGTTGGCCATGCCGACGCCGCCGCAGAGCGCGCACGGTCCCCCGCTTGACCAGACCACCCCTCGCTCCAGCCGCCCATCTACATGATCCCCATCGGCCTAGCAAGCTAATGGACACGCCCATTCCCCCGACCGTACCCCGTTGTCGCCGGCCGCCGTAAAACTCGCCGTCGGCAGAGACTTAGTGCGCGCCGCGCTCTTCACTTTCCCCGACCGCAAACCACTGCACAAGCACCACCGTGACACTCGCTAGGGCACCACCCACCGTCCTAGCACACCTCCCACGCCTCTAGCTCGCTGTGTCGTCGTCACCGGCGATCACCGCCCATGCTTCTCTGCCGCTGAGCCGCGCCTATAAAAGGAGCCCTCCGCAGCACCAAAGACTCACACCACTCCACTCCCCTCTCCTCACTGGTCCTTCCCCACCTCTAGCCGGAGCAACTCAAGCACTTGTTCGCCGAAATTTGGCTGGAGAAGCCCGCTGCAGAGGAGGAGAAGGCGCCGTCGATTTCGGCCACCCCAGGAGCTGCTGCGACCACCCCTGAGCCCGCCGTCGACAGCACGCTCGTTTGCCGCCTCACCATCGTCGCCGAAGTCCTGGTATGCCCCCTGAGCACCCCCACCGAGCCGCTAGGGTTAGACCTCGCCGGCGACCTGTCCCTCGTCGACGACAAGCCCCAGCCGTAGATCCTAGTTCTAATCTAACGGTCCACATTGCCCCGTATCGCTTCACGTGTAAAGAGCCACTGACCGGTGGACCCCCTGTCAGCTATTCTCTGTGCCGCGGAACACCACTGGGTCGGCCAGTTTACTTTCCCGCGTGACCCATTTAATTCAAACCTAGATTTTTCTATTTAGTTTAAACCTAGTTCTGTCCCTTAGTTTGAAAATCAATTCAGAGAGATTTACAAATCCAAATCGAGTGATTCCAATTGTGTTAGAAAGCTACTAAAAAGGTCTACCCAAGCCCGTTGGATTTAATTCAATTAGAGCTAGATATATCTCCTAGTAAAAATAACAAGACAGGAGCTTTTGCACCTTACAACATTTTTATAAAATCAACCAATTTAGCTTTTGAGTAGATTCCAACTCTCAAAAATCACATTTAACCATACCTATCTGAATATGTAAGAATATTAGGGTTTACATGTAGTGACTTTGGACTAGTACCAAAATAATTCTATATAGGCATTTCTAGTCCCTTTAAATCATTAAATAATAAACTTAAACTTAAGTAAATATGATCCAACCCTTAAATCACATTCCCACATGTTAGAATATGTGGTGACGACATGTGTCCACATGATCCCATATTTTAAGTGGTGAATATTAAATCTTAGTTAATTTTCAATGAGTAGAAATTACTTTTCTTAAATAAAAAGAATGAAACTAGTTAATAAAACTTGTGATGCTTGTGATGATAATAGATCATCAAATGTGTGCCTTAGAGTGCTAATTAGACTAGATACGTATTGTTTGGTGATTGTGTACTCCGTATGTATTTATAGACGATAGTACCGACCAAGCTTTCGAGGAGGAGGAGTTCTATCAAGAGGAGGAAGAAAACTTCAACCACTACACTGCACAAGGCAAGCCACCATTAACAATGCAAGCTAACCCTTGCAAGCTAGATAATCCAAGTAGATGCTTTAGGCATGCCTTGGTTATACCACTTTGACTATTGCTTACCCCAAGTATTATTTTCCAAGCTTTACTTCCTTTACTTTACCACAATCCTTTACTTGTTTTGAAGGTAGCATAAAGTGTATAAAACTTGACCTATTTAGATAACTTAGATGTCATTCTATGGAATGAGATTGATCCCATCTTTCCACCTTAGTGAACACTCTTAACTTAGTAGTTTAGAGTAGATAAAAACTTGAGTTACTTTAGATGGGAATACTTGGTAAAAAATGAATTATGAAAACCTTGGAATGATGAGTCATTCTATTGAGATGTTTTGACATGTGTTGAAGAACACAAATAGTTTATGATGGTGAAAATGTTGAGGCATGAGTCTTAAACCCTTTTACAAAACTGATGATTGGATTCGGATGCGATACCATTCCAAATTTACCGTACAACCACAATACCTGAATTGGGTAAGGCTTAGCCGGAAATTTATATGCATTACTACTAGTTCCCTCGCGGGAGAGGTTTGAGCTGAGGCTACCTCTTAATGTTGTCCACCTATGCAGTGCCCAAGATGACAGATGGTCATGGTTGGGAGGCCATACTCATAGGAGAGGTGCTTATACTAGGGTGTGTAAAGGAAAGGTTATGTTTGATTTTCTGCATACTAAGTATGAGGATTCAGGGTTACCCCTGACAGATGTATCGAATCTTGTGGTGAAAGTGTACCACCTCTGCAGAGTGTTAAACTATTCGAATAGCCGCGTCCGCGGTTATGGACAGTTGGAATGGCCATACTGTTTCGTTGTCAGATGTTTTCAAAATGAATTATGAATCTTGACTTGACCACAAAAGGGTTGTGACTATGACACTAGCTTCCCAACTTGAGTGATTCTAGAACCTTATTTTATCTTTCTTTGTTTCTGAACTCAGCTTAGGTTTCAAACTTAACTTGATAGTTAAACTTAGAGTTAGCACTTTAATTTGGAACTATATACTTGTTAGTGGTAGTTTGTGAGTACTTAAAGAGTACTCATGGCTTTTGTCCCTGGCTATTCTCATGGCCAGACTATGAAGGAGACTACCAAGATGATGGCCAGTAGGACGGCTGATGACCCACAAGTATAGGGGGTGTATCGCAGTATTTTCGATAAGTAAGAGTGTCGAAACCAACGACGAGCAGAAGGTGCTGGCTAGTGGTATGGATCAGGAATTCTCTGCAAATACTTAGCAAACCGATTTTTAGGGGTTTTCGATAAAGTTGGTAAACAAAGTACGAGTACATAAAAGACAGTAAGAATGAATGCAGCAAGTGGCCCAATCCTTTATGCAGCAAAGGACAAGCCCGTTGTATTTCTATAGATGACCAAACGTTCTCGAGGACACATGGGAAGACTGTCAAGTGCTTTCGCTTCATATAGTCGATTAATCTTCTCTAGCTTGCTAAGTGTTGTGTGGGTGAACCTGTGCTAATGTACCATCCCATCCAAGACTTAATACATACTTGTGATTAAACCCCCTTTCAAACATCCGTAAGTACAAGAAAGTAATTAAGGTAGAAACCTAACCACAGCTTTAAACTCTTAGACCCTTACGTCTCTTGTGCAATGGTTTCCAAACGGGGGTTCAGGCTTCTGTCACTCCGGCAACCCCTACGATTAGTAGCCAAATACACAATGCATTCCCTTAGGCCCATATAGGTGAAGTGTCATGTAGTCGACGTTCACATGACACCACTAGAAGAAGTACACCACAACTTAAATAACAATCTATTGAATCTTTCTCAACGCAACTCCACTACTAACAACAAGACTTCTCCCATGTCCTCAAGAACAAAACGAACTACTCACAAGACATCATATGGATCATGATCAGAGATGGAATAATGATGTATAACAATCTGAACATAAACAATAATTCAATGGTTCACTCAATAGCATCAACTACAAAGAGTAATCGACACCGGACAAGTTTCCCCTATGAACTATGCAAGATTCAACCCAATTGTTACAGCAACATGGAGATGGTGATGAGGGTTCTGATGGTGATGATGGTGGTGATGATGATGATGATACCGATGAAGTCCAGCTTGATGGTGGTGTTGATGGCGACGATCTCCCCTCTCCGGGAAGGAATTCCCCTGGCAGAAATCTGTCTGCCGGAGAGATCTTTCTCTCCCAGTGTTTTCCGCCCCGCAGAGGCGGCGAAATCTTTCTGTGGTCGCTCCTGGAGTCTTAGGGTTTCGGGAGGTTGATATACGCCAGAGGGGAGAGGCTGGAGTGGGCCAAGGCGGCCACACCACTCCCTGGCGCGGCCTAGGCTTGCCCGCGCCATGGGGTGGTGTGGCCCCCCTGTGGCCCACCTCCACTCCATCTTCTGGCATCTTGAGTCTTCTGGAAAAATAGAATTTTCCGTATATTTTCCCGGATTTTCTGACCTTCGCGAATTTTGCCTCCAAACATCACCTTTTCCATCAGAATCCTGACTGCAGCGGTCCATGCTCCAAAAGTCATCAACCATGCAAAAATAGATGAAATAACATAAGTATCACCTCTCAATACGAAATATATCAATGAATAATAGTGAATTAAGACATAGAATAGTGATGCAAAATGGACGTATCAACTCCCCCCAAGCTTTGACTTTGCTTGTCCCCAAGCGAAACTGAGCTCAATAAACATGGCCTCAAGTTTATGGAGTGAAGAGTCAATAAAAGAATACTGACAAGAAGCATCACAATCATCAAGTACATAGATCATAATAGAAGACAACTCACTATTATATAACTCATCTTGCAATGAGTAAAGGAAACTCAATAAAGATACATAGAGTGAATCATAATTGGTAATGCCAAACTTAGCTCTTGGTCGAAGAATAGTTGATAATTTGCTAGAGTTCACAAATAGCTGGTTTTTCAAAGAAATCTTTCAAAGTAGTAAACTTCAAGATAAGAGCAATGTGCAAAACAAGGAACATAAGAAACATGATTGAATAAATCATCATATGAATGAATGAAAAACATCAACTCAAAATACTTGTTGAGATAGAAGGGAATAGGTTTGCTGACTCAACTACAAAGTAAAAGAAAGGCCCTTCGCAGAGGGAAGCAGGGATTGCAAGTCTCATAAAGAGCTCCCAAAAATTATGATACTTACTAGCTTTCAGCTCTCATTGCCCCTATCATAGGCATCTTTAGGTGATTAAGGTTAAAGTGACACAACTAAGAGGATATGCTTGACAAGTTATAAGTTGAAATCTCATGCCCCTTACTTATGAGTATCGATCCTCATGCTACTCAACTTCAGTCACGAGCAAGCTCTTGTCATTGTAAATACATGCGTATCATTGAGAACCGCCAACGGGGTACCCCTTGCACATGACACAGGAGCTATGCCATAATCAAAATGACAAGGCAAGTAGACAGTGAGCATCTCAGCGATCTTTTTATTTGCTATTTGCATAGGTTTTTATTGAGGATGCTTCATGGAATGCTCACTATAGTTATGCTGCAAGTTTCCACCATGATTAGGCATGGCTTAGGCTAGCGGCCCAGGCGTTTATCTAACACACATATAAACTCCATGATCTTACAAGTTCCACTTTTATTTCACACCGCCGGGATCCATAAGCAAAAGAACATGATATCAACTAGGTACACGTACCAATGAGGTGTTGAAAGCGGTCCCCATGATACATGGTTCGGCTAACATCAACTCATAAAGCGCAAGCACATACGCAACAAAGAAGGACCCAATGGTTCTAGTTTATTAAATGCAAGAAAGTAAAGTGTGCCATCAAGTTCGTGAGAGCTTTAATCACTAATTTTCACATAACAAGTTTAATTTGGGAGGTAGATAAAACAAGAATTTACTTGGAATAGCAATAATGCTACTAGGTAGGTATGGTGGACACAAATGGCAAAGGTATTGGTTTAAAGGAGATGGATGCACGAGAAGAATTCCCTCTCAGTACAGGTTTTTGGCTAGCAAGGCTGGGTAGCAAGTATAAGAGTTGAAGGAAACAACCAAACATACAAGTGATAAAGACAAACATGCAAACTTCCTTGGAAGCACAAAAGATCTTAAGTAGAGAATACTAGACTTATGAGCAAATCAAGAAAGAAAAATGATGAAATTATTTTCCTCTAGAGTACTTCTATCTTTTTCTTTTCAACTCTCAAAAAGGTGTTGCTACTGATCGAGCCAGGTTTGCCAAAACCAACTAAATTAACTCAATGATCCCAAAGTGCTACCAATACTAACAACTAGATCAATCATATAACCATGAATTGAAAACTAACACAAGATATGCAAAAGAGTGAATGATAGAACTTCTCATTAATATTCCATAACGGAAACTCACACCAAGGGATACAGATCTAATGAGAGAGGGGACACTTCCATAATGCAAACCATACTACAAAATAACTCCTCTATTCATGATATGACCCTACTAATAAGGTAAAAAGATAGAAGATAGTGATATGATACCGCGGCACTCCCCCAAGCTTGGAACAAACCAAGGGGATGCCAAACCTGGTGACGAATTACTCCTTTGGTGGTGGTGGTATCCTCTTGATGAGCTCCTTGATCAGTTTCCCAAAGTCCTCAATCTCGAAGGTGAGATTACGAATCGGCTGTGAATTTTGCTCAATGCGGCTCATGACCATGTCGTGTTGAGAATTCTAGCTCTTGCTATTCTTTCCCCACTCTTCCTCCTTGAAGTCTTCTTTTCCTACATGGTTATGAACAAAGGTATGGAAGGTACTCTTGGTGTTCGGAGAAGGTGTCCTTGGTGCCAAGCACTGACGAGGAGCTTCCCCCCCAGTCTGCATTCGTACAGTCCTTCTGATCCTGGCAGGGTTCGCCACCACTCCAACGCTTGCAACGGCAGTGCCGGTGTGCTCTGCCTCCTCTTCACCTTCACTCTTGATCTCCTTCTCCTTCCCGGGGTCTTGGAGGTCTTCCTCCATGGGCTCCTTCCCTTTATCCTTGGGAGACACCATTGTGCTTCAAGGCTTCAAGAATAGTTCCTGGCAAAAATAGATCGAAACAAAAACATTCTAAAAACACGATATACGAACCTCAAGGGATCCGGGGGGTTATATATTACAAAGTTTCACATCAAAAGGAAGGTAGTGGGAGAAAACGGGTCGGAGACGGAGTCCGAGGTGGCCACACCACCTGGTGGCGCGGCCAGAGGTGGGCCCGCGCCATGGGGTGGTGTGAGCTACCCTGGCTCCGGTTCCGTCCCTTTTTCGCTTCGTAACTTTCCTTATTGACTGAAAATTGCAAAAATATAGTTGGTTTGTATTTTCGTAGAACTTTCTTACCAGAACTGTTACCTGGTTAGAAACGGACTCTGTAGGTCTCTGAATTTGGTCCTCAATCAATTTCTATGGAGTTATAACTTGAATATCATCGATATCTTCATCTTCATACACTTATTACTTGAGTCATAAAACCCTTCTCTTCCTTATTACACCATTGTCTCCATTTCCTGGAAATTTCTTTCACACAAAACTTCACACAGTTCTCATTAGCAACATTAGTATAAGTGAAATGATAAAAAACTTTTGAGTCCAACTTCAACTCAAAACCATCAAAACATAAGCTACTGTGGCAACTCCTTCCGAAAACCCAAAAATAATTCAAAAAGGAAGTCGAATAAAGAAGCAAATGCAAGATTGGCAAAATCTGTCAAAACAGACCAGCAGGTAAAGATCAATTTTTTAGAAACTTTTATGTTGCTCAAATCAAAAAGTTCAAAACTAACGAAAGTTAAATAACAACCTGGGGCAGAAGCAAAAACAATTACAGTTCAATCCAACATACAGAGCTCTCTCACGAAATTTTACGGTGAAGCACAAAAATCTGTTTCGGGACAGCAACTTTCCCAAATCTTACCTCTCTCTCATTAGAGGTTGATCTTGATACAAAAACCAAACAAAACGGATAAGGAGAGGTTATTACTGAAGTAATAACTTCCAAGACTCAAAGAAACAAAAACAAACTAAAGCAAAAACAAATTGGGTTGTCTCCCATAAAGCTCTTTCTTTATAGCCGTTAAGATGGGCATGATAATTTGGAGAAGCTCTCATAGGGATATGAATTGAAGTGAAAGAGAGCATTAAGAAGCAAAAACACACACATTTAAGTCTAACTCACTTCCTATGCAAAGGGATTTTGTAAACAAACAAGTTATTGAAACCAAAGGCAACTTGCATAAGAAGGCAAAAGAAGTGCAACATAAAAGCTTTCAGCATAAAGCGGGGAAACTTGATATTATTGAGATGCATAAGAACACTTTGCCCTCTCTCATAATAACTTTCAGTATCATGCATAAACTTAACAATATAGCTATCACAAGGGCCATCATAGCAATGATCACTTATTCTAACAGAAAACACAGGAATACTAGCTCTCATAACACTACTATGTGAAACAATATTGGAGGTATCCTTACAAAGGATAGTGTGTCCCTCCTTTTCATATTTAGCAACAAAGTCTTTCACATTTGCTACAATAGGTTCATCAACCTTTTGTTTATCAGGTTCAACAGCCTTATTCATACTTTCATTAACCATACTAGCTATCATAGAATGTTCCTTTACCTTAAATGGAAAAGGCATTTTCTCAATATAAGGTTCAGGTAAAACATGATTAGCAGTATAAACTTCAGTATTTCTTGCAGGAACAATCTTAGCAATATCTTTATAAGGTTCATGATACTTATTCCACGTCTTTTTAGGCACTTCAATGTAGGAAGCAAAAGGCTTAAAATAAGAAGCAATATCTTGAGAGTCTAGACCATAAGCATTTTTAATATTTTGAAAGTCATCAGTTCCCATAAAAGATTCAATGCATTCATAATCATAATGTGTACCTGACTTCCTACCTTTGTCATTCTCCCAAGCTTCAGCATTGTCTTGAATACGATCTAGAAGGTCCCATTTAACTTCTTCTTCCATACGAGTGAATGATCCAGCACAAGAAGCATCCAATAAATCCTTGTCATGTAGAGGGAGCCTTGCATAGAAGTTGTTGATAATAATATTATTGGGGAGCTCATGAATGGGACATTTGAGCATTAGTAACTTCAATCTCCCCCAAGCTTGAGCTGTACTCTCTCCATCAAGAGGCCAAAATTTGTATATTTGATTCCGATCTTTATGAATCTCACTAGGCGGATAAAACTTTGAATAAAAGAGAGGCACTATTTCCTCCCATTCCAGAGCTTGACCATTCTTCAGCAGCTTATACCATTCCTCAGCTCTTCCTTTCAGTATTAATGAGAATAACTTCTTCTTAACTTGATCTGTAGTAATACCTGCACACTTGAACAACCCGCATAATTCGTGTATAAAGAGTAAATGATCACCGCGATGGACAGTTCCATCCCCAACATAGTAGTTATCCATAACACGATCAATTATTCTTCTAGGTATTTTGAAAACATCTTTCTCAACAGGTGGTGGCTTATCTACTACCTTAGCAGTGGTAGGAGCATTAGCAAATAAGAAACTCAGCGAATTATCCATAATGAAAATAAAGCAACTAGTAGAAGTAAACAACACTCACAGTAGAAGTTTCCTTTACCAGTTCCACTCTCCAATAGCGCTTCACTCCCCGGCAACGGTGCCAGAAAATAGTCTTGATGACCCACAAGTATAGGGGGTGTATCGCAGTATTTTCGATAAGTAAGAGTGTCGAACCCAACGAGGAGCAGAAGGTGCTGGCTAGTGGTATGGATCAGGAATTCTCTGCAAATACTTAGCAAACGGATTTTTAGGGGTTTTCGATAAAGTTGGTAAACAAAGTAGAGTAAATAAAATACAGTAAGAATGAATGCAACAAGTGGCCCAATCCTTTATGCAGCAAAGGACAAGCCGGTTGTATTTCTATAGATGACCAAACGTTCTCGAGGACACATGGGAAGACTGTCAAGTGCTTTCACTTCATATAGTCGATTAATCTTCTCTAGCTTGCTAAGTGTTGTGTGGGTGAACCTGTGCTAATGTACCGTCCCATCCAAGACTTAATACATACTTGTGATTCAACCCCCTTGCAAACATCTGTAAGTACAAGAAAGTAATTAAGGTAGAAACCTAACCACAGCTTTAAACTCTAAGACCCTTACGTCCCTTGTGCAATGGTTTCCTAACGGTGGTTCAGGTTTCTATCACTCCGGCAACCCCTACGATTAGTAGCCAAATACACAATGCATTCCCCTAGGCCCATATAGGTGAAGTGTCATGTAGTCGACGTTCACATGACACCACTAGAAGAAGTACACCACAACTTAAATAACAATCTATTGAATCTTTCTCAACGCAACTCCACTACTAACAACAAGACTTCTCCCATGTCCTCAAGAACAAAACGAACTACTCACAAGACTTCATATGGATCATGATCAGAGATGGAATAATGATGTATAACAATCTGAACATAAACAATAATTCAATGGTTCACTCAATCGCATCAACTACAAAGAGTAATCAACACCGGGCAAGTTTCCCCTATGAACTATGCAAGATTCAACCCAATTGTTACAGCAATATGGAGATGGTGATGAGGGTGCTGATGGTGATGATGGTGGTGATGATGATGATGATCCCGATGAAGTCCAGCTTGATGGTGGTGTTGATGGCGACGATCTCCCCTCTCTGGGAAGGAATTCCCCCGGCAGAAATCTGTCTGTCGGAGAGATCTTTCTCTCTCGGTGTTTTCCGCCCCGCAGAGGCGGTGGAATCTTTCTATGGTCGCTCCTACAGTCTTAGGGTTTCGGGAGGTTGATATACGCCAGAGGGGAGAGGCTGGAGTGGGCCAGGGCGGCCACACCACTCCCTGGCGCGACCTAGGCTTGCCCGCGCCATGGGGTGGTGTGGGCCCCCTATGGCCCACCTCCACTCCATCTTCTGGCATCTTGAGTCTTCTGGAAAAATAGAATTTTCCGTATATTTTCCCGTATTTTCTGACCTTCGCGAATTTTGCCTCCAAACAACACCTTTTCCATCAGAATCCTGACTGCAGCGGTCCATGCTCCAAAAGTCATCAACCATGCAAAAATAGATGAAATAACATAAGTATCACCTCTCAATATGAAATATATCAATGAATAATAGTGAATTAAGACATAGAATAGTGATGCAAAATGGACGTATCAACGGCTATGCTAATTAGGACTATCTGCCTTCGTCAGCATTGCCTATGCCCCTAAAGATGGACCCCATCGCTACGCTTATTATTCTATTTCGCTGCTTGTTGTATTAAGACTGGATCATGAGATCCTTATTTGTGTAAGACCTTATGTATGGTTTGTAATGGATGATGTACTGTGATATCCAATCTATTATGTCTCGCAAAAATGGTAATCCTGGGATTGCGATGAATGACATACCAGGCATCTGGGATTAAAAATCCGGGTGTTGACAAGTTGGTATCAGAGCCATCCTGACCATATGATACCCTAGTTAGAAGGTACATCAGAACAAAAACTTAATTTCAAAACCAAAGTGAGTATTTATGAAAAACTATTTCCTCTCTCATCCTTGGGAATTCATTCTTTCTCAAACATTCATGTTCCTCAAAATTCTTACATTACTACTTAAAATTTGATACACTTGATCACTTCACTAATTTCCTCATCCTTAATTCTTGTAGATGGAGACTCGGTTCAGCAAGTTCTACCAGTTGGGAAACGGAGGTCAGCTAATCTTCAAGAGGGATCTGGATTCACTGTCGGAGTTACTAGGGCGCCCACATCGAGAGTTTCTTGGAGCTCAACTTCTAGGACCCCCAGGAGTAGATTTATAGTGGCTAGTCACAGCTGATCTTAGAGGAAGCATAGAAGCACCAACGCCCGGGAGAATTTAGTTCTCCGTGAGAGAGAACAACTGGCTAGATGGATTAGCCAAGGCAATGCATGAAGCTCTCGCATGTCTATGTGCCCTTAGCGTCAACCAAATCCAAGGAACCCGTTTTGCTCACTATGCAAGACGTGACTTCATGGGAATGCCGATGGAGATGCCAAGGCACCCAGAGCTGAAGCGTCAAGTGGAGAACCTTGACTTCCTGCTGTACGATCGTCAGAAGGAGTTGGACAATGCTAGGGAGTTCGCCAACCACAACCGTGCCATTGCCGCCCAGAAGGCCCAGTCTTTCTCACTGCTTGTCAAGGATCGTCAGTCTCTTTGCCTCTAGCGTGAGAAGAAGGATCACACCATCGCCCGTCTTCGCAAGAAGGTGGCCGACCTCGAGAAGACCGTCAAGGAGCAAGAAGCTCAGCTTGCAGCAAAGGAGGAAGAAGAGGAGGGTGAAGACATCCAGGGAGACATGGATTCTTACCTCAGCAATGATGATGACTTTCTAGAGGAGGATGCTGTGGACTTCTACACTGACGATGAGGACTCCGACTTCATAGAAGATGAGTAGATGCACTAGAGCACTGTCGTAGCATGAGATGTATCGGTCCCACTTTATCGTAGCTTGTAGAATGGTTCTTCAAACCATCTGTTTTTCTTTATTGTTGTGGTGTGTGTTTGTACCGTGTGCTTGTTTGAGTGAATGAAATGGAGTTAGTTGCAAAACCTGAGTCAAACTCAAAGTTTTAGCTTTGAAACCAAAACCATGAACCTTAGAACTTTCCCTCTTACCCCTTTATCTACCTCAATTTTCAGATGACACGTGGAAACCAAGGAGGGAGCAGCTCGTCGCAAGATCCAATGCTGCAGATTATGCAGATGTTAGTTGCGGACCATGAAGCAAGTAGGGCAGAGCGCCAGGCCAACTTAGCAACATTGTAGCAGATAGCTCAGATGGCCCAAAACAACCAAGGACATGGAAACCAGGATCACCATGTATACAAACTCAAAAACTTTTAGAATACCAATCCTCCAATCTTTAACCAAGCTGAAAACCCACTAGATTCTGATGACTGGTTACAGACAATGGAAATCAACTTAGAAGTTGTAGGAGTTAATGACAGCGAGAAAGTTCTCTTCGCCACCCACTACCTGGTGGGATATGCAAGAGCTTGGTGGACTAGTATCCGTAACATGAACCATGGTCAAGTGATGACATGGGAAGCCTTCAAAAACAAGTTCAGCCACACCCACGTGCCGCAAGTTCTAATCACCAGACTAAGGGATGAGTTCCGCGACTTGAAGCAAGGCAGAATGACTGTGGTGGAATACCGTGACAGATTCCTGTCGCTTGCAAGGTACGCCCCTGATGAGATCAACACAGAGGTCAAGAAGAAGGAGAGGTTCTTGAACGGACTGCATGATGAGATGCAGACTGTCCTCATCAACATCCACTTCGAGGATCTCAAAGAGCTAGTCGACTCTGCCATTCAGATGGAAGGGAAGATTAATCAGGCAAACAACAACCGCAAACATTGTATGATGCAACAATCCGGATCTAGCAGTCACCAGAAGTACCGTCCCAACCCCTCACCAGGATATGCACCAAGGAACAATCGACCCCCAATGTCTCGCCCAAGCTACCCCAACCGTAGCGGAGGCAATGTGAAGTCCGGAGGAAACAATCACAACTCTGGCAACGCCAACAACTTCAACCGTGCACCTCCTAAGAACAACAACAACAACAACACTGCACCCAGAACTGGCAGCAATGCGGTGCCCGTCGTAGCAAAGGACAAGTCCCAGATCACTTGTTTCGAGTGTGGAGTGAAGGGTCACTATTCCAATGAGTGTCCCAAGAAGACTGCCACCACTGCCAATGTGAATGCCCCAGCTCAACAGCAGCGTCGTGTTCAACCAGGGAGAAGGTTTGCCCCAGGGAACCCTCACAACCGCAACGGCCGTCTCTTCCACATGAACGCCGAAGAAGCCCAAGAAGCGCCAGATGTAGTGCTGGGTATGTTTTCTGTCAACTCAGTTTTAGCAAGGGTCTTGTTTGATTCGGGAGCATCGCATTCATTTGGCACCGAAGAATTTGCATGTACTAGTAAGATTCACCCAACCAACTTGAAGCATGTCATGATAGTTCAAATCCCCGGTTCAACTACAAAAGCTAGAAAAATTTGCAAAGTTGTGCCTATCAGAATACATGGGATAGATTTTTATGCCAACCTAATTGTACTTGGAACCAAAGGATTGGAAGTAGTACTAGGTATGGACTGGATGTCAAGGAATAAAGGAATGATAGACTGTGCTAAGAAAGCCATCACCATGACCAGTAGCTCTGGAGTAATAGTAGAGCATATATCTGAAACCTTACCTTGTCAATTCAAGTGCAACAAGAGTCTATCCCTACCCACCATAGACCAAGTCAGAGTAGTCTGTGAATACCCCGACGTATACCCATATGAATTGTCAGGTATGCCCCCGGATAGGGATATTGAGTTCATTATCAAACTAATCCCCGGAACCGAACCCATAGCTCAGAGACCCTATAGCATGAACCCCTCAGAGTTAGTGGAATTGAAGAAGCAGTTGGATGCCATGTTAGCAACATGCTTGATTCAACCAAGCGCATCACCATGGAGATCACCAGTGTTATTCATCGACAAGAAAGATGGAGGCAACCGTTTGTGCACAGATTACAGAAAGTTAAATGATGTCACCATCAAGAACAAGTACCCCTTGCCAAAGATAGAGGATCTATTTGATCAGTTGACTGGAGCCCAGGTATTCGCAAAGATTGATCTTAGGACTGGTTATCACCAAGTTAAGATTCGTGCAACGGATATTCCAAAGACCGCCTTTACTACTCTCTATGGTTTATACGAGTATACGGTTATGTCTTTTGGATTAACCAATGCCCCTACTTATTTCATGAATCTCATGAATATGATCTTTATGAATTTCATAGATAAGTTTGTAGTTGTGTTTATCGACGACATCCTTATCTACTCCAAGTCAGAAGAAGAGCATGAGCAATATCTGAGAATCATCCTAGAAACCCTGAGAGAGCATCGGTTATATGCCAAGTTCAGCAAGTGTGAGTTTTGGCTGAAAGAAGTAGGATTCCTAGGACATATTGTGTCTATCAGAGGAGTCTCTGTTGATCCCGCCAAGATCAAAGATGGCGAAGAATGGGAAGCCCCAACCACTCAAACCCAAGTCTGTGCATTTCTCGGATTAGCGGGATATTACCGCAAGTTCGTAGAAGGATTCTCGAGCATCGCCAGACCCATGACCCAATTGCTAAAGAAGGACAAAAAGTTTGAATGGACTGACAAATGTGAAGCTAGTTTTCAAGAGCTGAAGAAGAGATTAATATCAGCCCCAATATTGATCATGCCAGAAATCAAGAAGCCGTTCGATGTATATTGTGATGCATCCAAGATTGGTCTCGGATGTGTATTGATGCAAGAGGGCAAAGTCATCGCCTATTTGTCTCGGCAACGGAAGCAACATGAGCAGAACTATCCTACCCATGATCTTGAACTAGCAGCCGTAGTTTTGGCATTGAAGACATGGCGTCATTATCTGATGGGTAATCGCTGTGAGATTTACTTAGATCACAAGAGCTTAAAGTATATTTTCACTCAGAAGGAGCTGAATATGAGGCAAAGGAGATGGATAGAGTTAATCAAGGATTATGACCTTGACATTCACTATCACCCTGGCAAAGCCAATGTGGTAGCGGATGCTCTTAGCAGATTGCCATGTAGGCTAAACACCATGATTAAAGAGAAGCAGCCAAGTTTGTATGAGGAGTTGGAGCAGTTTAGAACTGAGCTAGTTAGCAAAGGATTCTTAGCTAGCATTGAACTTCAACCCACTTTGATTAGCCAAATCAAGGAAGCCCAGAAGGGGAATGAAAGTATCGACGGAATCAAATGTCGTATTGGTACAGGAAAGGTACCTGATTCACTGAAGACGAAGGAGTTCTGTGGTACAAAGGACGTATCTGCGTGCCAGCAGATTCGGAGCTGGATCAGGTTATCATGCAGGAAGCTCATGATACTATTTATTCTATCCACCCTGGAGGAACAAAGATGTATCAAGATTTGAAAGAGCAATTTTGGTGGCACAAGATGAAGAGAGAAATCGGAAGCTACATCGCCAAGTGTGACATCTGTCAAAGCGTCAAAGCAGAGCATCAGCGACCCGCAGGACTGTTGCAACCATTGCAGATTCCAGAATGGACATGGGATTCCGTCGGAATGGACTTTATCACCGGTTTGCGTACTTCTAGTAGGGGAAATGACTCAATCTGGGTCATAGTTGATAGACTGTCCAAGGTAGCTCACTTCATACTTGTCAAGACTACCTACCAGAGTTTGAAGCTAGCATAACTGTATATCGCTAGGATTGTTAGTCTGCATGGAACCCCCAAGACCATAGTTTTAGATCGAGGAACCCAGTTTACCTCGAGATTTTGGCAGAAAGTCTAGGAAGGATTGGGAACCAAGTTGAATTTCAGCACCGCTTATCACCCGCAAACTGATGGACAACTAAGAGAGTCAATCAGATCCTAGAGGATATGTTAAGAGCTTGTTTGTTAGAGTATGGATCAAAATGGGAAGACTGCTTGCCTTTCACAGAATTCTCATATAACAACAGTTATCAAGCTAGTTTGCAAATGGCACCATTTGAGTTCCTATACGGAAGAAAGTGTCGCACCCCTTTGAATTGGTCGCAAGTAGGAGAGAGTCAGATCTTTGGACCCGACATTCTTCGAGAAGCCGAAGAGAAGGTTCACAAAGTCCGTGAGCACCTCAAGACTGCCCAATCCAGATAGAAAAGTTATGCCGACAAGAGAAGGAGAGACCTGACTTTCAATGTCGGAGATTTTGTATATTTCAAGGTTTCACCATTGAAAGGAACCCAATGCTTTAGTCTGAAAGGAAAGTTAGCCCCCAGATATATCGGACCATTCAAGATTCTGAACTACCGAGGAGAAGTATCGTATCAACTAGAACTACCTGAAGAGATGTCAGCCATCCACAATGTGTTCCATATCTCGTTACTTCGCAAATGCCTGGAAGTGCCAGAGAAGACTGAAGTTTTCAAGAACATCGATCACCGAGCTATGGAGATCAACAACGACCTGACCTATCGTGAAGTACCCATCCGTATCCTAGAAGAAGCTTATAGAACCAGGACTAGGAGTATCAAGTTTCTCAAGATTCAATGGAGCAACCATACCGAAGACGAAGCCACTTGGGAGCGAGAAGATTACATTAGGACAGAGTTCCTAGATCTCTTTAGTTCCTAGTTTTCTTTTGTAAATCTCGGGACGAGATTTTGTTTAAGGGGGGAAGGTTTGTAACATCCCAAAACTTAAATCCAAGGTTATTAAGATCCAAATCATCAAAATTAGGGTTAACAAAAACTTTTCCAATTGAAATTATTAAAGCATTCATATGTGTGTGCATTTAAAATAAGAGTTGATTTGAATTGCCTTGTTTAAGTGATACATTGCTTGTAAAATGATTCTTAGGTGAAATAAACCTCATCTAGATCATTCCCAAACAAATCCCAAAGAAAAACAAATCAAAATGAATAAAGGAAAGAAATGGTCATTTGTGCCATTTTAATCAACATGCCTACTTTAGCTATTCCTAGTACTCAAAACCTAACAGAAACAATTGTGGATCTTTGCACCCCTTGCTAGTACATGTAGTAGTGTACCAAAGCCCACTTTGTGATCTGCCAAAAACTTGCAAACACTAATTTTAAATGGCATTTGAAAATTGAATCTAGTTCATATGGGAAGATCCCACTTATTCAAAAACCACTCAAATAAGCTCCATTTTCAAAACCTAAGCAACCATAGAGGCTTAAGCATGTGTCTAGCAAACCCACCAAAAATCATCCAAAAATTCCAAACTTGATTTCTTTAGGCCATTTTCACAAACACTTGGTGGACAGAATTCAATTAAAACACAAAACAGTATTTGGAGCAGTGTTTGATCCAAATTGGTTCCCCATTTTGCAACCACACAACCCATACACTCCCCTACCCCTCTCTAGCCCAGCCACTCACTGTGCCACGACCAAATGGTCATGGCAATTACGGTCGAGCCCCGATTTGGGCACTTCACGGGCGACAACACGCCACAGCTGCCGCCAACGCCATCCACCATGTCATGGAGGTATCCAGTGGTCCACCTCCACCGCCCAACTAGCCCCAGCCCGAGGACAACGACCAGAACGGCCAGGAACCGCCACCCTCGGAGTCTGTCGGCCATGTCGACACCGCCGCAGAGCGCGCATGGTCCCCCGCTCAACCAAACCACCCCTGTCTCCAGCCGCCTGTCTACATGATCCCAACCGGCCTAGGAAGCTAACGACCACGCTCATTCCCCCGACCGTACCCCGTAGTTGCCGGCTGCCGTAAAACTCGCCGTCGGCAGAGACTTAGTGCGCGCCGTGCTCTTCACTTTCCCCGACCGCAAACCACTGCACAAGCACCACCGTGACACTTGCCAGGGCACTGCCCACCGTCCTAGCACACCGCCTACGCCTCTAGCTCGTTGTGCCGTCATCACCGGTGATCACCGCCCATGCTTCTCTGCCGCTGAGCTGCGCCTATAAAAGGAGCCCTCCCCAGCACCAAAGACTCACACCACTCCACTCCCTTCTCCTCACTGGTCCTTCCCCACCTCTAGCCAGAGCAGCTCGAGCACTTGTTTGCTGGAATTTGGCCAGAGAAGCCCGCTGTAGAGGAGAAGAAGGCGACGTCGATTTCGTCCACCCCAGGAGCTGCCGCGACCACCCCTAAGCCCGCCAACGATAGCACGTTCGTTTGCCCGCCTCGCCGTCGTCGCTGGAGCCCTGGTATTCCCCCTGAGCACCCCCACCGAGCCGCTAGGGTTAGACCTCGCTGGCGACCTGTCCGTCGTCGACGACGAACCCCAGCCCTAGATCCTAGTTCTTATCTAACGGCCCACATTGCCCCATACCGCTTCGCGTGTAAAGAGCCACTGACCGGTGGACCCTCCTGTCAGCTATTCTCTGTGCCGCGGAACACCACTGGGCCGGCCCGTTTACTTTCCCGCGCGACCCATTTAATTCAAACCTAGATTTTTCTATTTAGTTTAAACCTAGTTCTGTCCCTTAGTTTGAAAATCAATTCAGAGAGATTTACAAATCCAAATGGAGTGATTCCAATTGTGTTAGAAAGCTACTGAAAAGATCTACCCAAGCCCGTTGGATTTAATTCAATTAGAGCTAGATATATCTCCTAGTAAAAATAACAAGACAGAAGCTTTTGCACCTTACAACATTTTTATAAAATCAACCAATTTAGCTTTTGAGTTGATTCCAACTCTCAAAAATCACATTTAACCATACCTATCTGAATATGTAAGAATATTAGGGTTTACATGTAGTGACTTTGGACTAGTACCAAAATAATGCTATATAGGCATTTCTAGTCCCTTTAAATGATTAAATAATAAACTTAAACTTAAGCAAATATAATCCAACCCTTAAATCACATTCCCACATGTTAGAATATGTGGTGACGACATGTGTCCACATGATCCCATATTTTAAGTGGTGAATATTAAATCTTAGTTAATTTTCAATGAGTAGAAATTACTTTTCTTAAATAAAAAGAATGAAACTAGTTAATAAAACTTGTGGTGCTTGTGATGATAATAGATCATCAATGTGCCTTAGAGTGCTAATTAGACTAGTTAAGTATTGTTTGGTGATTGTGTACTCCGTATGTATTTATAGACGATAGTACCGACCAAGCTTTCGAGGAGGAGGAGTTCTATCAAGAGGAGGAAGAAAACTTCAACCACTGCACTGCACAAGGCAAGCCACCATTAACAATGCAAGCTAACCCTTGCAAGCTAGATAATCTAAGTATATGTTTTAGGCATGCCTTGGTTATACCACTTTGACTATTACTTACCCCAAGTATTATTTTCCAAGCTTTACTTCCTTTACTTTACCAAAGTCCTTTACTTGTTTTGAAGGTAGCATAAAGATTATAAAACTTGACCTATTTAGATAACTTAGATGTCATTCTATGGCATGAGATTGATCCCATCTTTCCATCTTAGTGAACACTCTTAACTTAGTAGTTTAGAGTAGATAAAAACTTGAGTTACTTTAGATGGGAATACTTGGTAAAAAAATTAATTATGAAAACCTTGGAATGATGAGTCGTTCTATTGAGATGTTTTGACATGTGTTGAAGAACGCAAATGGTTTATGATGGTGAAAATGTTGAGGCATGAGTCTTAAACCCTTTTACAGAACTGATGGTTGGATTCGGATGCGGTACCATTCCAAATTTACCGTACAACCACAATACCTTAATTGGGTAAGGCTTAGCCGGAAATTTATATGCATTAGTACTAGTTCCCTCGCGGGAGAGGTTTGAGCTGAGGCTACCTCTCAATGTTGTCCACCTATGAAGTGCCCTAGATGACAGATGGTCATGGTTGGGAGGCCATACTCATAGGAGAGGTGCTTATACTAGGGTGTGTAAAGGAAAGGTTATGTTTGATTATCTGCATACTAAGTATGACGATTCAGGGTTACCCCTAACAGATGTATCGAATCTTGTGGTGAAAGTGTACCACCTCTGCAGAGTGTCAAACTATTCGAATAGCCGCATCCGCGGTTATGGACAGTTGGAATGGCCATACTGTTTCATTGTCAGATGTTTTCAAAATGACTTATGAAATGAATGATGAATCTTGACTTGACCACAACAGGGTTGTGACTATGACACTAGCTTCCCAACTTAAGTGATTCTAGAACCTTATTTTATCTTTCTTTGTTTCTGAACTCAGCTTAGGTTTCAAACTTAACTTGATAGTTAAACTTAGAGTTAGCACTTTAATTTGGAACTATACTACTTGTTAGTGGTAGTTTGTGACTACTTAAAGAGTACTTATGGATTTTGTCCCTGGCTATTCTCATGGCCAGACTATGAAGGAGACTACCAAGATGATGGCCAGCAGGACGGCTATGATAACTAGGACTATCTTCCTTTGTCAGCATTGCCTGTGCCCCTGAAGATGGACCCCACCGCTATGCTTATTATTCTATTCCGTTGCTTGTTGTATTAAGACTGGATCATGAGATCCTTATTTGTGTAAGACCTTATGTATGGTTTGTAATGGATGATGTACTGTGATATCCAATCTGTTATGTCTCGCAAAAATGGTAATCCTGGGATTGCGATGAATGACATAACAGGCATCTGGGATTAAAAATCCGGGTAATGACATTCGTGGAGAAGCTTCAAACAATCAATAGTTGCATCATCCATGATGTATGCAAAATTTATAGCATGTTATGAGGCAACGGGGCATGCGATATGGTTAAAGAAATTTATACCCGACTTGAAAGTGGTAGATTGCATTGATAAACCACTAAAGATCTACTGTGACAACGAGCCCGCAGTATTCTATGCTCACAACAACAAGTCGAGTAATGCCTCCAAACCAATGGAGATAAAATATTATTTTGTGAGAGATAAGATCCAGGATCACACTATAAGACTCGAGCATATAAGGACAAAGGATATGCTTGCGGATCCGCTAACGAAAGGCTTACCACCCAATGTGTTCAAGGAGCACTTAGCCAGCATGGGTTTAAGGGAAAGCCTATGATTCCTGGATCATAAGAGGCCCAAAAGAAATAGAATTTGTTTCAAAACAAGAGGTATATTGTAGCTGTCTGATTCTATCGGCCATTGAGCTGTGACGATGAAACATGCTCTATGTACCGAACTGTGATGAAATGAGTAAAGTGTGATGTATAAAATAAAGTCGAGATCAAGGGGGAGAATGTTAGATTGACCTCTCCTCGTACGAACCCAACGGTTCGTCGAACCCTTGCTCGCGCCCTGATCGGGGGCGTCCAACCACTTCAAGGTTGGTGGGCCCCTGTGGCAGCGCTATAAAGAGGAGGTGGGGGCCGGGGCACAAAAAACGAGGTTCGCCGCTGCCGCCGCTCCCCCCACCGACATCCCTACCGATCTAGGTTTCCTAGCGCTAGTCACGGGAAGCTCCACCACCGCTCCGCCTAGGTCCCCTAGCCCTGCTCTCGCCGTCGACCACTATGGCCAACAGCTCATCGAGCTCGTCCACCGGAGAAGGTACTTCTTCTTTCTCTCTCTCTCTGTCTAGATCTAAACCCTAGCAAGGCATCTACCCGAACCGATCTAGACCTAGCAGATCCTAGTGCACTTAACATATATGGCAGTGTGACAGTGCCCTGCTAAACCCCGGCAGTACCCATGGAAACAAGTTTAAGGATCTGTCACTTGCCTTCTCCTTGTCCAGGCTGCTCCGATGCAGGCCTGAAGACGTGTCGCTCCATAAGGACAGCATTCCCATCACCAAAAATCTTGTCTTGTTGAGAATTATACGGGAAGAAGCCAAGCGAGCATTTGGGGTTATGGAGCTGGAGATGTCATTTCTCAATGACTACTTCAATACCCGCTACCCTATGGTCTTCTGGGGAGGGCTTAAGTCAGCTTAAACCTTTGTCGCCACATGCTGGCTCTCCGTGGATATCAGACGTGTCTACAAGACTCCCACAGATGAAGTTTCTCATATGATACACGGTGTTAATATTGACATGATCATCACGTGGGGATTCATGTTCTTCATGGCATTCAAGGAGATCTGGGAGATGGTCTCATATTATCTATCGGACTGGGCAAGATTACTGCTTGCATCCGCATATGTACGGTGGAAAGGAAATTGGTTGATGAGGAATTGCTGTATGGAGAAATTCATAAGTTCATTTTTTACATCTAAGCTAGCGAGCAAAAAGTGGCATGGAGTCCTGGACCAATTCGCCTTCTTTCAGTCATATGATTATAGCCCAACATATAAATGGAACTTGATGCACATACCCTCCACTGGGGCGATTCCAAAGAAGGACCAGGGGGCCAAATTCAGTGATGAGATCAATATTCCAGAATGTGTTAAGCTTGCAGTCCTGGCGACACTAGGGTCCATGGACCTCACACGTGCTCATCTGCCAGATATCATTCCATCACTGGTGGATGAATCAAGAGAGCGGTACAGATGGGCATGCTTTGACCTACCGACATTCACACATGTCATTCTGGTGTGGCACATTGCGACCAGCCTTTGCGAGATTGGGTTTGCAGTTGACAGTGGTGGTATTAACTTAGGCAACCCAGGGTTCCCACTCCATGCCTTGTTATACTTGACAAGTTCCTGCCGCTGCTGCTGTTGTGCTTCCGGACCATATCTTGTGGATGAAGACACCCTTCATGGTGTTCTCAAGACTAGATACGTAGTTGCAAACAGCCTGTCAAGGTATTGTGCATATCTGCTGGTTTCAAAGCCAGACTTGGTGCCAGATAGCTATCTTGCGCCCAAGTTGATCTTCCAGCAAACTGTCAAGGATGCTCGTCGAATTCTGAAAGACTGCGACTCACTAGAGAAGATATACAAGACACTCATGGAGGAAGTGGATATGGTGGCCCAAGACACCAGCAATTCAGAGGAGAATATGAATATAATACAGCAAGGTGTAAAACTGGCGAAAGAGCTCATGCGTGAGAATGAGAAATGTCAAAAAGAACTCATGTGTGAGAATGAAAAATGTCAATATCTTTGGGAGATTCTGGCTGGGGTATGGGCAGATTTACTCATACACATTGCCCCCAGTTGGAACGCAGCAGCGCACAAGGACTGCCTCGACTCAGGAGGAGAGTTTGTAACCCACATCTGGGCACTACTATTGCATTGTGGAATCGACAAGAGCATGTTGTGGCCAGTAGAAGGTGTGCCTAGGAACAATGCCACTACTATTGCACCTCAGAGTACCCACTCAGGCAATAACAGCGTTCAGCTTGCACAAGATCAGCGGCAAGCAGCACGGGCAGGGGAAAGGGATGGCAAACAAGGTATGGAGACGGCAGGCGGACCGAGTTTTGTTAATGGCGAGGGCCATTTGGTTAGAGGGATGGAGAACCTCGGGCGCACATGCTACTTCAATGCGGTGCTGCAAAGCCTTTTTGCACTCAGTGAGCTGCGCACCAAGATATTAGAGCAGAATTCTCCTGAAGGATTGCTTCATGAATTGAAGAATGTCTTTCAAGAGGTAGCTGGTGGTGCCAATAGTAATGGAGCAGGAGGCACGCTCGTGACAAAAAAACATCTCGAAAATCTATTCTCAACCATGAGCTCAGAGTATAAATATTTCAAAACAGATGAGATGGAAGACAGCAATTATTTGCTCGGATGCTTGCTAGGTGGTTTGGAAAAGGAGGAACCTACAATGGTGGAGTCGCTCTTCCGTGGCCAGTGTTAGCGTTAAGCATGTTACACTCCGGCACGTCGTCACGGCTCCGGTATATACGATCTGTATACAGATACATGATCCGAGTAGGACTCGTGCACGTATCAGTTTAGGAGTTAGGCACCAAGTCAATCTAGTGTTTTGATTACTTTGCGCGGTGCTACAGTGCATGCAAAACGAGGTGGCCGATTTCTCTCTTATTTTTTACTTTTTTGCTTCTCGGTTTTTTGGATGTGTAGCTCCGTATTTACTCTACCCATTCCAAAATTCATAGAATTTTTTTGATGAAAATTGAGAGACAAATGGGCCGCCTTGTTTTGCGTGATGAACAGTAACACGCAAAGTAATATGGAACAGAGGGAGTATATATATACGTTTGACCTGCATGTGTAAAGAGCACCGTCACTAGTGCACACCCCCCCTCTAACACCGGTTTGGGGGGGGCCCTCTAACAGCGGTTGTAGAACCGCTGTTGAGGGTTCGGTGTTAGAGGGGCCCCCCTTTAACACCGGTTCTTATACGAACCGGTGTTAAAGGGTTCGGTGTTAGAGGGCCCCCCAAACCGGTGTTAAAGGTTCTGTGCCGCGGCAGGAAAAAGAGATAAATCTCTGCCGCGGCAGGAAAACGGCCTAAATCTCTGCCGCGGCAGAGTTCTGCCCCTGCCCCGTTCTGGGCGTATTTCTACGGCGCGGCGGGGACGGGGAGGAGGGAGGAGAAATCGATCGGGAGCGGTATACACATACATCGTTATCGGTACATACGAGTACATGAATAATTAAGCAACTAGTATTATACACAACATCGTCATCGTGTGGTATTTTCCGTAAACGTTGAAGCATCAAGTACAAGACAAACACGTTCAAGCATATATACAACGTTCATTTTGGTGGATATCTAAAGAGTTCTTCGCCAGGCGTGACGACCTCATCAAGTATGAACCCCGCCAATTTCTCTTGAATGGCTCATATGCGGTCAAATGGTAGGAGTTGGTCCCGCATCCGTTCGATCTGAATATATATGAAGAATGGGGTCAATATATATATAAGAATAAAACTCAACACAATTGATGGTAATAAAATAATGTTGTGTACTTTGTTTACTTACTCTAAGTTGTTCTAGTGCGGCTTGGCCTGTCGCACATATCGTGTTGCGAATGAACTCGCAAACATAGTACGCACATAAGTTATTACCGTGTCCCTGATGCGCGCACTTTACGAGAATAGAGAGTTCAATCAAAATAATAATCAATAAAGCATGATATAATGGAATTGGAAGAAGAATCAAAGAGATACGCAGACCTAGCTAGCTAGTATTACTTACATTTTGGTCTACAAATTTTAGTTCTTCTGACCATTCACCCACGGCCCTGCCCGTGAACCTTTTCCAAACCCTGTCCGGCAAAGAAAATGGATAAAGGAGTAATTAATTACTTGTTGTCACTTAACATCGAGTAAGCCGAAACAGAATGTGTACAAAAGAGGGTAACAGTACTCACGAGAAGTTTTAAGGCAATAGTATTTCCCTTTTGGTTTGTTGTCTTAGTAAAGACCTTAGCAATAAATCTTCTGTTTGCCCGGGTTTGGTTCTTACCACTTCTTCATAAACTCTATTTGGGTCAACGAACCCAATGTCAAAAGGTCCTCCTTTCATGCATTCCATAACCTTTTTCCTGCATAATAGTATATACATATATGGTGAGCATATATATATACATGCAATTAATGAAGTGAATGGGATGAGATAGAAAATACAGAAATAGTACTTACACACAATAAAGGCTGATGGCAGCTTTGTCGAGTTCCTTCTGATTGAATAGAAAATGCAAGTCTTCAATGTTGAAGTCGATCTCTTCGTCTCCGCACAAGAAAATATCATCTCTTCTATGCGCCGTGATCCATTCTTCCTTTCTCGTCTTGCAGAAATCAAGGTACCACGTGTGCAATCTTCGCATCTTTGTTGGTAGATTCTTGAGCTCCTCTTTCTTGACGAGATTCTTCCCATACTTCCATGGCTGTATGGGGTTGGCATCGCATTTGGGCAAGTTGTCTCCCATGATGTTCAAGTATGCAATGTAAGTCATCCCCATCTCATTGGCCTTTCTTTGTAGCTCTGCCTCGTAATCATTTACGGGAGGAGCGTCTCGTGTGTCGAACACTTGGAGCGGGGCGCATGATTGGTTTTCCTGCTCTCCGAGCATGGGAACTGTTTTCTGGGGTGCCGCACGACTGCTACTTTCAGTCTCCCTACGGCGCCTTGCATCCGCCTTCAAAATCTGGCGCTCGTAGTCCGGCACAAGTGGGGTTTCAGGTTTCAAAAGATTTTTGTAAAACTTCTCCACCACTGCCGGATCTATTTTCTCCTTTGGCTCGGCCCGTCTAGGTGCAAAGAATTTCTTGACCTCTTCTTCCGAGATCCTATTGGTCTCCTCTTCGCTGCGATTCCACGGTAAAACCGGCAATGGCTTGGCGGAAGGCTGCGGGACGTAGTTTTTTGAACTCTTTGGCGTACGGTTTCCTGCGGATTTCTTTGTGGCAGTGCTAGTGATGCTCTTCGTGGCAGTGCTCTTCCGCTTACGCTGAGGAGATGGCTGAAGCGCCAGAGATGGCTGACGGGCAGGAGATGGCTGGCGCGCCGAAGATGGCTGGCGCGCCGGAGATGGCTGTCACGCAGGAGATGGCTGAAGCGCCGGAGATGGCTGCCGCACAGGAGATGGTTGAAGCGGCTCAGACTACTGACGCTGTGGAGACGGCGGGGGTGCCAGTGGCCTCCAATTTGGAAGCACGATGTGTTCCTTCTTCCAAAGAATGGTTGTTTTCACTGCAAATTTGAGTTGAGTTTCCCCTTCACCTGTAGCATGGTCAAGTTGTGCTTCCTCATATTCCTTCACAACCTCATCCACCCCGACAATAGCATAGCCATCTGGAATCGGTCGGCAGTGGTAAGTTCCACCAGCTACAGGAGGTAAGGCATAGCCGACAGCCACCTTAATGGATAAGCCCATTAATCTCACATGCAGCTCAGCGTGTTCGCTCTCCGTGATCTCATCCACGGGGTATCGAGGACCTGCCATTTCAAGCGTGGGCTGCACGTTCTCCGTGGAAGCCATGCTGCTTTTCCGCGCAGAGTCTGGGCCGTCGGCAGATTCCAATGCAGGCTCTTCGTGTCGCTGAGATGGGCCGGTAGCTTGATGGCTCTTTTGTGCATTCACTTGCGCATGCAGTGCCACAAGTGCATGTTCTATCTGTGTCATCCGCTCTGTACGCTCTTTTTCTTTTCTACCGTGCCCTCTGTAAGAGTCGCTCCACTCGGCAAACCCATCCTTCCATGTCATACCCCCTGTGCCTCGTGCATGTCCAGGGTGTTCTTTTTTACCGATGGCGCGTGTGAGCTGGTCATTCTCTCTGTCGGGATGGAAGGTCCTGGCGGCTGTTTCCTCGTATGCCATGATGAGTTCAGTGACGGGTTTGGCAAGGATGGTTGGGAAGATACACAATCCTGTTTCTGGGTCCAACCTTGCCCCGATTCCGTAGAACCAAGTCTTTGCACGTAGGTCCCACCCATGTGTCTGGGGTGTGATCCCTCTGTCGCGCATGGCCTTCTCAGCTTCCTCCCACTTAGGCCTCTGAGATATGTAGCCACCTGACCCTGTCCTCTGGTGATATTCCTTCTTCTGGGCATTTAGCGTATTGGTTTCTGACCTCTTTGTAGCTATAGCACCTTTCTTGTATGCCACAAATTCGCGCCAGTGAGGTCTTATCTTCGCATAATATGCGTCTTCGAAATCTGGAGTCTCGCGAGCTTTGACAAATGTTCAATTTTGTCTTCCAGTTGCGGAAAGCTTCAGCCATCTTCTTTAGAGTCCACTCTTTGACCTTTTCCTTTATAACCAGTTTGTTTTCATCCTCCTCTGGCGGAAGGGTGAAATTTACCAACAGCGAATTCCAAAGCGTTTCTTTGGATCTTTCATCGACAAAGGTACCGTCGCCCTGCTTTGGCTTATTCCAATATTCAATTATGATTGGGATTTGGTCCCTAACAAGAACTCCAGCCTGACGTACAAATTTGCTTGCGGCCTTCTTGGGCTCCATCGGCCTTCCATCAACACGGACTGCTTCGATCGTGAACTTTGCACGATCTTTCAACTGATGGCTCGCGCCTCGCTTGCTCTTTTTCATAGAAGAAGATGGTTGCTGGCTGGTCGATCCAGAGGGCTAAAAGAAGAAAGAAGCGTTAATTAATACATGTAGAAGAAGATTGTTGGTGGAAGTCAGCAGAGGCTTAATCAATGCATATACCTCGGCGGACTTTGTAATCACTAAATTGCGTTCACCGGAGTCTTCATCTTCTCCATGACTACTTGAGCTGTCATCATGTCTCTCCAAGTTCAGATATTATGAGGTGTCCTCATCGATAATGTTCTCCATTATTTCTTCTTCTTCAAGGTTTCTACTAAGTGGATCCATAGTTTCTAAAACAATAATATTATCTAGAGTAAGAGAGTAAACATTCAAGTGGACTTGGATTCATACACAAATATACATATTATTCATACAAAAATACACAAATAAATACACAAATGAAATTAAAACCCTAAGGATGCTTGATCATTTTAAACGAGTTCCGAGGGGTCCAAACCCTAATTCAGAGAAATCCCGGATGCATATGAGAGGGGCTAGCTACAGGGGGTGGCGGCCGACGCGGGCGCGCGCGGTGGCGGACGGTGCTGGCGCGGCGGGGGGCGTCGACTGCGACGGCGAAGGCTCGCGCGCGCGGGGAGCAATGCACACAAGCCAAACCTAGTTATGCTAGGAGCAGTGGATCGGGTAATATAAGCTCATAGGGAATAATGCAACGGATAGGATACTCTATCTATCGATAAAATACCATAGTAGAATCGTATGCATCATGGCAAGAATGAAATACTTTCAAAATCATAGGATTCTTTTATGTGTGAGGCTATGCTTGCCTTGTTTGTTGATACCTAGATATAGATCTTCGGAAGCCTTGTGCTTGACTTGATTATAGTTGATCAAGTATTGTTCTTCAAGCTTCGATGATGTTGATCTCGGTCTTCGATCTCGGAGTCGGTATCGTATTCTACCGGGAAGAAGCAAACATCGGAAAGAAAGGGAGAACAACAATCAACACATGGCATCGATGTAATGATCAAGCAAGTATGATGATATGACAAGTTAAATAGATCTTAAATGAAATCCTAGGGCATTCTTGATCATTTTAAACAGGGTCCGAAGGGTACAAACCCTAGAACAGGGGAACCCCGAAACACCTATGAGGGGCTGATTTAGTTCTCTAATTAAAATTGTCATTTAAGTTGCTTAACAATGCATGATTATATCTTAAACAAATAGATCTCAATTTTATGGACATTTTGATATATTATACATATTTTTCTAACTTATAAATAATTAGTTATTGAATTTGTAAGATTTAAACCAATTTCTGAAATTATTAAACCATTTAAAAACCTTTTATTGTGTCAGGTTGTTTCTCACCGGGGCTGGGTCTAGCCACTGCAACAGACGGACGGGCCCGAGGCCACGTCGGATGCCACCGTGGCGGTCAGCGGTCAACGGGCCCACGGGCCACGCCGGCCACCGCCGCGGTGACGTCATCGCAGCGGCCACCATCGGTTTTCACCGGTGACAGCGACGGAGGGCGCGCGCGGGGCTGCGTTCGGGCGAGAGCGTCCAGGCGGACCAGATACTAGCGGCGCAACTAGCTTTTGGTCGCCGGAGCAGCAGCGACGACGGTGGTCTATGGCGGCGAAGAGCAGGCGCGCGACGCGAGCTCGGTACAGAGCGGGAGGAGGACGAGAAGGTGGTCCCTTCGAACCGGAAGCTCACCTTGAGCATGTAGCGCGCGACGGAGATGGTCGTCGACACGGAGGAGATGGTCGTCGGAGGCGGAGAGGCCGGAGGAGACGACGGTTTCGATCTGGCTGGGGGGAAGAAGGAAGGGGAAGGGTGTTATAACCCCCCCCCCCCATTTAACATCGGTTCGTGGCTGCAACCGGTGTTAAATGGGGGGAGGGAATTCGTTTCGCGCCCGCACCCCCCCCTTTAACACCGGTTCCAGCCACGAACCGGTGTTAAAGGGGGGGTGTGCGCGCGCGAAACGAAATAAATGCGCCCCCCCTTTAACACCGGTTCGTGGCTGGAACCGGTGTTAAAGGGGGGGAGGGATTTATTTCATGCATTTATTTAAAGGGGTGGGGGCATTTATAATTCAAAAAATAGGATATGAATTTAGAAAATTCATATCTTATTCATTTCAACTCAGAAAAATATGAATAATATATCATAATTTTCAGAAAAATAATATCTATCCATTCATGTAAAAACATTTTATATTTACTTTAGATGAAAATTTCCAAAATGATTAAAACACTTACATATAAATTTTGATTATTCAATTCAAACAAAAATAAATTGTCAAATCCTGAAACTCATATCTAGACTCATATTTGCCGCCTCTCTCCACTCTATCCCATGGCTTTCACCATACCTCTAACCCCAGGGAGGCGGAGATGGAGTCTTTCACGGGCTAGCAGGAAAATATTTTCCGAGGCGGAACTTCCGAAGATGCCATAGGGCGTGTGCACCAAGGGCATCTTCGAGAAATTCCGCCACGGGAGATTTCCCAACCCTTTCCTCCATCCATGGGGATGAAACTCTCCATCCATGTTGGCTTGGTCGTTGCCATAGCACATCTAGACTCATATCTGCCGCCTCTCTCCACTCTATCCCATGGCTTCCACCATACCTCTAACCCCAGGGAGGCGGAGATGGAGTCTTTCACGGGCTAGCAGGAAAATATTTTCCGAGGCAGAACTTCTGAAGATGCCATAGGGCGTGTGCACCAAGGGCATCTTCGAGAAATTCCGCCACGGGAGATTTCCCAACCCTTTCCTCCATCCATGGGGATGAAACTCTCCATCCATGTTGGCTTGGTCGTTGCCATAGCACATCTAGACTCATATCTGCCGCCTCTCTCCACTCTATTCCATGGCTTCCACCATACCTCTAACCCCAGGGAGGCGGAGATGGAGTCTTTCACGCGCTAGCAGGAAAATATTTTCTGAGGCGAAACTTCCGAAGATGCCATAGGGCTTGTGCACCAAGGGCATCTTCGAGAAGTTCCGCCACGGGAGATTTCTCAACCCTTTCCTCCATCCATGGGGATGAAACTCTCCATCCATGTTGGCTTGTTGAGTTGCTTGCCATGGCGTATCGATGCTCCTTTTATAGGCACGGCACCGCTTCTACTTTGTCTTCTTCCTCCGACAGGGCGTCGCGCGCTACATGCTTTATCTCATCGAGCAGTGCGTCCACCCACACGTCCTTATCCTACCGACAGCTTTAGTCCCGGTTTGAGCCCCCACCCGGTACTAAAGGTTACCCACGCGTCCTTATCCCACCGACAGTTTTGTTAGATGACACAAAAACCACCTTTAGTCCCGGTTCCACCCACCAGCCGGTATAAAGGTTAGCCACCCCCCAGATAAGGCCCTCCCAGATAAACCTCCCCCAGATAAGGCCCCCCCATCTTTTGTCCCGGTTTGAGCCCCCACCCAGGATGAAAGTTTCCCCCACCCTATTTTATTAGAGCAAATCATATTTTATTTTTGTATTAACATTTTTGAATTGATTGGATATTTAAATGCCGCATCTTTTGTATACACTTGAATCTGAGCATCGTATCATTTTGTGAAGGAGAAAGAACTGGAACTAAAATACAGAATGCAACTAATAGTAAGTTACATAAAGCACAACTGAAAATTAAGATACATAAAAGAACTGAAAATTAAGATACATGGCCAGATTAAGTAACAATCGGCCGAACTTGTTTCGGAATGTTGGAGTGATTCAGTCATGCTCCTGCCTACACCTGTAATACTCGCCACTGTAGTCGTCGTACTCGCCGCCGCCGTCATCGCTGTCGTCGTCGGGGTCGCCGTAATTGAACCTTGAAGGCTGAGTACGCGTGGGCTGGACTTGAGGGTAGCGCAGACGGGGGTTAGAGTCGGCGGCAGTTTCATAGGCCATGACGCTCTGGAGAGTCCGACTGCGCCACCATAGCCGACGGCCGGCCTCGTTGAAGTTCGGAGGAGGTGGGCCGTCCTCCTCGTGCCTGGAGAGCGCCCTCTCACGCCGATCCACGAAGAAGGCTTCCCAAGTAGGGAAATAGTCAGGATGCCATCTGGGATTCCTCCGCTGCTCTGGCGTGAGCTCGAAGTAGTAGTGGTTCATGATGGCCATCCGGCGCGCCACACCTAGAGGGACAGGAGGAACCGGCACGCCTCCAGCGCTCAGCATCCAGCCGACGGGGACACAGTAGCCCGGCGGGCAGGGGTAGTTCGAGGCGCAAAGCGCCTCCGCCTCCCTGGGGGTTAGTGCTACCGTTGAAGCCATGGGAAAGAGTGATGAGGTTGCAGATATGAGTCTAGAGGTGTGCAATGACAATGGAGGCCAACCCTACATATATATATAGTGAAGAACTAGCGGGAAGAACTGGAGGGAAGAACTGGCAGGAAGAAAAATGGCGGGAAGAAAAATGGCGGGAAAAAATGGCGGGAAGAAAAATGGCGGGAAGAAAAATGGAGGCAATAAATAGAAGGAAGAAAAATGGCTCATTTAATACATATACTGTTAACAGAAGAAATATGACATTGATTTCCATGTTAAGATACATATGTGTGCCAAAAATGGCTCAATTAATACATATAGTCAATCTTATGATCGCGTCGGCCGTAACCATGGAGTATCAACGCCGTTTAACAGGATGGTTGGGTCAGTCTTCACTCTAAAGGGCGGAATTTCATCAAACTTATTATAATCTTCTGACATGTCTGTCTTGTCCTCCACTCCCACGATGTTTCTTTTCCCTGAAAGAACTATGTGATGCTTTGGCTCATCGTGTGATGTATCTATTTGCTTATTTTTTCTTTTTTTCGGTTTGGTAGACATGTCCTTCACATAGAAAACCTGAGCCACATCATTGGCTAAGACGAATGGTTTGTCTAAGTTCTTGTCTACCTTCATAAGATTGTTGAGATCCACCGTTGTCATTCCGTACTTCTTGTCTACCTCAACCCCCCCCTCCTGTTAGCTTGACCCATTTGCATCGAAACAAGGGGACCTTAAAATTAGGTCCATAGTCAAGTTCCCATATCTCCTCTATGAACCCATAATACGTGGTCTTTTGCCCATTGTCTTCTGCTGCATCGAAACGGACACCACTATTTTGGTTGGTGCTCTTTTTATCTTGGCCTATCGTGTAAAATGTATTCCCATTTATCTCGTACCCTTGGAAAGTACATACAGTCGAAGATGGTGTCCTGGCCAACAAGTACAGCTGATCCCCAACAGTGGTGTTATTCGTGAGAAGTCTTTGCAGCCAGCCGCCAAAACTCGCCATGTGTTCACTTATAATCCATTCATCAGACTGCCCCGGGTGTTTGAGGCGTATTAAATTCTTGTGTTCATTGATATACGTGGCAACCAAGATAGATATTTGTAAAACCGTGTAGTGTGCTTGATTGAGAGAATGCCCGTCCCTACATATCATTGCTTTACATCCTAGGGTGCCTTTTCCACGCAGTCTCCCCTCATGTCGTGATTCTGGAACACCAATCACCTTAAGGTCAGGAATAAAATCAACACAGAACTCAATGACCTCCTCTGTTACATAGCCCTTGGAGATGCTTCCTTCTGGCCTAGCACAGTTATGAACATATTTCTTTAAGACTGCCATGTACCTCTCAAAGGGGAACATATTGTGTAGAAATACAGGACCGAGAATGGCAATCTCTTCTACTAGGTGAACCAGGAGATGCGTCATAATATTGAAGAAGGATGGTGGGAACACCAACTCAAAGCTGACAAGACATTGGGCCACATTTGTCTGTAACCCTGGTAGGCTTTCTAGATCGATTACCTTCTGAGATATTGCATTGAGGAATGCACATAGCTTCACAATGGGTACTCGAACATTTTCAGGTAGAAGCCCCCTCAATGCAATCGGAAGCAATTGTGTCATAATCACATGGCAGCCATGAGACTTCAGGTTTTGGAATTTTTTCTCTGCCATATTTATTATTCCCTTTATATTCGACGAGAAGCCAGACGGGACCTTGATACTGCTCAGGCATTCAAAAAAGATTTCCTTCTCTGCTTTGGTAAGAGCGTAGCTGGCAGGAGTTAAGTGGCATCGTTTACCCTTCTCGTTCTCAGGATGCATAGGCTCTTCAGGGTCTTTCAGACGTTGCTGGTCCTGCCGTGCTTCCGGTGTATCTTTTGTCTTCCCATACACTCCTAGGAAGCCTAGCAGGTTCACGCAAACATTCTTCGTCACGTGCATCACGTTGATTGAAGAGCGGACCTCTAAGACTTTCCAATAGGGTAGGTCCCAAAATATAGATTGCTTCTTCCACATGGGCGCGTGTCCGGCATCGTCATTCGGAACAGATAGACTGCCAGGACCTTTTCCAAAGATTACTTCTAGGTCCTTGACCATACCAAATACCTCCTCACCGGTACAGAGGACAGGCTTCCTTCGGGGTTCTGCCAGACGTTTGAAATGCTTGCCTTTCTTTCTTACTGGATGCAGGTTCGGAAGAAATCGACGATACCCTAGGTACACAACCTTCTTACATTTATCCAAATATACACTTTCAGTCTCATCTAAACAGTGGGTGCATGCATTGTATCCCTTGTTTGTCTGCCCTGAAATGTTATTAAGAGCAGGCCAATCATTGATGGTTACGAAAAGCAATGCTCGTAGGTCAAATGGCTCCCCTTTGTGCTCATCCCACATACGTACACCTGGTTTGGCCCACAGCTGTAAAAGTTCTTCAACTAATGGCCTTAGGTACACATCAATGTCGTTGCCGGGTTGCCTTGGGCCTTGGATGAGCACTGGCATCATAATGAACTTCCTCTTCATACACAACCAAGGAGGAAGGTTATAGATACATAGAGTCACAAGCCAGGTGCTGTGACTGCAGCTCTGCTCACCAAAAGGATTCATGCCATCTGTACTTAGACCAAACCTTAAGTTCCTTGCGTCACGTGCGAAGTCCGGGTACTCTCGCTCGACTTTTCTCCACTGTGACCCATCAGCGGGGTGTCTCAACATCGCGTCTTTCTTACGGTCTTCCATGTGCCATCGCAACAAATTGGCATGCTCTTTATTTCTGAAGAGACGTTTTAACCGTGGTATTATAGGAGCATACCACATAACCTTGGCAGGAACCTTCTCCCTAGGGGCCTCGCCCTCAACATCGCCAGGATCGTCTCATCTGATCTTATACCGCAGTGCAGTGCATACCGGGCATGCATCCAAATTCTCGTACTTCTCACCGTGGTAGAGGATGCAGGCATGTATCTTCTGCACGTCTAATCCTAGAGGGCAGACAACTTTCTTTGCTTGGTATGTACTGTCGGGCAAATCATTATTTCTTGGAAGAAGATTCTTCATTTTTTCCAACAACTTTGAAAATGCGCTGTCAGTCACACCGTTCTCTGCCTTCCATTGCAACAAATCCAGTGTGGTACCTAGCTTTTTGTGGCCATCTTCGCAAGTTGGGTACAACAATGTTTTGTGATCCTTTAACATCTGCTCCAGCTTCTCCTTCTCCTTTTTAGTTTCACATTCTTCCTTTGCATCAGTAATGGCCCGACCAAGATCGTCATCAGCGGGCCCATCTGCTGCCTCTTGATCTTCATTATCTACCCCCGTTGCAGTATCATCATATTCAGGATACATATTATGATAGTTGTCATCATCCTCTTCTTCTTCGTTGTCTTCCATCACAACCCCTTTTTCTCCGTGCTTGGTCCAACAATTATAGCTGGGCATGAAACCGGATCGAAGCAGGTGGGCGTGAATGGTTCTGCTATTTGAGTAGTCTTTCTTGTTCTGACAGTGAACACACGGACAGCACATAAAACCATTGTGACCACGGTTTGCATTAGCCACAACGATGAAATTTTGGAGGCCCGTAATGTACTCGGGAGTGCGACGGTCACCGTACATCCATTGCCGGTTCATCTGCATTAATATATAGTATATATCAAAAAATAATAGGGAGATGACCATTTATATATATACTACATCAATGACACATGAAAGGATAGTTGCCGACCTCGACCGAGAAGGAAAGAGCAACGAGAACACTTATTTTGAGCTCTCGGGCATTTCACCGAACACCTCTTGTGCATACGAAAAAAACACAAACTAGCACACTTCACACCCTCTTGCTAGGCTCCAAAATGAGATAGTCAAAAAATGGAAGAGTGGGGTGTGGGCTGTGGTGTCTTATATAGCCCACCCCCCTTTAACACCGGTTCAAGCCACGAACCGATGTTAAAGGGGGGGGCTGCGCGGGCCACTGGTGCAAGGGCCTTTAACACCGGTTCGTGGCTTGAACCGGTGTTAAAGGGGGGCTCCTTTTTGCTGCACGGGCCACGCTGGTACATGCCCCCCCTTTAACACCGGTTCGTAGAAGAACCGGTGTTAAAGCCCATTTCCAGGCTCAACCAAAGGCCTCGTTTCCACTAGTGCGTGAATCAATAGGAGAAAAACAACAGGACCGATATGGTCCTTTGGCCATCAAATTCTGATTTACGTATCGTGAGTTGTGAGGGACAGAGCTAGCTAGCTGATCGCTAGCTATCTTGTTCCTGTATGTGCGTGTCATCTCGTCGGAAGATCTTCATCGTCAATCGTCGGAAAATACTCGGCGGCAGGGGCTATTGTGGGTCCTCGTCCCGACAAAAGTATTGTTGGGGTTGGACCAACAATTGGTATCAGAGGTCATGGAGGATCTCCTAGTAACGGGAGTTCATGACGAAGGAGGTGGGTGAGTATTCCGGTGCGACTAAAGGATCTGTCGCGCCGGTGATGACTCAGTACCCGCGGTACAGCCGCTATAACTTCACGGTGTGGGCGATCGAGATGGAGTGGGCGTTAGAAGGCGCTAGACTCTGGGAGGTTGTCGATCCAGGCGGCGACGAGTTCATAAAGGGCGCGTCGAAATATCACGTGGACCGACAGGCACCCACGACCATCTGCTCGGTGATGCCGATGGATGTGAAGCAGCACCTGATCTCGAAGAAATCTGCAAAGGAGGTGTGGGATACGCTCAAGACGTTAAATCTTGGGCACGAGCGCGTCCGTGAGGCGAATCTACAAACCTTGCAGAAGAAGTACGAGAATCTGGAAATGAGAGGAGATGAGATGCTAGACGCGTTTGCTTCAAGGGTCGCTACACTGGTCAATGGGATTCGCGGACTTGGCGAGAAGCTGGAGGAGATCTCTATCGTGAGGCGTTTCCTCCGCATGGCGCCGCCACGTTACTCGCCCGTTGTCTCGGCGATCGAGCAATGCGTTGATGTCAAGACTCTCACAATGGATGATCTAGTTGGACGGTTCAAGGCGCACGACGAGCGGATGAAGATCACCTATGGTGCCAAGGAGAAAAAGGGCGATAAAGAATCCGGCAACATGAGTGATAAAGAAGATTCTCGCCCAGCGAAAAAGTATATCGCAGGGGAGGACGAGGACAAGGCTCCACCACAGAGGAAGTTTGAAATAAAGAAAGTAAGATGTCATAATTGCGGCAAGCTCGGTCACTTCAAGAAGGATTGCAAGAAATCGTCGAAGGAGAGGGCTCTCATCGCCCAGGAAGGAGATGATGGACCGATGATGTTGATGCTCGAAATAACTGAGCTGAAGGATGAAGAGGATCCTCCATCACCGGTTATGGAGATTGTGGCGCAAGTGGATCACGATCTACCGTGTGTGGATCACGAGGAACGGAGTTCCCCGTTGCCACATGAAGGGGGCTACCGGGCTGCGGTACCAAAGTTCGTGGGCGAGGGCACCGCGGTACCTAAGTTGCCTGAAATTGCCGCGTTTCGAAATGTTGGGCCGCCAACTACCGAGAGGGACCATTTCGATGCAAACTCGTCGCACCCCTACCAAATCCAAACATGCCGTGAAACTGCCCCGTGAAGTAGACGGTCGGAACCCTCATGTCAGTAATATTTCCGTAACGCGAGCGCCAACGCTGCAACCACGTAGGCGAAACGAGAGACTAAAGGAGCATGGTGCGTTGATCAAATTCACAAATCCACTCCCTCCCTCCTTTCGCATGAACCCTAGCACAGGCGGCATCGAAATCCCTTCTCCAACCAGAATGATCTCTTCGGGCATTTGACTTCCGGCGCCAAGTTGCTGCGCCTACTCGCTGCTACCGAGCTCTAATGCCGAATGTCGTGCCAGTCGTTGCGACGATCTAGCCCGCCTCTACCGCCGACGAGCTGAGCAGCGCGAAGGATGGCAGATCCATTTGCCGAGGAAGAAGTACTTCTGGCTAATTGCGGGTGAGCTACTCTTCTCTTTTCTATTCGCACTACCTATAATTGCTAGCTGGCTATTGGCATTACAGAGATATATCGAACATAGAATTGTTTGCTAGCACGACGCTGACAAACAATTCTTATATTTTGTCTCCAATTTTATGTCAACTAGCATCTCCACTGAACCCAAATACACGGTTCTGGTCACCATCTGTGGCTACCTCATTAAATTAGAACATGGGAAGAGCACGTGGAAACAAGCTCAGAATCTGAAGATGGAAGTAGCGCCTGTGCAGTTATGCACTATCCCTGGTTTGGTTGCTGCTGTGCGTGAACTTGCTGAAATGAGGCCAGAGTAGACTACATGGTTCAGCATCGTTGATGAACGAGGCTTCAATGTTCCTATAGCGTGTGACAGTCAGCTAATTGTGTTGATGAAACAACATGTTGGGCTTTGCGTGGTTATGCTGGTGTGTAACATACTGGATGAGGAAGCTCCTGCTATTGGGAGTCGCCCAGCTATTATTGGACAGGGAGGTCTAACTCGAACCCCTGCTGTTGTTGAGCAAAATGTGGTTCCTCGACTGCGACATGCTTCTGTTAGGAAACCTCTTGGTAGGAGTCCCCGTATTGCCGTTGTGGAAAACTTTGCTCTGGAATCTGCTGGTATTGGTCGTTCCCGTCCCCGTGCCCGTGTTGATGCGGCTGCTGCTCACCCAATCCATGCCGCTGTTGAGCAAACTAAGGCTTCCGGAGGCTTCCCCACTATTGTTGCCAAGAACGCCGCCTTGTGTGCTGCTCCTCCTCGAAACCGTCCTCAAGTTGTGTGAACCCATGCTCTGGAATCTGCTGGTACTGGTCGTCCTCGTGTTGTTGTTGATCTGGACGTTGTTGACCCAATACATGCCGTTGTTCAGCAAACTAAGGCTTCCGGAGGCTGTCCGACTGTTGTTGCAAAGACTCATGCCTTGTCTCCTCCTCGAACCCGTGCTCGGGTTCAGCGAGCTACTGGTCTGGAGCCAACTCATGGTCTAGACTCTGCTAGCACTCGAAACACTGCTGTTGTGGGAACTGCTCCTAATCGTCGATGTGGCATGGAAGCAGCTGATCCTATTGTGGCTACCATTAGAAGGGGCCCTACCTGTCCACCATGTAATGTAGCTCATACTGCTAAGGGCACTCGCCTTGCTCCTGGTCCTGGTACTTCCACCGAGGTTGACCCAGCTAATGATGACGCTGGTGATTGCGGCAGTGGCATTGGGCCTGGGTCTGATGGTGCCGCTCCACCTCTCGAACCTCTCGGAGGTTTCTATCCTGAAGAACCTGATGATGGCAAAGTAATTGTTCGTATCGGTGTCGCAGATTATACTGCAAAATTAGATGATGGCACAGAAAAATTCTATGACGAGTTTAATGTAATCCTTGGCAGATACGACCCTGAAGTGGTAGAGTTATTTGACCTGATGGCATCGTTACGTGTGAAGGTGCTGTGGGGGTCCTCCCAGGAAGCACGTTTGTTATATTATGGTTACAGGAGCAAAAAGGCTATCAAAGTGAAAGATACCAGGGATTTAGTCGTACTGTTTACAAGGAAACATTATAGAGGTGAAGTGTACTTCCACTTGATAGTGCTCACGGTTGGAGAGGAATTGGAACTCGACAATAGAGATGATGGACTTTTAGAAGGCATGCGTGACCTGATCCATGGCATCACTGGGGCTGGTGCGACTGAGGGTAGCTTCGAACAGAGGAGAGTCTTACAGAGGAGAGTCATAAAGAGGAGCAGGAAGAGCATCCCTAGAAAGGGCACCCTGAAGAAGAACGTCACCAAGGAGACCATGCCAGAGAAGAGGACGCCCAAGAGTCGCACGCCAAAAGGCACCATGCCACAGAGTACACCCCTGGGATCTAGTCAAAATGCCACACCGAACGGTAGCAGCAAAAACGCTAAGAGGGCTAGCATGGTGGTGAACACTCCCAGGAGTGGTAGCAAAGAGGCGAAGATGGCCAGCACAGAGGCTACCTGATGGCTCAGAGTCGGTGCCAAAAAATGTTGGTGCGATGTTGATGTAGAGCTCGTTGGGAACCCCAAGAGGAAGGTATGATGAGCACAGTAGCAAGTTTCCCTCGATTATGAAACCAAGGTTTAATCGAACCAGTAGGAGCAAGGAAACACCCCAAAGGTGTTGCTAGCTGAGCCTTGGCAAGGCGCACTACCGGTGCTAGTAGCAACGTGGAGACCTGCACAACACAACCACAGAACTTTGTCCCCAACTTGCGATGAGGTTGTCAAGCTCACCGTGTTTTGCGAAAAACAAAGGATTAAACGTATCGAATGGAAAGACGTAATAGTTTGTAGAAAGTAAACACAAAGCAGTAAACAATTTGTAGATTGTATGTAAAAGAAAGGACCTGGATCCATAGTTCACTAGAGGTGGCTCTCCTTAGATAGATAACATGCTGGGTAAACAAATTACAGCGGGGCAATTGACAAACATCGAGAAAGCAATACCTGCATATACTAATCATCTTGACTCCTTTGGAACTTGATTGGGCATTACAACATTATACATAGACCGCCATCCAACTGCATCTATGACTAATAATCCACCTTCACGTTATCATCCGAACCCCCTCCAGTATTAAGTTGCAAGCAACAGATTATTGCTTTACGAACTGCGTGTACATCTAGTACCTTAGATATTTCTGTCACTTCCCCAGATTACCAGAGACATGAACCCACTATCGAGCATAAACACTAACTCTTGGAGTTGCTAGCATCTACTTGGCCAAGATAGCTACTAACAACGGAAAGCATGCAAGATCACAAATAACAAAGACATGATAGAATCAATAATCAATCTGAAATAGCATCTCAATATCCATCGGATCCCCGCAAACACAACATGCAGAATTACAAATAGATGATCTTGATCATGAACGGAGCTCACAAGATCTAAACATGAAAGCACAAAGGAGGAGAACCTGCCATCTAGCTACTACATGGATCCGTAGTCCAAGGATGAACTACTCACGCATCACACCGGAGGTTTGCATGGTGATGAAGAAGGCCTCCAGGGTGAATTCCCCTCTCTGACAGGGTGCCGGGAAGAGCTTCAGATCCCTCCCAATCTAGGGATGGAGATGACGGCGGCTACAGACTCTTTCGTGGATTTTTGATCAGGCACTTAGGGTTTTCGTCCCGAGGGCATCTTATAGGCGGAAGGGGAGGCCGAGGGGGTGCCAGAGGCAGCCCGACCACCCCTTGGCGCGGCCAGGCTGGGCTGCGCGGCCAGGTGGTGTGGTGGCCCCCCTTGCCCCTCTCCGTCTCGTACTCTGGCATCTGATGACTTCCGGAAAAATAGGCACTTTGGCTTTTGTCCCGTCCAATTCCGAGAATATTCATTTTCTGACTTTCCTGGAACCAAAAACAGCAGAAAACAGGTAGCTAGCACTGTGGCTCTTGTTAATAGGTTAGTCAAAGAAATCATATGAAAAGTACTCCAAAGTGTGGACAAAACACAAGAAAGTGGATAAAACCCAGCATAGAACATCAAAAATTATAGATACATTTCCAATGTATCAACATCCCCAAGCTTAACTCATTCTCGTCCTCGAGTAGGTAAGTGATAAAAAGAAAGAATAATTTTTGAGGTGACATGAACCATCAAAGACTTGATCAAAGTATTTGTAAAACATTCAAAGCTGGGATCATAGTACTTCAATCATAACAGGAAAGACAAAGTCCTAGCGATAAGACAAAGAAACTATGATGCAACATGAAAAGGCACAAACAAAAGATTCATGAATAACAATGCTTTGCAAGACGTTTATTTGTTTCACATAAAGAAAACATAGCATAACAATATTCAGCTTGTCCCTCAATAGAGTAGCAAATATAAATTGCATAGGACACCTTCAAAGTTCATAAGAGTGACTAGATACAAATTGTTTAAAACAAGCAATATCAGGTTATGCATCAATCAACTAGTCTTAGGACAATGCACATAGAACTAAGAATGGCCACTATGCTCTCAAAGTAGGTGCATAAAGATAGAAGGTGGAGACTCAATATAATGGTGGAAGAAAGGCCTTTTTAGAAGGAAGCAGGGATTCAAGTCTCATAAAGAGCTTCCAAAAATTGTGGTACTTATAGCTTTCAGCTCTCATTGCCCCTATCATAAGCATCTTGAAGTGATTAAGGTTAAAGTGAAAAAACTATGGTGTACATGCTTGACGAAGTATAAGTTAGAAATCTCATGTCCCTTGTATACGAGGGTCGCTCCTCATGCCACCCAAGTTTAGTCACCGGTATGTTCTTGTCATCGTAAGTATATGTGTATCATAGAGAACCGCCAACGGGGTACCCCTTTCCCGATGATACGGAAGAATCCCCATATCAAAATGACAAGGCAAGCAGACAACGAGCATCTCAGCAATCTTCTTATTTACCATGGGAATATGGTGCTTTTTTCTCTCTTTCCTCTTTTCATAATCTCTTTTTTCGTTTCTCTTTTTTCTCAATATAGGACTCTTTTTTTATAAGAAGAATGCTTCATAGACAGCTCATTATGGTTACGCTGCAGGTTTCCACCATGTCAGCATGGATTAGACCAGCGGCCCAGGCGTTTCTCTAACACATATACATAACTCCATGGACTTACAAGCTCCCCTTTCATTTCACACCGACGACATCCATATACAAAAGAGCATGATATCAACTAGGTACAAGTACCAAGTGCAATGTTGAAAGCGTTCCCCATGAAAGCATGGTTCTGCTAATTCCCAACAAATAAGTGCAAGCATAAGTGAAAGCGTTCCCCATGAAAGCACTTAGGGTTTTCGTCCCGAGGGGATCTTATAGGCGGCAGGGGAGGCCGAGGAGGTGCCGGAGGTGGCTAGACCACCCCCTGGCGTGGGCCAGGCTGGGCCGCGCGGCCAGGTGGTGTGGTGGCCCCCTGCCCCTCTCCGTCTCGTACTCTGGCATCTGATGACTTCTGGAAAAATAGGCACTTTGGCTTTTGTCCCATCCAATTCCGAGAATATTCATTTTCTGACTTTCCTAGAACCAAAAACAGCAGAAAACAGGCAGCTGGCACTGTGGCTCTTGTTAATAGGTTAGTCCAAGAAATCATATGAAAAGTACTCCAAAGTGTGGACAAAACACAAGAAAGTGGATAAAACCAAGCATGGAACATCAAAAATTATTGATACATTTGCAATGTATCACTACCACACCCAGTGGGAGCAGAACAAATACTAATTTGGAGTGGAACATGCCGCTGTCAGGGAATTATGCCAACACGAAGGAGAACACGCCCAATAGTAGCAGCAAAAGGGCTAATTTGGAGCAGAACACGCCGCTTAGGTCAGGCAATAATGCCAGCACGAAGGAGAAGACGCCCAATAGTAGCAGCAAAAGGGCTAATTTGGAGCGGAACACGCCGCTGAGGTCAGGCAATAATGCCAGCACGAAGGATAACACACCCACGTAGCAGCAAAAGGGCTAATTCAAAGAAGAACACGCCGTAGAAGTCAGGCAATAATGCCAACACCCTAGAGCCAACACCCGTGAGGGGAGGCAGTAAGTAGATCACACCCAAGAGCGGCAGCAAAAAGCCTAGTTTGATGGGGAATGGAACGCGGATGTCAAGCCCTACTGATACCATCAGGAAAGATTACATCAGGAAGGAGGATGTACACAGGAAGAGCAAGAGGGTTCTGTACACTCAAGATGAAATTGATTCTTACTCATGTTTGTCCACTAAAGTACACGGGATGCGTGCAAACATAATACCACCCCATGTGGTTGCAGCAGAACCAACCGAGTGTCCTGGATAAAACAGAGTTGCCAGTGATGTGGATTGGGGAATGTTCCGGTCCATCCAGGTGGAGACGATAGTGCAGCCCCACCCATGGGAGTCAATATGATGTATGTAGTACTAGGCATTAGAGACAATGGCAAGGATTCTGAATCAGATGAAGAAGAAGGCACTATAGAGGATCAAGAATCTGGTGATGATGAAATAGATGAGGAACTTAACGATGAGGCTGGTATTCCAGTCGATGATTTGGGTGTTGAAGTAGAAGAAATGAAACATGACCACGAGTATCCTATAATTTCGGTCGGCACCGAGTTCAGGAGCATGCATGAGTTTAGGTTGTCGTTCTGGCATTTTTGTATCAAGGGGGAGTTCGACGTTTATCGACTGAAGAACACTACCGAGAGGTATGAGGCCGTTTGCAAGTTAACGTGGATGAATGGACGGGCCGAGGTACATTGTCCATGGAGGATCACATCAAGAGCCTTACCTGCGTCGAATGCAATTAGGGTACTGGGGCAATGAATGCAGCAAACCATTAGAACTCTCTCTCTTTTCACTCTATAACTACAATTGATGTGCGATATCTTTCTGGCAACTAGTCGACTCCGCTTATCTTTTAAATGAATCTGTGTTGCAGGTGAACAAAATGGGCCCTCCACACATGTGTCCGACAGGCAGCAAACTGAAATCCTCAATGGCTGATACGGAGTGGGTGGCTATGCAATCTATGTCCATACTAAAGGATAACCCTAAGGAGACCGCGAAGAATATTCAGACTAGCCTCGGTTCTAAATACAACATTGTCCTTCCATATTACACGGTTTGGAAAGGTAAAGAGAAAGCTCTGGGGGTCTTGCACAGGGATTGGACCAATAGCTTCAGGATGCTGTACAACTTCAAGGTGGAGGTACAAGCTAGGTGTCCGGGGAGTGTTGTGGAGATTGACACCGAATCAGAAGGTGGTAAAATATATTTCAAAAGATTTTTCATGGCGCTTAAACCTTGCATCCAGGGATTCAAGGACGGCTGTAGGCCGTATCTGAGTGTAGACAGCACTGTCTAACTGGCAAATGGAAAGGCTGCCTGCCATCTGCCACAACACTTGATGGTCACAACTGGATATTCCCAGTGGCATTCGGGCTATTTGAAACAGAAACAGAGGAAAACTGGGTCTAGTTTATGAGGGAGCTCAGGAGATCAATAGGCCACATGGATCCATTGGATATATTCACAGATGCATGCAAAGGGCTGAATGCAGTGAAGGAGGTGTTCCCGTGAGCTGAAGGTAGAGAATTCCATGCCCATATGATGCTCAACTTGTACTCACACTACGTAGGCAACGTATTTCCTTACATGTTTCCTGCTGCTAGAGTTTAGAAACCTAGTAGAAGCGAATATTTCATGAGCAAGATTTTTGCCGAAGCCCATGAACTTCCAGAGTACTTAGCCATCCGTCACTCGCAGCTATGGAAGAGGAGTCAATTCAACCCTGACATCAAAGTTGATTACATAAACAACAACCTTGCAGAATGCCTGAATAACTGGGTGAAGGACATAAAAGTGTGTCCTGTTCATATCTTGATGGACAACATACATGGTATGATCATGAAGCTGTTAAATATAAGGAGAGAGATCGGTAGGAGACTTAGAGGACATATGCTACCGCCAGTTGTACAGCAACTGCACAAGAGAAGCCGAGGACTTGCTCATCTTAAGGTTCTCCCATCAACTAGCAGAAGCTGTGAGGTGGTCGATATGTCCAAGAGCGGCAAAAGGGATGTTGTGAACATCTAGCTACGAGAATGCACCTGCTTAGAGTGGCAGCATACCGGGAAACCTTGCGACCACACCTTGTCCTTCTTGGTGAAGAAAAGAACTCTACCACATTTCGATCAGTATTTGTCAGACTACTACTCTATGGAAAAGTTCAGAGCTGTGTACGCTGGATCCGTTGAGCCATGTACAGACCCATCTCAGTGGCCTCAAGTCCAACTGTCTTTCGAGCTTTGCCAGCCAGTTAAAAAAAGGGGTAGAGGAAGACCCCAGGTGAATAGGTTTAAGAATTTTCTCAAGAAGAAGGGTTCGGCTTTCTATGCTACAAAGAAGGGCAAAAACAGATGCAAGACCTGCCATCTTATAGGCCATAGAGCAGTTGCATGTCCCCTTGATGCTCCCAAACCTAGGTATGAGATGGTACATTCACACAAAAAATTGTTTATAGTCTGTAGACATAAGGTAGTAATCCATGTACTGTTTTTTTATAGGAAGCGCAAGGTAAGAAACAAGACAGCCGACTCAATGATTTTGCTGCGGGAAGAAAACAAAAACGAGTGGAGTGATTGTGCCGGACAAGATTCTGGTGCTGATTAGCCTGACTTCCCTCGGCCCGGAGATGCAGGGTACGTGAAGGTAAGAAAATTGGCACCCAGGAAGAGTAAGAAGGCAAGAGATGAAGAAGCCAGTGGACGTGAAGGAAAGAGGAAGAAAGTTGGCACCCAAGCAGAGAAAGAAGGCTAGCAGTGTAGAAGCCTAATGATGTATTGAACTTGAACCTATATATGTAGTTCGGTTAAACTCTGGAGTTGTGTGCGTGGTACTTGTCGGGCGAAACAATCTGCCTCCCGTACTCAGAGTAAAATGTATCGCGACTTTAGGATTGGATATGGCCGAGGCCACTAGTTGAATCCAAAATTGTGACTGTGCCACTACTATCTAAACAATCGCGATAGCTAAGCGGTTAAGGTGTCTCCAAAATCGATGGGTGTTAGTGGCACATACATGAATTATTTATAGGCGCTTAATAAATCCCTGCTATTGGCATTACACTTATTATAAGTTTCTAGGCTGAAAAACAATGTCTTAAGCGGGTTGCTACACTCCACGAAGCAGCAACTTATTTCAGTTGCTGGACAACGACATGGCAACATAAACTACAAATGCAACAGATAATGCCTAGATAATAAGGAAATTGTTTCCACTATCTGGCCTAATCTTGAGCCCGTCTATCTCACCACCTCCCTGCCCCTACCTCCCCTGCACCTGGAGAAGCTCCCGGATCTCTCGCTCCATCGCACAAATCTCCTCTTTCTTGTCCCACACAGCATCACGCAGATCCTGAACAAGCTCTCTTTGAAAACCTGTTAGTGGCTTTTCGATCCACACAAACTTGTCATAGCCAGTCCCCCTCCCTTCCTGCATAGTAGATCGAAGGAAACAAAAAAAAAGAATTACGTTACGCTTTCCAGATCTGGGTTACCATTGTACCTACAGTAGGAACTTACCGCTTTGATGCTGCAGTTGCTGAATTTTCCTGCAGTATTTTCGTTGGTCCACAAAATCCATCTCGGCATCTTCTCGCCGCACAAACACAGCATATCGGGGTAGTCATCATAGGGTACCTAATGCGGGCACCCGCCTGACGGTGTTGAGCCAACCCTGATTCCGCCCAAGACAAACTGCACGAGCTGCGAGCCATGAGCGAGGGGAGCGAGGGTAGAGGAAAGAGGAGCCTTTGGATGTCAGGGTAGTGGTGAAGCGTGATTTATCCCTACTTAATAACTCAGGCAGAATGCTACCGTCCACATTCGGCTGACAGGTGGGGGACCTAGCGTGTGGACTTGTCAACCAAACCTCGCGCCTTCGTGGTTCAAAAGCCCTCTCGCACGTATTGGATGAAATTTTTTGGCACCTTGCCCGCGTACATATCACTAGGAGGCCTTGCTCAGGAACCAGACACGTCTGGCCCACAATCTTACTCCCTCCTAGGAACTTGTCATGGCTCGCACCGGCAGATCCATCCGCTCCACTGCTTCTGGTAGGGCTCGTCACGGTGGATCCACCCCAAGATCCTACCGTCATAGTATCAAATGGCCATGGTTTCTTGAGAGGAACGATGATGCTACGTATCCGAGCTCGGCCCCTCCTACCTATAGAAGGACTGATGCGGCATCAAGCTCGAGCAGGAGCCGCCAGGCGCGACGACGCTCGGTCCATGCCAACCCCGTCACCTTTGTCATTGTCGATTCTGATGTGGAGGACGACGGGGACGAAGCTGTGTAGAACACCATTGTTGCCTCCTAGGTGAAGGGCAAGCCATGGGCGGGAGTGGATGTCGCTGGGAAGGGCACGGCGGTGTCACCAATCGAGGTGGACTCCGATGACAGTGGTGTGATGTGGGTTTAGATGTTGTTTAGGATGGTTGCAATTTCGGTTGTGTTTAGTGCGAGTACAATTATTGTAATGGGTTTGTCAAGCTATATTGAGAAATATGTGCAATAGCAGCGTGTGAGTGCTTCCACTTTAGAAATTGTTTCTGTGCCATTTGCATGTTGCATTATCAACGTAGATTACATGTAAACAATCCAACGAAAATCAGATTACAACCATCAGACGGGAGTGGCAGGATGGAAGAGAAGTTGGGACAGTGGCTTCGAGGGGAAGGAAGAGGAGGGGGTGTGACACTAGCAGGTGGGCCCTCGGAACACGTGACACTGACATGCGGGTACGGGAGCACACGGTATTGCCGGTCTGTCCAGAGCAAGCTGACTTTGCAACGTGACAACAGCAAGCTGATTGGAACAATATAATAACTCGTCGAATTATTAAGGAGTACTGAAAACTACAACTGGGGTACATTCGCACAACACGTATGCTCTAAGCACCTGAGAAGCATCGCTTAAGTCTAACAGTAACGACATCACAAGTACTACATTTCCCTGTCGGTCTTCTCGATACAAATGTAGAAATGCATCTGCCTGTTCGGTCCAGCACCGACAAGGTACTGAGATGGCACGCAAAGGATCGACCTTAGGTCCACATACTCCACCTCCCGCGGCGTCGGGCAGCTCGGCACCTCGGCTAGCACAAGAATGATATCCGACGATGGTGGCTGGGTGTTCGCCCACATGCACACCGTGTATACGGGCCAGGCGCACGAGACCGACCTGACGCATACGGCACACACGATGGTGGGCCTAACTCTGGTTCCCGGAACACCGGCGGTGATGGTCAGGACGAAAACAGAGCCGTCCCCCCTAGAAAATTAGCCGGCGGCGTGCCGAGTCAGTGAACGGCACCTGCTCTTGGAGAAGTTGGTATTGCCCGTACGAGATCCTAATCACTTCGATCAAGTGCCCCTCTGCAAGGTGGACGACGAGCTCTGCCGGCGGGCCGGTGTAGTTGCAGCCCGGCTCCGTGCAGGAGCACGCGCCGTGCGGGCACGCGAGCTCGTGGAGCGGGAGCTCTTGGTAGGAGTAACGGCGAAAGCATCCTAGGTGGGAGCACACGAGCGGAAACATTGTTGCGAAGTTGCACGCGAGGATCTCCAGATTCTTGGGCTATAGCATCTGCCACATCTGAAGTTCGTCGAGAAATCGGAAAAAAGATCAGCAGTTAGATTTCTTAGCAGGAATATGTAGGATAAGTTCAAAAGCTTGCAAAATGATTTCTTAGCATGAAGGTAGCGACCCGAGAATTGGCGGATGTCGCCGGCTTGCGGCTGCGGTAGGACGGGAGAGAAGTGGGGAAAGTGGCTTCGAGGGGAAGGAAGAGAAGTACAGGGAGGAAGAGAAGTAATGGGGACGTGACACTGGGATATGGCCCACTGAACTCGTGAGTCATGACACTCGCAACATGCCAGTTTGTCTAGAGAAAGCGTGGCCAATCATGCCGTAGAACAGCCTACTCGAGGATCGCTCTCACGAAGACCATGCCAATCGTCCAAGCGCCCAAATCGAAAGGTATGTAACAATCATCAAGCGGAACAACTGTGTTATGGCGTGCCTTCTAGAAGACTCGGTCTAACGGTGGATCCATTCGGGGCACTAGTTGATCCATGTGTGGTTTGTGGAAAGAACACACATGCAATGACACTGGTTGATCCATGTGTGGTTTCTGGAAACAACACACATGCAATGACTCTAATGGATCCATATGTGGTTTATAGAAAAGAACACACATGCAATGAGTCTAGTGCTGGTTTTAGTATAAGAACACACATGCAATGACTCTAGTGGATCCATATGTGATTTGTGAAAAGAACACACATGCAATGACACTGGTTGATCCAAATGTGGTTTGTGGAAACAACACACATGCAATGCCATTGGTTGATCCATGTGTTGTTTCTGAAAAGAACACACATGCAATGACTCTAGTGGTTCCATATGTGGTTTGTGGAAAGAACACGAATGCAATGGAGACTCTAGTGGATCCATGTGTGGTTTGTGGAAAGAACCCACACATGCAATGACATTGGTGGATCCATGTGTTGTTTGTGAAAAGAACACACATGCAATGAGTCTAGTGCTAGTTTTAGTATAAGAACACACAAGCAATTACTCTAGTGGGTCCATATGTGATTTGTGAAAAGAACACACATGCAATGCCACTGGTTGATCCATATGTGGTTTGTGGAAAGAACACACATGCAATGCCATTGGTTAATCCATGTGTGGTTTGTGGAAAGAACACACATGCAATGACTCTAATGGATCCATATGTGGTTTGTGGAAAAGAACACACATGCAATGACCACTGGTTGATCCATATGTGGTTTGTGGAAAGAACACACATGCAATGATACTGGTTGATCCATGTGTGGTTTGTGGAAAGAACACACATGCAATGACTCTAGTACTGGTTTTAGTATAAGAACTCACATGCAATGACTCTAGTGGGTCCATATGTGGTTTGGGAAAAGAACACACATGAAATGAACACTAGTGGATCCATATGTGGTTTGTGGAAAGAACACATATGCAATGACACTAGTTGATCCATGTGTGGTTTGTGGAAAGAACACACATGCAATGACTCTTGTGCTAGTTTTAGTATAAGAACACACATGCAATGACTCTAGTGGGTCCATATGTGGTTTGTGAAAAGAACACACATGAAGTGACCACCGGTTGATCCATATGTGATTTGTGGAAAAGAATACACATGCAATGAACACTGGTGGATCCATAAGTGGTTTGTGGAAAGAACACACATGCAGTGAACACTGGAGGATCCATATGTGGTTTGTGAAATGAACACACATGCAATGACTCTAGTGTTGGTTTTAGTATAAGAACACACAAGCAATGACTCTAGTGGGTCTATATGTGATTTGTGATAAGAACACACATGCAATGCCACTGGTTGATCCATATGTGGTTTCTAGAAAAGAACACACATGCAATGAGTCTAGTGCTGGTTTTAGTATAAGAACACACATGTAAGGACTCTAGTGGATCCATATGTGATTTGTGAAAAGACCACACATGCAATGACCCTGGTTGATCCAAATGTGGTTTGTGGAAAGAACACACATGCAATGCCATTGGTTGATCCATGTGTGGTTTGTGAAAAGAACACACATGCAATGACTCTAGTGGTTCCATATGTGGTTTGTGGAAAGAACACACATGCAATGTAGACTCTAGTGGATCCATGTGTGGTTTGTGGAAAGAACACACATGCAATGACATTGGTGGATCCATGTGTTGTTTGTGAAAAGAACACACATGCAATGAGTCTAGTGCTGGTTTTAGTATAAGAACACACAAGCAATAACTCTAGTGGGTCCATATGTGATTTGTGAAATGAACACACATGCAATGCCACTGGTTGATCCATATGTGGTTTGTGGAAAGAACACACATGCAATGCCATTGGTTAATCCATGTGTGGTTTGTGGAAAGAACACACATGCAATGACTAATGGATCCATATGTGGTTTGTGGAAAAGAACACACATGCAATGACCACTGGTTGATCCATATGTGGTTTGTGGAAAGAACACACATGCAATGACACTAGTTGATCCATGTGTGGTTTGTGGAAAGAACACACATGCAATGACTCTAGTACTGGTTTTAGTATAAGAAATCACATGCAATGACTCTAATGGGTCCATATGTGGTTTGTGAAAAGAACACACATGCAATCAACACTGGTGGATCCATATGTGGTTTGTGGAAAGAACACACATGCAATGTGTAACACCCTCAAATCGGGCCTATGCAAGTTTCAACGGTTCCCGCCAAACCCGCATAGAAACGATTCAAGGACGCCCACCAAGCACTTTCGTGTGGGTGGAAAACGAAGTAATACTATTAAACATTAGTCCACGATGGAACCCACAGAACATATATATACAACAGTGACTCCTCGAGTCAAGAATACAGATATATAATACAAAGATCCAAATCACCTTGAAAATGCTACAGCGTCCAAGTATGGACAAGATGCAAATGGGGCTAAGAGCCCTGCAGAATAACCAATGGCGTCCATAACCCTGCCCAGGCCAAGCCGAAAGGGTAACCCTGCTAACGACGTTGATCTCAAACCTGCTAAAACAAAAGGGGTGCCGACAAAGGGCAAAGGAAAAAGAGGAGCGTCAGTACTGAGGCCAATACACGGTGAGGCTAGAATTCGGCTGCTCCCGCCTACATAGGTACGGTGGACTGAAGCAGCAACGAAGCATGCACTAAACAACCTATAGAGACTCGATAACTGTCGGCTATTAGAGAGGGATAAGAGAGACCTAGTCGGGACCAACCTGATACTAACACCAATCATACCCATCCTGGTATTTCCCCCTCGAGACCAAACGAGGAAGTCAAACCGAGAAACTCACATAGTTGGCAGTTTTATTCATTCCATTATAGTTGCAGCACTTACTAATTAGATATAGATAGCATGAGTCATCCTGAAGCATAAGTAGTGGGCAGTTTTAATCACCATTCCGTTATAGTTGGAACATTTACTAGTCAGATATAATTGTCCTGAGGAATCCCAAAACCCAGCAATTGTTGGCACTTTTATCACATTCCATTGGAGTTGCAATACTTATTAGGCAGATACAACATGTCACGAAACAACCCCAGATCCACCAGTTGTTGGCATTTTAATATCCATTCCGTGATAGTTGAATCTGATTACTAGTCATATATTAAGTCAAGTTTATAGCACTACTTTAGTTATGCTTGTCTATGATCGAGATACTATGCTCCAAGTCGTCCATAACCGCGGACACGGCTTTCAGAAAGATTTACCCTGCAGGGGTGCACAAATAGCAACACACACACGATCAACCTCGGAAAAACCAAATCAAAACCCAACGAGGCTTTCACGACAAAGCAATCACAGGATTCATAAACTATTTCAGGGGCCACCCCACTAAGCTACTCGCAACAAAGTTGGCCGGCTCCGGAACGGACCCAGGGTTTGCGAGAACGGCTGTAAACGACTGGGAACCCGAAAATGTGACTGGGCTTGTCCATACCGTGAAATCGTGCCGCGATCTAAAACAGTACAGGTGCTCCACGCACAATCGTAAATAAAGCAATAATGCATGGCATAAGTACAGGATAGTAATAAAGCCCCAAACTACTTTGTGGCCTCAAGAAATAAGAAAAGAATCAAGCTCTGGCTAAGGGGGATTCATAGAGTCTCCCGTATGTGGATAGTGCGAATAGTCAAGGAACAGGTATCAAGTACTCGGGGTCCTATGGGATACAAGTGACCGTGGAAGAACCAAATAACATCTATTGCCCACCGATGCCTCTGCATTAGTTATATCTAGCATTTAATAGTTGTATTTAAAGTCATGATCAACTTCACTGTAAACATATGCCAGCATTAAGCATCTCCACCATTAATCATGTGTCAACTTGCCGTCAACGGTGGGACGACAACGATGCGAAGCAACACATAAGCGAAGAGGCAAACACTAGAAGAAACACCGGATGCAATATTTAATACTATGGCAGAAGATCCAGCATGCTTATGATATGATGCATGGCATGGCGCAGATGCGGTGCAATTAGGCAATATTAAGCGGAACCGGGGTCCCGACAATTAATTATATGGTTCAAGTTATTTATCTACCCCGCAAAATAAATGTTGTATTAACAGGGCGAAACATGGCATTGGTTCGCTACACAAATTAAAATGGAGTCGGATATAAGACTAGAATAGCCCACATATAGACTCCATATTTGATTTAGGTGAATCAGCATAATGCCCCCAAACCACAGACAGGTATGCATGCATGAACAATTAATATGCAACAAGTTTTATATATAGCATTTATAAAATAGGGCTCAGGAAAAAGGTTCACACATATGGGTTCGGGAGATCTTGGGTTCCGGGGGTTCGGGTCCGGTCTCAGGGTTCGACGGGATCGGTCTTCGGAGAGTGTCGAAGGACTTGTTTTGGCGTCGGGGGCTCGTCGGACTCGCTCTGGTCGGTGTCGATCTTGTCCTCATGAAGATCTTGTCGGGTCCGCGTATCGTGTCGGTCTTGGTATCTAGGGTGAAGTACTTGGCGTTCCGGTGGCGATCTTGGCGGTCTTCGGATCCGGGTCTCGCATCCGGGAAGGAGTACTTGTCGCATGTGTGATCTTCAGGTCCATGTAGACGGTCATGGCGTTCAAGGTGGAGAACTCGGCGTTCCGTATAGGCGACCTTGGCATCCGGTCCTCGGGCATCGGTGCGGGAAGGAGGTCTTGTCGTACCGGGGTCTCGGCGTCTTTAGGTCCGAGAGGTAGATATTGTCCTCCATGATGAAGGACTTGGTTTTCCGTATCGGTAGCCTTCGGATCTCATGTTGGAGTACTCGGTGTTCTGTGAAGAACTCGGTCTTGAGTTGCAGTGTACAACTGTCGGTCTTCTCCGCAGACGATCTAGACATGTCGGTTTGATGTCGAGGGAGCTCTTGGTGTTGGTCGAACTTGGCTAAAAAGAGTACATGAGCCCCGAGAATATTATTAAAACGGCTTTGGACCGTGCACAAGAAATCCAGGAATGAGGCGAGCACAGCCCAAGGGTTAGACGCGCGCGCACACACACCCGCGGTGCAGCAAACTCCAGAAATAGGGAGGCGTGTGCGGCTTCTAGAGGCGGTGGAGCACGCCTCGGTGACATCACACGGTGGCAGCGGTACGGGGAGGGGCGGAGGAGCTCCAGAGGAGGTGCGCCGGAAATAGGGCGCCTGGTGGCGTCTTGAGGCGCTGGCAGACATGCAGAAGGGGGCGGCGAGGAACTCGCGACGGGGCTCCGCCGGAAGAGGAGAGGCGCACGGCGAGGCCGGCAGCGGTTGCTGGCGAGCTTGTGATGGGGCGTGCCGGAGACGCGGGGCCGGGCCAGAGCAGGAGCTCGAGGTCGAGGGCCTGCACGATGGCGGCACTGGCCTGGCGGAGAGGCAGCCAGGCGCATGACCGAAGGCGGCGGGGAGGCGGAGGACTGGCGCGGTTGTGGCCGAAGCCGGGAGGAGGGTGAGGCGCCGGTGACAGCGACGGCCGGGTCCTGACCGAGGTTGAGGGATGCCGGGCGGAACCGCTAGGACCGGCGGCGGCCGCAGAGCAAGGAAGGTGGCGGCCCGTGTCGATCCGCAGGGAGGCGGTAGCCCGGGGAGAGGAGCACAGCGAACGGGGCGAGGACGGTTGCGGCGCCGTCGAGGAGGTGGTGGCCACTGCAGGGCTCCGGACCGTGAGGTCGGCGGTGACAGGGAAGAGGCCGGGCCGGCAAGGAGAGCAGGGGGTTGAGCCAGGGGAGCTCGAGCGGCGCGTCTCCTGGGAAGGTCGGCGGCGGGGGAGAAAGGCTGCAGAGGTGAGGGGCGATGGCCTCGGCGTGAGAGAGGGGGAGGCGTGGTGAGGCAGGATGAGCGGGAGGTGGCGACGGGAGAGGCGGCGGTGGAGATCGAGCGGGGTAGGTGAGGGGGAGAGAGGAGCGGCGACGCGGGGGAGGGGGCGGCACGTCGCGCGGGGCGCAGGGCGGGAGTTGGCGACCAGGTGGGGAAGGTGGAGACGAACGAGGCGGTCGAGGTGGCCCTGGCTTGGTGGGGTAGCAGGTGGCGTGGGGATCGTGAAAAGACGGGGTGGGGCCAGGCTGGCAGGGAGAGAGGGGGGAGGCAGCCAAGGGAGTGGGCGGGAATCCCGAGCCAGGGGTGGCGTTGGTCGGCTAGGTGGGCGGGAAAAGGCAGGAGGTGGGCCAGGGGACGGGCAGGTGGGGTTAGGTGGAGGGCGGCAGGTGGAATGGGGTGGGTGGCGCATGCGGCCTGGGTGGTTTGGCGTGCGAGTGGTTGTGTGTGTGTGTGGGTTAGGTGGGGGATAAGGTTAGACTAGGATTTGTTTTGGTGGGTTTAGTCTAGCTGAGGAATAGTCCGGTAGTAGGTAAGTCTGGCCCAGTTAGGCCTCTAGCCTGACCGACTGGACTGCCTTCCGAATTTATAAAAACACGTTTTATTAAATTTTTATTTTATTTCATTTTAAACAAAACATTTGTAATTAGACTTTTAGACAAATAAAACTATCCGGAAAAGACCGGAGTTTTGATTTGAAATAAAGAAGGGGCGTTCAGAAAACAAAACCCGGCTTTTCGAAAATAGTTTTTCAACAAACCATGCATGATGATGACGATGCTCAAATACAATGTGGCATGATGACATGAGCATGCGGTCATGATGATGCAATGCACAAAAACACAGTGATTTTCTAGTAATGGTTTTAGCGGGGCGCCACAATTCGACACCACTAACAATGGATCTCGCCCTCGAGATCCGCCTCATGGTATCGGGGAGAAGGCCGACGATCCGAATCTTCTCACTTCGTGTAGATCCTCGCGACACCACTAACAAGAGGCCGTTGTTCATGATCGTCGAGAGAATGCTCCGGGAACAAAGGGCGAAGGTAGAGGTATCTACAAATAAAGCCACCTCTAGCTTCCGTGGACGGAGTAAAATTGCTGGATCCACCGATTCAATGTACAAGAGTGAATGATAAGAGTAGCCGGATGGTGATCAGTCCATCGCGCACCCAAACCATTACTCTGCACACGAATAGGAGAATTATGCAACCCACTCTCAGAATTAGACTGAAGATCTCGACAAGCGAGGTTTGGAAACAAAGGAGGGATGCAGGCTCTGCATCGGATCTGGCGTAGATAATGTCGTTGCGTCAGAAAACACCGGAAGGCACAACAAGGAACAGAGAGAAGTCCAACAGATGAAGGATTCCTCAGATAGCATGAAGACCGGATGTAGCAACACCGTTACCAAAGGAGGAAGCGAAACCCTAAAGGTACGACGGAACCCAACCACGAGAAATCCTGGACTTGAAGAAAGGTAAGAGAGCAGATTTAAAACACGCAAAGGTAAGAGGAGAATAGCAGGGGGTAAGGAGTAAAAGCAGACCTAGTCAGATCTATCCAACCGATTTTGAAAACATAGTTTTGACTCTCTACTTCAGCCATTAGCTAGGTTATCCTACAGGCTGGACCAGGGGGTATCGCAACTGCTGAGCTCTGATACCACTCTGTAACACCCTCAAAATCGGGCCTATGCAAGTTTCAGCGCTTCCCGCCAAACCCGCATAGAAACGATTCAAGGACGCCCACCAGGCACTTTCGTGCGGGTGGAAAACGAAGTAATACTATTACACATTAGTCCACGATGGAACCCACAGAACATATATATACAACAGTGACTCCTCGAGTCAAGAATACGGATATATAATACAAAGATCCAAATCACCTTGAAAACGCTACAGCGTCCGAGTACGGACAAGATGCAAATGGGGCTAAGAGCCCTGAAGAATAACCAATGGCGTCCATAACCCTGCCCAGGCCAAGCCGGAAGGGTAACCCTGCTAACGACGTCGATCTCAAACCTGCTAAAACAAAAGGGGTGCCGACAAAGGGTAAAGGAAAAAGAGGAGGGTCAGTACTAAGGCCAGTACACGGCGAGGCTAGAATTCGGTGGCTCTCGCCTACATAGGTATGGTGGACTGAAGCGGCAGCAAAGCATGCACTAAACAACCTATAGAGACTCGATAACTGTTGGCTATTAGAGTGGGATAAGAGAGACCTAGTCGGGACCAACCTAATACTAACACCAATCATACCCATCCTGGTATTTCCCCCTCGAGACCAAACGAGGAAGTCAAACCGAGAAACTCACACAGTTGGCAGTTTTATTCATTCCATTATAGTTGCAGCACTTACTAATCAGATATGGATAGCATGAGTCATCCTGAAGCATAAGTATTAGGCAGTTTTAATCACCATTCCGTTATAGTTGGAACATTTACTAGTCAGATATAATTGTCCTGAGGAATCCCAAAACCCAGCAATTGTTGGCACTTTTATCACATTCCATTGGAGTTGCAATACTTACTAGGCAGGTACAACATGTCACAAAACAACCCCAGATCCACCAGTTGTTGACATTTTAATATCCATTGCGTGATAGTTGAATCTGATTACTAGTCATATATTAAGTCAAGTTTATAGCACTACTTTAGTTATTCTTGTCTATGATCGAGATACTGTGCTCCAAGTCGTCCATAACTGCGGACACGGCTTTCAGAAAGATTTACCCTGCAGGGGTGCACAAATAGCAACACACACATGATCAACCTCGGAAAAACCAAATCAAAACCCAACGAGGCTTTCACGACAAAGCAATCACAGGATTCATAAACTATTTCAGGGGGCCACCCCACTAAGCTACCCGCAACGAAGTTGGCCAGCTCCGGAACGGACCCAAGGTTTGCGTGAACGGCTGTAAACGACTGGGAACCCAAAAATGTGACTGGGCTTGTCGATACCGCGAAATCGTGCCGCGATCCAAAACAGTACAGGTGCTCCACGCACAATCATAAATAAAGCAGTAAAGCATGCCATAAGTACAGGATAGTAATAAAGCCCCAAACTACTTTGTGGCCCCAAGAAATAAGAAAAGAATCAAGCTCTGGCTAAGGGGGATTCATAGAGTCTCCCGTATGTGGATAGTGCGAATAGTCAAGGAATAGGTATCAAGTACTCGGGGTCCTACGGGACACAAGTGAGCGTGGAAGAACCAAATAACATATATTGCCCACCGATGCCTCTGCATTAGTTATATCTAGCATTTAATAGTTGTATTTAAAGTCATGATCAACTTCACCGTAAACATCTACCAGCATTAAGCATCTCCACCATTAATCATGTGTCAACTTGCCGTCAACGGTGGGACGACAACGACGCGAAGCAACACATAAGCAAGCAACTACGACTCGCAAGGCCGACTATCCATCAAACAACAGGCAATAGGATGTGTCCATGGCAATTATAGAGGCTGCATGGGATATAACTGGTGTACGGAAACTAAAGCATCACGACACGGATAGCAATAGATCAACAGGAGGAAATAAAGACTATGAATGCAAAATAGGTAGAAGGGGGAGAGATGCTCGCCTGGGAAACACTGCCAATGGTTCATATCCGAAGAACTTGTCCATACATCAACTCATCGGCCTAATCCGCGAAGAGGCAAACACTAGAAGAAACACCGGATGCAATATTTAATACTATGGCAGAAGATCCAGCATGCTTATGATATGATGCATGGCATGGCACAGATGCGGTGCAATTAGGCAATATTAAGCGGAACCGGGGTCCCGACAATTAATTATATGGTTCAAGTTATTTATCTACCCCGCAAAATAAATGTTGTATTAACAGGGCGAAACATGGCATTGGTTCGCTACACAAATTTAAATGGAGTCCGATATAAGACTAGAATAGCCCGCATATAGACTCCATATTTGATTTAGGTGAATCAGCATAATGCCCCCAAACCATAGACAGGTATGCATGCATGAACAATTAATATGCAACAAGTTTTATGTATAGCATTTATAAAATAGGGCTCAGGAAAAAGGTTCACACATCTGGGTTCAGGAGATCTTGGCTTCCGGGGGTTCGGGTCCGGTCTCAGGGTTCGACGGGATCGGTCTTCGGAGAGTGTCGAAGGACTTGGTTTGGCGTCGGGGGCTCGTCGGACTCGCTCTGGTCGGTATCGATCTTGCTGGGTCCACGTATAGTGTCGGTCTTGGCATCCGGGGTGAAGTACTTGGCATTATGGTGGTGATCTTGGCGGTCTTCGGATCCGGGTCTCGCATTCGGGAAGGAGTACTAGTCGCATTTGTGGTCTTCGGGTCCATGTAGACAGTCATGGCGTTCAAGGTGGAGAACTCGGCGTTCCGTGTAGGCGACCTTGGCGTCCGGTCCTGGGGCATCGGTGTGGGAAGGAGGTCTTGTCGTACCAGGGTCTCGGTGTCTTCAGGTCCGAGAGGTAGATCTTGTCCTCCATGATGAAGGACTTGGTTTTCCGTATCGATAGCCTTCAGATCTCATGTTGGAGTACTCGGTGTTCTATGAAGAACTCGGTCTTGAGTTGAAGTGTACAACTATCGGTCTTCTCCGTGGACGATCTAGACTTGTCGGTTTGATGTCAAGGGAGCTCTTGGCATTGGTCGAACTTGGCTAAACAGAGTACATGAGCCCCGAGAATATTATTAAAACGGCGTTGGCCCGTGCACAAGGAATCCAGGAATGAGGCGAGCATGGCCCAGGCGTTAGACGCGCGCGCACACACGCCCGTGGTGCAGCAAACTCCAGAAACAGGGAGGCATGTGCAGCTTCTAGAGGTGGTGGAGCACGCCTCGGTGACAGCACACGGTGGCAGCGGCCGGTAGCGGTACGCGGAGAGGCGGAGGAGCTCCAGAGGAGGCGCGCCGGAAACAGGGCGTCTGGCGGCGGCTTGAGGCGCTGGCGAACGTGCAGAAGGGGGCGGCGAGGAACTCACAACGGGGCTCCGCCGGAAGAGGAGGGGCGCACGGCGAGGCCGGCGGTGGTTGCTGGCGAGCTTGTGATAGGGCAGGCCAGAGACGTGGGGCTAGGCCAGAGCACGAGCTCGAGGTCGAGGGCCTGCACGACGGCGGCGCTGGCCTGGCGGAGAAGCAGCCGGGCGCAGGACCGAAGGTGGCGGGGAGGCGGAGGACTGGCGCGGTTGTGGCCGGAGCCAGGAGGAGGGTGAGGTGCCGGTGATGGCGACGGCCGGGTCATGGCCGAGGTTGAGGGAGGCTGGGTGGAACCGCTAGGACCGGCGGCGGCCGCGAAGCGAGGAAGGCGGCGGCCGCGAAGCGAGGAAGGCGGCGGCCCGTGTCGATCCGCTGGGAGACGGCGGCTCGGGGAGAGGAGCGCGGCGAACGGGGCGAGGACGATTGCGGCGCCGTCGAGGAGGTGGTGGCCACTGCAGGGCTCCGGACCGCGAGGTCGGCGGTGACAGGGAAGAGGCCAGGCCGGTGAGGAGAGTAGAGGGTGGAGCCGGGGGAGCTCAGGCGGCGTGGCTCCTGGGAAGGTCGGCGGCGGGGGAGAGAGGCCGCAGAGGTGAGGAGGCGATGGCCTCGGCGTGAGAGAGGGGAAGGCGTGGTGAGGCAGGACGAGCGGGAGGTGGCGACGGGAGAGGCGGCGGCGGAGATCTAGCGGGGTAGGTGAGGGGCAGAGAGGAGCGGCGACGCGGGGGAGGGGCGGAGCGTCACGGGGGGCGCGGGGCGGGAGTTGGCGACCAGGTGGGGAAGGTGGAGACGAACGAGGCAGTCGGGGTGGCCCTGGCTCGGTGGGGTGGCAGGTGGCGTGGGGATCGGGAAAAGACGGGGTGGGGCCAGGCTGGCAGGGAGAGAGGGGGAGGCGGCCAGGGGAGTGGGCAGGAATCCCGGGCCAGGGGTGGCGTTGGTCGGCCAGGTGGGCGGGAAAAAGGCAGGAGGTGGGCCAGGGGACGAGCAGGTGGGGTTAGGTGGAGGGCGGTAGGTGGAATGGGGTGGTGCATGCGGCCTGGGTGGTTTGGCGTGCGAGTGGGTGTGTGTGTGTGTGGGTTAGGTGGGGGATAAGGTTAGACTAGGATTTGTTTTGGTGGGTTTAGTCTAGCTGAGGAATAGTCCGGTAGTATGTAAGTCTGGCCCGGTTAGGCCTCTGGCCTGACCGGCTGGACTGCCTCCCGGATTTATAAAAACACGATTTATTAAATTTTTATTTTCTTTCATTTTTAACAAAACATTTGTAATTAGACTTTTAGACAAATAAAACTATCCAGAAAAGACCAGAGTTTTGATTTGAAATAAAGATGGGGCATTCGGAAAACAAAACCCGGCTTTTCGAAAATAGTTTTTAAACAAACCATGCATGATGATGACGATGCTCAAATACAATGTGGCATGATGACATGAGCATGTGGTCATGATGATGCAATGCACAAAAACACAGCGATTTTCTAGTAGTGGTTTTAGCGGGGCACCACACAATGACACTGGCTGATCCATGTGTGGTTTGTGGAAAGAACACACATGCAATGACTCTAGTGCTAGTTTTAGTATAAGAACACACATGCAATGACTCTAGTGGGTACATATGTGGTTTGTGAAAATAACACACATGCAATGCCACTGGTTGATCCATATGTGATTTGTGGAAAAGAACACACATGCAATGAACACTGGTGGATCCATAAGTGGTTTGTGGAAACAACACACATGCAGTGAACACTGGTGGATCCATATGTGGTTTGTGAAAAGAACACACATGCAATGACTCTAGTGCTAGTTTTAGTATAAGAACACACAAGCAATGACTCTAGTGGGTCCATATGTGATTTGTGAAAAGAACACACATGCAATGCCACAGGTTGATCCATATGTGGTTTGTGGAACGAACACACATGCAATGCCATTGGTTAATCCATGTGTGGTTTGTGGAAAGAACACACATGCAATGGCTCTAATGGATCCATATGTGGTTTGTGGAAAAGAACACACATGCAATGACCACTGGTTGATCCATATGTGGTTTGTGGAAAGAACACATGGTTGGGTCCGCAACATAGAAAACAAAAAATTTCCTACGATGAGAACTACACGCCAAGATCTATCTACTAGGTACAGAGCAACGGGTGGACATACATCCATCGAGAACTTACCCTCGAAGACAATGAGTTTTGTTAATGAGTAGGAACTCGTGGTTGATGTAGTCGTACACTTGCCGATCTCAAGATCGTGTGGAAGTCTGAGCGCCGCAACTCAGCAGCGCATCCATACTTGCACACACGTTCAAGCCATCGGACAACCTCCACCTCCTCGCTCTAGCGATCTAGTGGAAGCAGCAACTCCTTCCAGACGAAATGCCACCGGGAACATGTATCTCGCTAATCCGAGACCATGGGATAATAATTCTAGAGGGGGAGAGAGATCCTTCACAAGGAGGTGTGAGGAAGAAGAAGGAAGAGGGGGACCTTTTATAGGAGGAGGGGGTGCCCCTCCTCTTCATGGCCGGCGCATGGGGATGACCCCTCACCTCCCCATTCATGTGGTGGTAACCCCTCCACATTAAAATGCCTCTTCACATTCCCCTTTAAAGTCCCTACTTTAAATGCATTAAAATTTCCAAGTTTAATGCTCTCTCATTTAATAAAAATCATTTATTAAATTTATTCAGAATTTTGTTAATTACTTTAATTAACAAACATTCACATATAACCCCTTGCAATATTTCAATATCACATGCAGAACCACTTTCTGCAATTTCACCCGAAACAATTTCCGGTTTCAATCGAAACAATTCCTGTGCTTTGCAATTCTTTCGTCTGAAACATATGTGCTCCAAAATAGTGTCCAGTAACTCTTAAGTGTGTCATGCTACGGTTCGCGAATAATGCAGACATGATTGAGACTCCTCTCAGATCAATAATCAGAAGCGGGACCTGGAGGTCCATACTGACTCCTGCATATTCAACGATGACTTATGTGATCGTGAGAACCTTTAACTCTTCTAATTTGATCCCTTTGTCTCATGATATAATACATGTCCGAGATTCGATCATCGGTATCCAAATACCTAGTTTGATCTCGTTACCGACATGCACTCTTTTCTTGTTCCCGTGATATAACATTCTAGTGATCACATCACTTGCTTGCAAGCTACCTTAATGTGATATCACCGAGAGGGACCAGAGTATATCTATCCGTCATCGGGATTGACAAATTCCACTCTTGATCCATGAGCCTCAACATAACACCTTCGTAGTACTAAACCCATGTTTACAGTCACCCTGTTACGGTGTGACGTTTGATGTTATCAAGATACCCTTCAGGTGTTAGCAATTAACATGATCTCATGGTCTAAGGATAAAGATTACTTTGTATGATGTTATAGCAATATAAACATAATGACTTGATCTTAATGCTATACTTCGGATGAATGTTCATCACATCATTTCACTAATGTTGTGACCTTGTTATTAACAACATCCAATGTCCATGGTCAGGAAACCTTGATCTTCTTGTTAATCAACAAGCTAGTCTATAAGAGAGGCATAACTAGGAACCTTTTTTGTTTATTAAACACACATGTATTGATGTTTCTAATCAATACAATTCTAGCATGCAAAATAAACATCTATCATATATAAGGAATACATAATAACAACTTTATTATTACCTCTCAGGGCATATTTCCTTCAGTCTCCCACTTGCACTAGAGACAATAATCTAGTTCACATAGTGATAAATCTAACACCCATGGAGTTCTGGTGTTGATCATGTTTTGCCCTAGGGAGAGCTTTAGTCAATAGATCTGCTACATTTAGGTCCGTGTGTACTTTACAAATCTTTATATCTCCATCCTTGACATGTTCGTGGATGGAGTGAAACCGGCGCTTAATATGCTTGGAATTATTGTGAGACCTCGGTTCCTTTGCGTTGGCTATAGCTCCATTGTTGTCACAATAGATCACCATTGGGTCCAATGCACTAGGAACCACACCTTGTTCCCTAATGAACTCTTTCGTCCAAACTGCTTCCTGCGCCGCTTCTGAAGCAGCAACATATTCCGCCTCTGTCGTTGATCCAGCCACCACAGGTTGTTTGGAACTCCTCCAACTAACTGCTGCTCTATTCAAGAGAAATACGTATCCGGATTGAGACTTAGAGTCATCCGGATCAGTGTCAAAGCTAGCATCAACATAACACTTAGCGACTAGCTCTTCTTCACCTCCGTATATAAGAAACATATCCCTAGTTCTTCTCAAGTACTTGAGGATGTTCTTGACTGCTATCCAGTGTTCTGAACCTGGATCAGATTGGTACCTACTAGTCAAACTAATAGCATGTGCCACATCCGGTCTTGTGCATAGCATGGCATACATTATAGAGCCTATGGCGGAGGCATAGGGGATCTTATACATCATCTCTCTTTCTTTCGCCATAGCCGGACTTTGAGTCTTACTCAATGTCTTGCCTTGCAACATAGGTAAGAACCCCTTCTTCCTTCCGTCCATATTAAACTTCTTTAATATCTTATCAAGGTATGTACTCTGCGATAGCCCAATTAGGCGCCTTGATCTATCTCTATAGATTTTAATGCCTAATAGATATGACGCTTCACCAAGGTCTTTCATCGAAAATTTGCTGTTTAGATAACTTTTAACACTGTTTAAAAGATCTATAACATTTCCAATCAATAATATGTCATCCACATATAATATCAGAAATGCCACATTGCTCCCACTCACTTTCTTGTAAATACAAGCCTCTCCATAAGTTTGGACAAATCCAAACTCTTTGATCACCTCATCAAAGCGGAGATTCCAACTCTGGGATGCTTGCTTTAGTCCATAGATGGATCGCTGAAGTTTGCATACCTTATTTGCATCCTTAGGATCGACAAAACCCTTAGGTTGTATCATATACAACTCTTCTTCAATATTATCATTGAGGAACGCAGTTTTGACATCCATCTGCCATATTTCATAATCAAAATATGCAGCAATTGTAACATAATCCTAACCGACTTAAGCATCGATACGGGAGAGAATGTTTCATCATAGTCAACTCCTTGAATTTGTCGAAACCCATTTGCGACAAGTCGAACCTTATAGATGGTCACATTACCATCAGCATCAGTTTTTCTTTTGAAAATCCATTTAGTCTCAACGGCCTTTCAATCGTGAGGTAAGTCCACCAAGGTCCAAACCTGGTTCTCGTACATGGATTCCATCTCGGATTTCATGGCTTCTAGCCATTTTTTGGAATCCGGGCTCATCATCGCTTCTTCATACGTCACAGGGTCATCCATTTCATCAACCATGAAATTCACAACAGAATTACCGTACAGTTCAGGAGCTGCACGTGTCCTACTTGACCTGTGAGGTCCGGTAGTGTCCTCTTTCGGAGTTTCATGATCAATATCATTAGCTCTCTCTTCATTAGGTGAAGTCAACTCCGAAACAATTTCTGGTGCTGCGCTACTCGCCATTTCTTGAAGAGAAGGTTCAATAACCTCTTCGCGTTCTACCTTCCGACTACTCACACCTTTCGCGAGAAACTCCTTCTCAAGAAAGGATCCATTCTTGGCAACAAAAACCTTGCCCTCGGATTTGTGATAGAAGGTATACCCAATCGTTTCCTTAGGGTATCCTATGAAGACGCATTTTTCTGCTTTGGGTTCGAGTTTATCCGGTTGAAGTTTCTTCACATAAACATCGCATCCCCAAACTTTAAGAAATGACAGCTTAGGTTTGTTTCCAAACCATAATTCATACGGTGTCGTTCCAGCGGATTTAGATGGTGCCCGACTTAAAGTGAATGTAGCTGTTTCCAGTGCATAACCCCAAAATGACAGTGGCAAGTCAGTCAGAGACATCATAGATCAAACCATATCCAATAAAGTACGATTACGATGTTCCGACACACCATTACGTTGTGGTGTTCCGGAAGGCGTGAGTTGTGAAACTATTCCACACTCTTTCATGTGTGTGCTAAACTCGTAACTTAGATATTCACCTCCATGGTCGGACCGCAGAAATTTGATCTTTCTGTTATGATGATTTTCCACTTCATTCTGAAATTCCTTGAACTTTTCAAAGGTTTCAGACTTGTGTTTCATCAAATAGATATACCCGTATCTACTTAAATCATCCGTGAAAGTAACAAAATAACGATATCCACCTCGCGCCGACACACTCATTGGTCCACACACATCAGTATGTATGATTTCCGATAAATCTGTCGCCCGTTCCATTGAACCGGAAAACGGCGTTCTAGTCATCTTGCCCATAAGGCATGGCTCACATGTATCAAATGATTCAAAATCAAGTGATTCCAAAAGTCCATCAGAATGGAGTTTCTTCATGCGTTTAATGCCAATATGACCTAGACAGCAGTGCCACATATATGCAGATATATCATTATCAAGTTTAATCTTTTTAGCATTAACATTATGAATATGTGTAATATTACTATCGAGATCCAACAGAAATAAACCATTCAACACAGGTGCATGACCATAAAAGATATCATTCTTATAACTCGAACAACCATTGTTTTCAGATTTAAAGGAATAACCACTTTGCATCAAACACGATCCGGATACAATGTGCATGCTCAGTCCAGGCACCAAATAACAATTATTTAGGTTTATAACTAATCCTGATGGCATATGGAGAGGTAGCGTCTCGACGGCGATCACATCAACTCTTGATCCATTGCCGACCCGCATCCTGACCTCATCCCTTGCTAGTTGTCGCTTGTTCCGCAGCCCCTGAGCCGAGTTACATATATTAGCAACCGATCCCGTATCAAATACACAGGTGCTATTGTGAGTACTAGTCAAGTACACATCAATAACATGTATATCACATATACCTTTGTTTGCCTTGCCGGATTTCTTGTCCGCCAAATACTTGGGGCAATTGCACTTCCAATGGCTAGTTCCCTTGCAATAGTAACACTCGGTGTCAGACTTAGGGCCAGCTCGGGGTTTCTTCTCAGGTGTGGCAACATATTTGCCACCCTTCTTTCCCTTGTTCTTGCCTTTCTTGTCCTTCTTGAAACCGGTTGTCCTATTGATCATCAACACTTGATGTTCTTTCCTAATCTCCACTTCTGCAGTCTTAAGCATTGACAGAAGCTCGGGAAGAGACTTCTTCATGCCCTACATATTATAGTTCATCACGAAGCTCTTGTAGTTGGGTGGCAGAGATTGGAGAACACGATGTATGCCTAAGTCAATGGGAATCGTTATTCCCAAGGACACAAGCTTATGGGCGTACCCGGACATTTTGAGTACGTGCTCACTAACGGAGCTGTTCTCCTCCATCATGCAGCTAAAGAACTTTTCAGAAGCATTATAACTCTCTATGGCAGTATGGGTATCGAAAATCATTTTCAATTCTCCCATGGTATCAAAGGCATTGCCGTTTTCGAAACGCTTTCGAAGTTCTGGCTCTAGCCCATACAATATGCCGCAATGAACTAAGTTGTGGTCCTCTTAACGAGTCACATAGACATTCTTTTCCTCGTCAGGGGCATCAGGAGCTGGTGGGGGGCCTAGCGGCGCATCTATCACATATTGCTTTTGTGCAGCAGTGAGGAGAATCCTCAAATTCATAGCCCAGTTGGTGAAGTTGCTACCATTCGCAGCAAGTTTCTCTTTCTCCATTAACACATTGAAATTAAAAGCAGGTGGTGCCATCTACAACAGAATTTGTAAAGTTTATTTAGATTAAGTTTATGATAGAGTGAGTTCAACTAATCCAAATTACTAATGAACTCCCACTCAAAAATGGCATCCCTCGTGTCCTTTTGCTGATTACATGAACCAAATCCACTACACCAAGTCCAATCATCACGTGAGTTGATGTAGCTTCAAAGGCGAGCATCTATATGGGCATCATATCAACTATATGACTCATGCTTAACCTTTCGGTCCGTGTTCCGGGGCCATGTCTGTACATGCTAGGATCGCCAAGTAAGAACCTTAGTATTCACGTGTGTAAAACTGTCTTACACCCGTTCCTATGAAAGCGTAGATGCGAGTACACCCGATCATCACATGATGCCTCGAAACACGATCCACAGAATGGTGCATACTTAAGGAAGAACTTATTTTTATCTTGATATCTAAATGAGGGATCATCTTACCATGCTACAGAAATCCCAAACTAGCAGTATAAGATGCTAACATCTAATGTGTAAAGTGAGATGATATGGTCCATGCATTTGATCTCTATCATTTGCATCTTGGTATGATCTCTATCATTCCTTTGTGTGTAAGGCCGAGGTCTATAGAACTTACACGTTGAGTGTGTTGTAAGAGTACCTATCATACATCTACTTACAACAATACCATATCAATACACTAGCCCAACAACGATCTAAACTAGACGCCTCTAATTTATCAATTGCAAGTTCTACGTGGCTTAGGGATTTCAGAGATAGAACCGTTCTTACCTATGAACATGAACCACAACGAGGATAACCAAGTTATTAGCAACTCGTTGTAAATCATATATTAACTATAGTAGGAGAGACAGACACCCGCCAGCCACTTATGCAAAACAAGTTGCATGTCAGTTGTGGAACCGGTCTCATGTACGATGACATTAAGGTTGGTCCGGGCCGCTTCATCCCACTATGCCACCAATATCCAAAATACATAGAATATGCAATAACATTATCATCATCGCCCACATATAAACATATGTGTACTACCCATGCAAAGCACCTACGCATAGATCAGGCTCTGATACCACTGTTGGGTCCGCAGCATAGAAAACAAAAAAATTCCTACGATGAGAACTACACGCCAAGATCTATCTACTAGGTACAGAGCAACGGGTGGACATACATCCATCGAGAACTTACCCTCGAAGACAACGAGTTTTGTTAACAAGTAGGAACTCGTGGTTGATGTAGTCGTACACTTGTTGATCTCAAGATCGTGTGGAAGTCCGAGCGCCGCAACTCAGCAGCGCATCCATACTCGCACACACGTTCAAGCCACCAGACAACCTCCACCTCCTCGCTCCAGCGATCCAGCGGAAGCAGCAACTCCTTCCAGACGAAATTCCACCACGAACATGTATCTCGCTAATCCGAGACCATGGGGGAATAATTCTAGAGGGGGGAGAGATCCTTCACAAGGAGGTGTGAGGAAGAAGGAGGAAGAGGGGGCCTTTTATAGGAGGAGGGGGTGCCCCTCCTCTTCATGGCCGGGGCATGGGGGGTAACCCCTCACATCCCCCATTCATGTGGTGGTAACCCCTCCACATTAAAATGCCTCTTCACATTCCCCTTTAAAGTCCCTACTTTAAATGCATTAAAATTCTCCAAGTTTAATGCTCTCTCATTTAATAAAACTCTTTTATTAAATTTATTCAGAATTTTGTTAATTACCTTAATTAACAAACATTCACATATAACCCCTTGCAATATTTCAATATCACATGCAGAACCACTTTCTGCAATTTCACCCGAAACAATTTCCGGTTTCAATCGAAACAATTCTTGCGCTTTGCAATTCTTTCGTCTGAAACATATGTGCTCCAAAATGGTGTCCGGTAACTCTTAAGTGTGTCACCCTATGGTTCGCGAATAATGCAGACATGATTGAGACTCCTCTCAGATCAATAATCAGAAGCGGGACCTGGAGGTCCATACTGACTCCTTCATATTCAACGATGACTTCTGTAATCGTGAGAACCTTTAACGCTTCTAATTTAATCAATTTGTCTCATGATATAATACATGTCCGAGATTCGATCATCAGTATCCAAATACCTAGTTTGATCTCATTACCGACATGCACTCTTTTCTCGTTCCCATGATATAACATTCTAGTGATCACATCACTTGCTTGCAAGCTACCTTAATGTGATATCACCGAGAGGGCCCAGAGTATATCTATCCATCATCGGGATTGACAAATTCCAATCTTGATCCATGAGCCTAAACATAACACCTTCGTAGTACTGAAACCATCTTTATAGTCACCCTGTTATGGTGTGATGTTTGATGTTATCAAGATACTCTTCAGGTGTTAGCAATTAACATGATCTCATGGTCTAAGGATAAAGATTACTTCGTATGATGTTATAGAAATATAAACATAATGACTTGATCGTAATGCTATACTTCGAATGAATGATCATCACATCATTTCACAAATGTTGTGACCTTGTTATTAACAACATCCAATGTCCATGATCAGGAAACCTTGATCATCTTGTTAATCAACAAGCTAGTCTATAAGAGAGGCATAACTAGGAACCCTTTTTCTTTATTAAACACACATGTATTGATTTTTCCGATCAATACAATTCTAGCATGCAAAATAAACATCTATCATATATAAGAAATACATAATAACAACATTATTATTGCCTCTCAGGGCATATTTCCTTCACACACATGCAATGTCACTGGTTGATCCATGTGTGGTTTGTGGAAAGAACACACATGCAATGACTCTAGTACTGGTTTTAGTATAATAACACACATGCAATGACTCTAGTGGGTCCATATATGGTTTGTGAAAAGAACACACATGTAATGAATCTAGTGGATCCATATGTGGTTTGTGGAAAAGAACACACATGCAATGAACAATAGTGGATCCATAAGTGGTTTGTGGAAAGAACACACATGCAATGACACTAGTTGATCCATATGTGGTTTGTGGAAAGAACACACATGCAATGACACTGGTGGATCCATATGTTGTTTCTGAAAAGAACACACATGCAATGAGTCTAGTGCTGGTTTTAGTATAAGAACACACATGCAATGACTCCAGTGGATCCATATGTGGTTTGTGGAAAATAACACACATGCAATGAACACTGGTGGATCCATATGTGGTTTGTGGAAAGAACACACATGCAATGACACTGGTTGATCCATGTGTGGTTTGTGGAAAGAACACACATGCAATGACTCTAGTGCTAGTTTTAGTATAAGAACACACATGCAATGACTCTATTGGGTCCATATGTGGTTTGTGGAAAGAACACGCATGCAATGAACACTGGTGGATCCATATGTGGTTTGTGGAAAGAACACACATGCAATGACACTGGTTGATCCATGTGTGGTTTGTGGAAAGAACACACATGCAGTGAACACTGGTGGATCCATATGTGGTTTGTGAAAAGAACACACATGCAATGACTCTAGTGGGTCCATATGTGGTTTGTGAAAAGAACACACATGCACTGACTCTAGTGGATGCATATGTGGTTTGCGGAAAAGAACACACATGCAATGAACACTGGTGGATCCATAAGTGGTTTGTGGAAAGAACAAACATGAAGTGAACATTGGTGGATCCATATGTGGTTTGTGAAAAGAACACACATGTAATGACTCTAGTGCTAGTTTTAGTATAAGAACACACAAGCAATGACTCTAGTGGGTCCATATGTGATTTGTGAAAAGAACACACATGCAATGCCACTGGTTGATCCATATGTGGTTTGTGGAAAGAACACACATGGAATGCCATTGGTTAATCCATGTGTGGTTTTTGGAAAGAACACACATGCAATGACTCTAATGGATCGATATGTGGTTTATGGAAAAGAACGCACATGCAATGACCACTGGTTGATCCATATGTGGTTTCTAGAAGGAACACACATGCAATGACACTTTTTGATCCATGTGTGGTTTGTGAAAACAACACACATGCAATGACTCTAGTACTGGTTTTAGTATAAGAACACACATGCAATGACTCTAGTGGGTCCATATGTGGTTTGTGAAAAGAACACACATGCAATGACTCTAGTGGATCCATATGTGGTTTGTGCAAAAGAACACACATGCAATCACTGGTGGATCCATAAGCAGTTTGTGGAAAGGACACACATGCAATGACAAAGGTTGATCCATATGTGGTTTGTGGAAAGAACGCACATGCAATGACACTGATGGATCCATATGTGGTTTGTGAAAAGAGCACACATGCAATGAGTCTAGTACTAGTTTTAGTATAAGAACACACATGCAATGACTCCAGTGGATCCATATATTGTTTCTCGAAAAGAACACACATACAATGAACACTAGTGGATCCATATGTGGTTTGTGGAAAGAACACACATGCAATGACACTGGTTGATCCATGTGTGGTTTGTGGAAAGAACACATATGCAATGACTCTAGTGCTAGTTTTAGTATAAGAACACACATGCAATGACTCTAGTGGGTCCATATGTGGTTTGTGAAAAAAGACACATGCAATGACCACTGGTTTATCCATACGTGGTTTGTGGAAAAGAACACACATGCAATGAACACTGGTGGATCCATAAGTTGTTTGTGGAAAGAACACACATGTAGTGAACACTGGTGGATCCATATGTGGTTTGTGAAAAGAACACACATGCAATGACTCTAGTGCTGGTTTTAGTATAAGAACACACAAGCAATGACTCTAGTGGGTCCATATGTGATTTGTGAAAAGAACACACATGCAATGCCACCGGTTGATCCATATGTGGTTTGTGTAAAGAACACACATGCAATGCCATTGGTTAATCCATGTGTGGTTTGTGGAAAGAACACACATGCAATGACTCTAATGGATCCATATGTGGTTTATGGAAAAGAACACACATGCAATGACCACTGGTTGATCCATATGTGGTTTGTGGAAGGAACACACATGCAATGACACTAGTTGATCCATGTGTGGTTTGTGGAAAGAACACACATGCAATAACTCTAGTACTGGTTTTAGTATAAGAACACACATGGAATGACTCTAGTGGGTCCATATGTGGTTTGTGAAAAGAACACACATGCAATGACTCTAGTGGATCCATATGTGGTTTGTGGAAAAGAACACACATGCACTGAACACTGGTGGATCCATAAGCGGTTTTTGGAAAGAACACACATGCAATGACACAGGTTGATCCATATGTGGTTTCTGTAAAGAACACACATGCAATGACACTGGTGGATCCATATGTGGTTTGTGAAAAGAGCACACATGCAGTGAGTCTAGTACTTGTTTTAGTATAAGAACACACATGCAATGACTCAACTGGATCCATATGTGGTTTGTGGAAAATAACACACATGCAATGAACACTGGTGGATCCATATGTGGTTTGTGGAAAGAACACACATGCAATGACACTGGTTGATCCATGTGTGGTTTGTGGAAAGAACACACATGCAATGACTCTAGTGCTAGTTTTAGTATAAGAACACACATGCAATGACTCTATTGGGTCCATATGTGGTTTGTGGAAAGAACACACATGCAATGAACACTGGTGGATCCATATGTGGTTTGTGGAAAGAACACACATGCAATGACACTGGTTGATCCATGTGTGGTTTGTGGAAAGAACACACATGCAGTGAACACTGGTGGATCCATATGTGGTTTGTGAAAAGAACACACATGCAATGACTCTAGTGGGTCCATATGTGGTTTGTGAAAAGAACACACATGCACTGACTCTAGTGGATGCATATGTGGTTTGCGGAAAAGAACACACATGCAATGAACACTGGTGGATCCATAAGTGGTTTGTGGAAAGAACAAACATGAAGTGAACATTGGTGGATCCATATGTGGTTTGTGAAAAGAACACACATGTAATGACTCTAGTGCTAGTTTTAGTATAAGAACACACAAGCAATGACTCTAGTGGGTCCATATGTGATTTGTGAAAAGAACACACATGCAATGCCACTGGTTGATCCATATGTGGTTTGTGGAAAGAACACACATGGAATGCCATTGGTTAATCCATGTGTGGTTTTTGGAAAGAACACACATGCAATGACTCTAATGGATCGATATGTGGTTTATGGAAAAGAACGCACATGCAATGACCACTGGTTGATCCATATGTGGTTTCTAGAAGGAACACACATGCAATGACACTTTTTGATCCATGTGTGGTTTGTGAAAACAACACACATGCAATGACTCTAGTACTGGTTTTAGTATAAGAACACACATGCAATGACTCTAGTGGGTCCATATGTGGTTTGTGAAAAGAACACACATGCAATGACTCTAGTGGATCCATATGTGGTTTGTGCAAAAGAACACACATGCAATCACTGGTGGATCCATAAGCAGTTTGTGGAAAGGACACACATGCAATGACAAAGGTTGATCCATATGTGGTTTGTGGAAAGAACGCACATGCAATGACACTGATGGATCCATATGTGGTTTGTGAAAAGAGCACACATGCAATGAGTCTAGTACTAATTTTAGTATAAGAACACACATGCAATGACTCCAGTGGATCCATATATTGTTTCTCGAAAAGAACACACATACAATGAACACTAGTGGATCCATATGTGGTTTGTGGAAAGAACACACATGCAATGACACTGGTTGATCCATGTGTGGTTTGTGGAAAGAACACATATGCAATGACTCTAGTGCTAGTTTTAGTATAAGAACACACATGCAATGACTCTAG